>BFEA01000025.1:1700780-1717534 GCA_003427395.1 Chara braunii | reverse complement strand
GTGAGCTCTCCTAACCAATCGCTACGAAAGGGCAGCCAATTTCAAGGTACGTGGAGGTTCCTATAATGGGTTGCTATGGTTGCAATATGCACTTTACACACACACACACACACACACACACATACTTGCGGGAGGTTTCGAAGCTTTTTTTTTTTTGTATTTTTTTAATTTGTTTTTTGTGCGCTAAAATATGAAAAACAAAATGCTGCACCAAACTTGGCTGGTCGGCCGCGACCGAACCCGACCGATTCGGCCGTCGGCCATGACCGCGGCCGATTTTTTATTCCCGGTCATGACCGGGCGTGCAACATAGGTGAAGGCAAAAGGAGGGGAAGACGCACTAAGTAGTGGGATGCGGGTACACTGTGGCGGCAACGCGGGTAGTGTAGAACTGGTAGAAGAGGGAAGAGGGGAAGGGATTTTGAGGAAATACGAGCGGGGTATCGATTTGCCAGAGTGTAAGGTAATCAAGGGGACAACGGGATAATGACCGGGGACGTAGCCCGATGCCCTGCATCGGGACGTGCTCGAACTGAGGGACGGGGGGAAGGGGAGGGGGAGTGACTCCGTTACCTCCGCGTCGGCGCGCTCGAAGTCTCTGCAGCGCAGCTCTCATCTTCCTCTGTCGGCGACTCCAGGTCTCGGGTCGGATCGTCCGAAACGGGCAATTCGGTTCCCACCGATTGCTCTAGTGGCTGCTTTCCTTCCGCTATTTCTGCCCTCCGCCGTTCTTCTTCCGCAGGGTCCTCTCCCTGTGTCCCCGCCTGTTTCGCCTCTTCCTCCTCGCTTGCTTCCTCTTCTTCTTCTTCGCTTATTGCCCCTGACTCATGCTCACTTTACTCGCTATAATACCCGTCCTCTTCGGAGGTATCTTCCAATTCGTTTCCCTCTTCCTCGTCTTCTTCTTCTTCTTCTTCTACTTCTTCTGACGTCGGCTCACCTCGATCCAAGAAGAGAAGATCGATTATCTCTGCGGGGCTTAGGTAGTTACCGTGTGACGGGTAACTACGATTGCCCCAATTACCCTCCAAGCACGCCGACCACTGAAGATACGGCGTCAGGCTGCGCGAAAGAATATGCGGCGCCGAGCTCTCGTCGCAGTGCGAGACGACGTCGATTGGTAGATCGTCTAGCAGCTGCGTTAGGAGGATTAGAAGCTCCCCCACGATCGGCTGTCGATGTCCCTCTTCCACCGATCCGAAGACGAATCCCAACAAATCTCCTTCTACCCCCGTTCTCCAAGCTTGAACAATAAGTAACTCTACGTCTTCGTTTACGGCGGGGTGCTCGCTGTCCCTGGTCCACTTCAGTCTGATCTCAGCTAAACACGGAGACAGAGTCACATAAGTTTGCCACCAACCTTGCCACTGTTCGGGATTAATGAGAGAGACCGTCAGCGGCTGTACGGGGAAAGAGAGACGAGGGTGGAGCGCCGACTGCCAGAAGAGACTGAGAAGAGAAGGAAGACAGAGGAGAGGCTGAAGGTGGGAAACCTGTGATGGTTCATTGAGGACGCGAGAAGGTGGTGAGTGCGGGGAGAGGTACCGCGGGATTCTGCCGGAGAGCACGGATGTCGTCCAGGTCAATAATGTTCGTATTGACGACGCTATCCCCTCGCTGCGCAAGCAGCTGACTCCAGGAACTCGCCAACTCTTCCCCCCAATCTCGCAGCGAGACGAGGATGCTCGGATGCGCCCTCGGATCTACCCTAGTAATGTCTCCACTAAAGGAGACAATTGTCGAGACGTGGCTGGTCCCAGGCGCCGAGAGCCGCAGAAAGGCCGATGCTTCGGCCAACACTTGTGCCTTGCTGTTGGGTATTACAAATCGGAACTCTGCTGCTGCATGCATACTTGCCGTGCTGAAAAACTGAGCAAAGAAGTAACAAAACTTGTCAGGCAAAGAAAGGAGAGACAAGGACGAGAGGGGAGAAAGGGGGCCTCCAGAATTACCTCCATCGCCCATTGTCACGGGTCACTTCTTAGCACATGAAAGGATGGCCACTTGTCCGTACTGCGGCCCACTGACTGGTTCCGGTTCTTTCCTCCTTGGTGACCTTGGTCGGTCGGTGCAGTCGTGTTAGCCCGTCCGCGTTCCCGTGTCTTTCCGTCTTCCGATGGACGATGTCGAAATCGTACTCCTGCAGCCGCACTGCCCAACGTCTAATCATGCTCGTGTAATTAGTGAGCCTCTTGAGAACCAACAGGGTCTCGTGATCCGTGACGAGGAGGAATTTCGGCCCGTACAAATACGGATGGAAGTGTTGAATCCCCCACACCACCGCGTAGCATTCTCCTTGAGGTGCCGAATCATTTCTCCTTTCGTCTGGTACCGTCCTAGATGCGTACTCGATGACGTGCTCACGACCGTCTTTCCCCTTTTGCGCCAAAATAACGGAGATCGCCTCCGGTTGCCAGTCCGTGATGAGTACAAATTGCTTCTCGGGGTCGGGCCGGATCAAAATAGGGGTCGTGGCCAAGGCTTCCTTCAATGTGGCAAAGGCCTGCTCGCACTCAACGTCCCACCTCAACGACTAGTCCTTTCGCACGAGGTTCGTCAGGGGTCGTGCGATTGCTGCGAAACCCTTGATAAATCAACGGTAGTACGAGGGCAGCCCCAAGAAATCTCGAACTTGCGTCAGCGACGTGGGTGTCAAAGCGTCTCAAACTGCCGCGACTTTTTTCGAATTCGGTCGCAAGCCCCCTCGCGTCACCACGTACCCCAGGAACAAGATTTCCGACAGGAAAAACTCGCTCTTCTCCAGAGCAATCTTGAAGCCCGCATCTCGCAGCACTCCAAGTGTCCATTCAATGTGCTGCGCATGTCCATGAAACGATTCTGAATACACCAGGATGTCGTCCATGTACATGATAACGCAAAATTTCACCATTCTCTGCGTTAGCCGGGTCTTGGTAATGAAATTCTGGAAGGTCATGTTCAACGTGGACGGAGCGTTGCAAATGCCCATAGGGCATCGAACCCATTGCCTCGTGCGTTCGAACAGTACGAACACCGTTTTCGGACAATCCTTTTCCTTCACCAATATGTGGTGGAACCCATGGCGGATATCGAACTTACTAAAGTAGTTAGCACACCCAATCGCATCCAACAAATCATCAATCCGTGGGAGGGGATATACATCTTTGATCGTGATATCATTCAGTTTCCGATAACCGATGCAAATGCGAATGGATCTGGTCTTTTTAGGGACTAAAACCACGGGGAAGGACCACGGTCCGGTAGCGGGCTCGATCCAACCATTGGCCTCAAATTCTCTGATTCGTTCTAGGGCGGTTCGTCTTTCGACTAATGAGTACCAGTACAACTTACAATGAATCGGCGGGTGGGTGCCAGTCTGGATCTCATGCTGTATGACCAGAGATAGTCCTATGTCCGTGTCCTCTATACTAATCACCCTTTGATATTTGGTTAGAATGTCTGTGATGAGTCTATGTATCTCGTCCGGCACACAGTCCGACACATGCAGTTCGTAGTGACAATCTCGTATCGCCACCGGTAGTTGTTTTGTCCTGGCCACGTGAGTCTTTTTGGTGGGTGGAGATGATATAAAGGAATAGTCGGAACGCCAGGAGAAGATTGTGGCAACCATCTGAGCTTCCTCTTCCCTAATTGCCGCATGTTCCTCCGGGGTGATACCATCTTCGATATCCCGGAGGTCCACGACCTTCTTCTCGATTTTTAGTCCAATATCGAACGGGGCAAGGTCGTACAGCCCAGGGGGTTCCGAAGTCCAGTTTTCGACGCCCCTCTGTAGCAATCGGATTTCTTTTCCCTTGGTGAGCAATGAACCGGGAGGGATTTCTGAGATATCGCAGAAGGACCTCTTATCCTGATATCTGGGCAACAATGGGGTGGTTGCCTCGTGTATGGTTCGAGGGGGTTCCCAAGAATCCGTCAATCGAGATATCTGAATGAACGGTTCTCCCATGATCCGTGCCCTAGCTCGTTACGCATCCCTTGTGAAAACGAAAGTTTCCGCGGTTTTCTTTCGAAGTGGGTAGCAGATTCTTTATCGTGTTAGCTCGAGAATTTGAGGATCTGCATCGTCCTCACTCGCGGAGGTGGACGACGGTAGTGTGGTTGGAAGTCGGATTCGTCCGTGGATTCTTCCCACCTTATCATTCGCAGGATTTCGCAGGGTCCCGGTCGTTGTCGTTCAGACGTCGAAGTTGTCCAGAGGGTGAGGCGCATTGGAACGGTGTATGGTTTTCCTCCGGTGTTATTGAGGATGATTGCTTGCCGTTCGAAATCCACCATGGCCCGTAAGGCTATGAGGGCTGGTAATCCGACGAGGACATCGTATGTAGTTACGTTTAGGACCACTACATCGCCTAAGGTGTGGACTTTACCTATTCGGAAGGCGACGTTGGACATCCTTTCTGCAACTCGGATCTTACCTTCGTCGGCGGAAACGAAGTGATCGCCTTCCGCGAGAGGAATCACGTCTTTCCGTCGACCGGCCTGCTCGACCACCCGTAGTGAGATGGCTAGAACCGCGGCCCCGGAATCAAGGACCTCATTGTAGGGGTTTCCCCAGGCTTCCACGTCGCACTCCGCGGATCTCCACAGCAGGGCTTTGATCCGTAGGAAGTGATCGTCTTTCCAAATTAGGCCCATCCAGACGGGTCCGGAGGTGCTTAGCTCCTCCGACTTCGAGTCTTTAGCGAGAGCCTTTCCTTTTGCAGTTGCCAATTTGGCGAGGGTAAATCGCTTCCAATTCGTTTTGCAGTGCTGTAGCATCCGGTCGTTAGCCTGTTCCGAAATGGTTAGCAGGTGTCCGATGGGCAAGGGGATGTGGTGATCCAAGGCACGAACTATATCTAACACATTGATCTCTCCTGTAACGAACGCGGGTCCTCCGGATTCCATTTCCCTCGGGGAGGGCCTCCAATATGAAACTTCATTGTCGTCGGGGGCAGGTTGGATGACCCCTATCATGCCGAGGCCCAGGTATCCCAACGATATGTACTGGTCGAGCGGGATAAGCTCCGCCACTTCCTCCGTGAGCCCCGAAGGGCTTGCCCCGCTGTCGGTTTCTTCTACCATTGTGGTTGATGCCAAAGCTAACCAAGCAATTGAAAACAATGTTTGCACAATCATTGACAAAGCCAAATGGAGAGAGAGAGAGAGAGAGAGAGAGAGAGAGAGAGAGAGAGAGAGAGAGAGAGAGAGAGAAAGAAGAAGGGGGGAAGAAGGCAGTAGAACTCAACCCTTGAAATTCCCGAAACGCGACCACAATGGCCGAAAGATTTAGATAAAGTGTCGCCAATACAACAAAAAATAAACGTGGTAACCTGGCGTTGCTTACCATTGTGGCCATCCGACAAGGTCCGTTAGCAATTGGTGCTGCAGCTGCTGGCGCTGTTCTTGTTTGCGTGAGACAGTGGGGACAGTCCCGGGCTATGTGCCCAAGCTGATAACACGTGTAACAAACACTTACGTTAACTGTCGCCGCGCCCACTGCTGGAGCGGGGGCTGCACCTTGCATCATTGGTGCTGCTCTGACTGCAATGGGGCGCATCGATCTCATCAGTGATTCGATCCAAACACTGTACTCGCGTTGTTCCTTCTTACTTTCTTTCATTAGGCTAACCAGTGTTCGAGTGAGTTCTAATATCCCATTTGATTCGCTAGGCTTTCCAGGGGCTTCCGGGGGAGGCAGGGGTATGGCCACAACCGGTAATCCTGAAGCCATGTCAGGTATCGATCTCTTGGTTGCGACCTGCTCTAGGTAAGTGACTGGATTAGAGACAAAACCCATATTCTCAAATTTGTTCTGTAGTGCGGCCAACTCGGCTTTCGCTCTAGCCAGTTCCGAGGAGTCTCCATCTTTTGCTTTTGTAATTTCACCCTCATCGCCTGACTACGAAGCCCTTCGATAAATAGATCCCTCCCAACCTTTTCGTCCCTCTCGAATTTCACAAACAATCTATAGAATCTAATGCGAACTATGTGACAGACTCGGGGGGCTTCTGAACTCAGTCTTTAATCATAAAGAAGGCTTGTTTGGGATGGATAGAGTCGAACCTGTTCAAGAAGTCTCTTTCAAAGGTCGGGAGATCTATCCAGGCGTAAGTGCTAAACCAGTGATGCGTGTCCCCTCCCAGTCTAGCGGGGATGTTAATCCGAGCTTCGTCATTGTCATATTGTTGTGCACATAAGGTAGCTAACCATGCCCCAACCAGGTGGTGTGCAGGGTCGAAGAGATACAAATCGGGTGGAGCCGTGGGTGCGTGAGCTCAAACGGGTGGTGCGGGAACAGGGGCCCCGCCTAGCTGTACATTGACATTTTGTGCCTGATTGGCGTTCGTATTGGCGGTCGGCTGTCCGACCGATCGGTTTCTAAGTACTATAGGGTCGCATCGTGGCGTGTTCCGCTGTCTAGCCCGCCCTCTGTTCGACAGATCGTACTGTGCGACTTATCTACCCACTTCTCTTATAAGCTCACCACGTGTCGGCTCCTATACCAACCTCACGCCCGGCGCGACTTCCTGATCGGAGTGGGATGGGGGCCCGGAAGTGCGAAAAAGGGGGGGTGCCAAGGATTTTAGGAAAGTGGGGGTGGAGTCCCMRGTCGGAACTGAGATCTCCTATGGCAAGTTTTAGGGACAATGGTGCAAAATGGTGCGCACGGATCGTATCTGGCGTCTCAGCCTTCGAGGAAGGGGTTATGGCCTTTGCCAGTGGCGTCGCCGCGGTCAATCCCTTGCCTGGTGCATTGATGGGACACCGTGGCGGTCGTGCTGCTGTCGGCGCCGCTCGTAACAAGCTTCGAAATCCGACGGGGCGGGCCGTAAGCGGAGATTGTGCAACCGCTGCTCAGCTTCGGTTCGAGTTCGGCGAATAAATCCTGAAGCTTGGCGTGTGTGCTACTGCTGGCAATCCTCGCACTGTGGGCTGGGCAAATATCGAGCTATGAAATTCCACGGTACCACTGTGAGCTGGTGATATGGAATGAGGAGGTGAAAGGGAGGGAAACTGGTAGTGATAACTACGAAGCCCGGGGATATGTAGTATTGAGTATTGTTCGCATCTGGGTAGTCTGGGCCCCTAGGGTCGCGGGTTATAGCCGAGTGGAAATCCCCCGCGCACAATCATTCGTTATCTGTCAGACAGGGGAATTTCGGGTTTCTCAAGTTTCCCCGTCGTCTGAGTTGTTTGCCTTTCCGGTACTCCCGGTACTCCGGATCCCTCAGTCTTTCACGATCGGTGATCCAAAAGGGACTTTTCTCGGCCATATCTGGCTAATGAATTCGATTTCTCGCATCCTTCCAATAAACTCGGGGTCGGCTCATGCAGACGCGCTCATACGCCGCGACCTGGATCTTCGAGATCGAGGTCGTACATGAGCGTACGCTCGAGCGGTGGTGAATCAGGCTTGGGTTTCCTGTGTTGCGATAGCGATCGTATTCTACATGCAACTATCCTACTCATGCTAGGT
This sequence comes from Chara braunii, assembly GCA_003427395.1. Lineage (NCBI taxonomy): Eukaryota > Viridiplantae > Streptophyta > Charophyceae > Charales > Characeae > Chara > Chara braunii. Next base: position 1,710,072 of record BFEA01000025.1, on the reverse strand, counting down.
AGAGTGAGATCTAGATGTTTCATTCATATCCATACCATTCAAGTGACAAAAAGGAGAGAAAAAAGAAGAGGGGGGGGGGAGGACAATCAACATCTCACAACGTTCTTGGCGGCTTTATGACGATCAAGGACGAACAATAAAAACCCCGACATCCAAAGCGGGTACTTTCAATCAGATGCAGATGGAGGATAAAATTAGAATAGCATCGCAAAACAAAATTGGGAATCCGGAAAGATCATTAATGAAGAAGAGTTTACACCATTTCATACATTCATACGAAGCAAAAGCAGCAAAGAAAATTCGAGACGATTTACAAGGAAAGGTAAAAAAAAAAAGCTGCGACAGAAATCGGCCATAGCAAAAGCCAACATTATATAGACGAGCAAAAGAAAGAACTTCATCCCGCACTCACAACTACTCTCTCTTTCTCTCTGCGCTCCACACTCCCAATGCGGGCAGTCCGTCGCCTCGCATCAACACAGAGTTGTCACCCCATTTGGTTCGAGCATGCAAGCCAGGTTCGTCCGTGCGCCACAGTCTGTCGCGGCCCCGCACGTCAACCCCACATACCCGACACCAGCTCGTCAGATTGCCTTACTCTCGCACTCACTCACCTTCCAAACTTGCTTGTTAGCCGACCCTCACTGATCGCGCTAACCTCGAAATTGTTAGAGAGCAAACTAATCGTGCTTGCGGAATTTATAGCGTGCACGCTGGCGCGAAGGATACGGCATTAGACCCAAGTGGGGAGAAGGAGAAGAGAGGAAGTGCCTACATCTGCATGTCTGGGTCGCGGCGTGGGGGACAGAGCCACTCTCCGCGCATCGATCCGGGCATGTAGGCATAGGAACCAATCAGGTCGGGGAAGAAGGTGTGCATGCGCGGACGAGCACAAGGCGGGAAGAGGGAAGAACACGAAGGACATGAAAAACAAGAAGATTAAAGTTGCCAAAACTTTTACAGTTACGTGCAAGATTAAGGTGTCATAAGAAGTCAAAACCCAGATCTTGTCGCAACAATGCGTGTGTAAGCAGGAAGCGCCGCATAACAAAATTCAGAAGGTGCCTAAATTCCTAGCTTAAGTCCTAATTACAAAGGAAAATTCCGAATAGAAAGACAATTTCGAGAGCCCGTGGGGGCTCGACATCAGTTGAAATTCGGAAAAAAAATGCCATTTCCGCGCGCGAACGTAATACTTCGTATAGCATACATTATACGAAGTTATACGAGCGATGATCGCGCCAAAATTCCCAGTGCTCCCAACATAACAAGAAAGAAGCTATGGTACAGTTATTTCTCGTGCTCGCTAAGGCACGATTAAGCATCAATTAGCACGATGTATCAGACACCGATCCGACAACTTCCAGTAGGGAAAAAAAAAAAAAAAAAAAAAAAAAAAAAAAAAAAAACCGAGGGCATTCTTCCTATTTGCCCGACCAGCCCATCATCCCACAGCTCACCCCCTTCGACCCGTCATATTTCCCAAGCAGCTTCGCGCAGAAAATCACGTGATTACGGAAAATAGTTCGTCACAGTCCCGTCAAAATGCACATGGGGAGAATGAAGCTCAGTCCATGGGTGGGAAGGATGATTTCCCCCCGCCTTTGTCAAAGAACGAGAAGGGGAATAGGGGGGAGATGCGGGGGGGGAACTCAAAGAGTTACTCGGGGACTGAGAACCAGGAAAATCCCCGAGGGGAGTGCTCGGTTGTCCCCCCTGCTATTTGTGGAATAGGAGCACAGACTTCATGGGCTGATAAATTGAAGGGTCCCTATCATGGTAAATCCCTCCGGTTTCCAAGAAAGGACCCCCAGGTCAACACCCTCCACCTCCCCCTCTCCAGCCTCCCAACAACGAGGGCTTTTTTTTTTTCTTAGTTCCTTACGCCCTCGAAACAAAGGGTGGTAGAGAGTGGCGGAAATAAATTGCAGATCAGATCCTACCCAGCGCAAAAGACGGCAGAAAGGGACACCATCTATCAGAAGCACGCAAACAATTGGGTGTTCCACGATGATGCCGCCTACAAATCCACTAACGTCAAAATTAAGTGGATTGGTAAGCGATTGGCCTCCCTCACGGGTAGTTCGGAGGCAGCGCAGGAGGACTTCCTGATCCAGCCGGTTTCATCCACTGTCTTCACGATCCTGTGCATGTGTGAGACAAACAAACCATTGATAACTGGCGGAAGCTCCGGTCCGCATATATCCCTGGACCCCCTTTGAAACAAGGCCTGGAGGAAAAGAGGGTCCACATGATGGAGGCACACTACTGGTCGCATTAAGACACATCCCCATCGAGATCCAGGCAGCCTTAATAGCGATTTTGTCAAAACGGACATTTTATATTTTTTGAACGAAATTGGAATTGTCATTTTCATTGTGATTTTGGTGACTTTTTATGTTTTGTTAAGTCAATTTTTGGGAGGTATCCCACTTTTGTTTGTATTTTGTGGTTCTGTTTACCACAAATTTTACATCGCTTTCTTATAAAAATTGGGAGGTGTTACAATTTCATTGCCATTATGTGAAGCTACAGGGGTCTTTATGATCAGTTTTGTTACTTTTCAAGCATATCGATTAACATTTATTATCTTTCACAGTATAAAATCATAAAATTTTCTGGTTTTCGTCGGCCCATACATAAAGATTAGAGAAACATATTGAGTACCATACCAATAAACATCGATGATTAGCAGTACATATGTGGGTTATTTCATAATTGCATTGGTTGATTTGCTATTTTTATGTCTGTTTGCGTGTATTTAATACTTATCGAAGTGTTGTGTTGTCCCTGCAAATACCCTCCCCTTTGCCTTCTTGCCCTCCTGCCCTCCCTCGAAAATATATTGAGCACCCTGTTTTGTAGCCCCCCTCCCAAATATATATATTTTATATATATATGGTCTACACTAAAAAAACAAACAAATCGTTTGTTGAAAAATGATGGTGAACATGTAGCTACCTGAAGGAAATTCGCCTTATTTAAGGAAAAAAAACTACATCAGTCAATAAAAAAAATAAAAACGTCTACTCCAACTTCAATGCACGAAAAACTCTCTCACTCGCGAAAATTCTACTACCTTGTAAGCAAACGACTCATTAGCAATCTTCTGGATGCAACAACGTCGTAAGTGAATGAGGTTGGTGCGTTGTTCGTTTGCTCGGCGGAGTACATTGTTCATGATGTTGAAGTTGGTAGTAAGTTTTGTTTTCTTGTATTTTCGAGGAACCCCAGACGTATCTTCCTTTTTTTTTTACGACATACGATATCCCGAATGTGATAGATGTTCTTCGAGCTACGAATTCCAATATTGCATCCCATGCGTTGATACATTACCGTTTGATGTGTTGCTTGTACGCTCGCATCATCAAATCTTCATCGTCCCTTCGTGGTATCTTGTGTCTCCACATTTGTGTTGCACATACTATTAGTCCTTAACGATAACTTACAACAACACATGCAACGGTTGCGCTGCATTTGTGTGGCACCGTGACAGACACAAGTTTGTAATTGTAAAACACTTGTTTGTACGTTGTGATCCCTTCGTTCTTGTAAGTACTGTTGTTGTCGCATACTTTCACGAGATTGAAAAATTTTCTTCTTACACTGCGATAATATAAGTTCAGTGATGGTTTGTCATAGGTAAAATCCCACGTGATAAGTTCGACCGCGTTACAGTCCCTTTTTAGTCGCTCAGATGTCATCTCCGCCCATTTTATCGATGTTCCCCACTTTTCTTGTCGTCGCTGCCTGAGCATCTATTCTGAGTCCATACTATACGGGGCAAAAAAAAAAAAAACCATAAACATCACAATTAGGGATGAAGTATGGAATAGAACGCACCGCTTGCATAAGTCCAGAGAGTCATTATCATTCTCTGCATGCATATGCGGGTCATTAGAGAATGATTAGTGTGGTTGCGAAACGACAGTCAATGTGGAGACCGATGCAAGACGAACTGCAAGTTGTTTCGTTTGCCACTTTCGCGCCGTCGAATATGATCGAAAATATTGAACTTTGTTATTGTGTTAGTTTTTTTCAGTTTTTGTTTTTTTCTGTCTTGTTGTGGCATGTGATTAAAGTTGTCGCCAAGTGAATAGCAATGCTCGACCTTTCGTGGATGAAGCACAACATTGCGTCTTTGATTTCGTTGCATACATGTTTGACATACTTCAATGTCGCCCTTTGCATGGTGGTGGTTTGCTCCATTGACGACACATTCGTTCATTCAATCCGTGTCACGCACCGTGTCAGACCATCGTTTGAACAAAATGCCACACATGTTACTGATCCGTCATGCCCATTCTCCCCCTGCATGCGAACTAACCGCAACCCGTAAAACGCTTTGGTCCATTTGCCACTACCTTGTCTTTCGTTGTTTGCATCAGGCTCAACCGTCTTGGCGAGGTTGTAGAGTAGCAAGCACTCCTCGTCGTACCACAGCTCAATCGAGGGTTGCAATTCACACTAGTTGACTGCCTTCACGCTAACAGCCCTCAATTGCGTTCTTGTTTTCCATGATAGGAGGTTCTCTCATATTACCGGCGTCCCTCATTTCTCATTATGCTTCCACTCTTACGATGCAGACATTCTAAATACAACGAAAGAATGAGAAAAATGCAGAAGACCTGGTACGATGAGCAGCAAACACCAAGCTTAGAGAGTCGCCTACGAATGTTGTGGAAGACGTCTTTCTTTGCGGCGTATACACCGATGAAAGCCGAATGCGATTTCTGATTTCGAAGATCGGGCCTGCCGCAGTCTGATCTGGCATGGGATCAGACTCGTCTAAGAGTACCTCCTCGAACGCCGACCATGTAATGGCATAGGTGGTCGCTGTCCGTGGACGCCCGTCATGGCCGTGAAGAGCGTCGACGGTTCCGTCGCCGAGGTCATCGCTGTGTTTTGTTGAACGTGTTTCTGCCGACGCCCAGTATGAGACACCAAGGAGTGACGCACACGGGGTGCAACTGCATTATCGATTTGATTGTGAGTTTACGGTTAACTAACGAAATGAAGTTCTGACCCCCCACACTCGACGTCAAAGGGAGTCGGGCGAATCCGGACCATAAGCAACGTAGGGCTTGTGCCCTCATGAGGAAACTGTGTGTAAAAGGCGGACCACCTGTGCAAGGAAGGACGGGGATCCAGCAGATGCGGAACGCCGGACCCCTCATCGAACGACGGGGTCCTTATCAAACGTGGCAGATTCGCCGGACACCCTCATCGAACGGAAGGGCCCGACGGACCTGGAACGCCGTTCCCCCCACGACCGATCAAGGGGTCCAGCGTTTCGGATCCGCCAGACCCTTCCGTTCGATGAGGGGGTCCGGCGTTCCGGAACGAGGGGGTCCAGCGGTTCCAGAACGCCCATTTTGAGTCTGGTTTTGTTTTTGATTTTTTTAAAATAATTTAAATGCTCAAAAAATAAAAATAAAAATATGGGGATGTAGAGAGCAAAAACATCTACACCCCCATTTTTTTTTTTTTTCTTACTTATTTTTTGCCTGCAAAACAAAAATTTGAGGTGATACGTATGTGTGTGTGTGTGTGTGTGTGTGTGTGTGTGTGTGCACGTGTGTGTGTGCACGTGTGTTTGTGTTTGCGTTTGTATTTATGTGTATGTGTATATGTGTGACTGTGTGTGTGTGTGTATGTGTGTTTGTGGGGGGGGAGGTCTATGTGTGTGTGTGTGTGTTTGTGGGGGCGCTTGTCTATGAGTGTATTTTGTGTTTTTGTAGTTTTTTGTGTTCTTCATTTTTTTAAACATACATATGAACTTTAAAAATAAAAATAAAAAATAGGGTTGTAGATCTCCAAAAGATCTGCAACCTTATATTTTTTTTAATTTTCTTTGTTCATTGGTTGCCTACCAAACAATCTCCGTGAAAAAAAAAGAAAAACCCACCCATTTCATCTTTTTTTTTTTGTTTTTTTCTTTCTTTTTACGTTTTTGATTTTTTAAAAATATAGTAGAACTTCAAAAAATAAAATAAAAAACAAAGGGTTGTAGATCTCAAAGAGGTCTACAACCCTATATGTTTGTTTTTTTTTTTTGAGAATTTTTTACCCCCCCAAAAAATAGGGTTGTGGATTCGGAACGCCGGAACCCCGTGTTTGGTGAGGGGGTCCGGTGTATCGGGAACGCCGGACCCCCGTGTTTGGTGAGGGGGTCCGGCGTTCCGGATCCGCCAGACCCCCTTCCCATCCCCCCCGTCGAGCAGGTTTTTTTTTTGGTGAGGGGGCTCTAGCGGATCCTTAACGCCGGAACCCCGTGTTTGGTGAGGGGGTTCGGCGTTCCGGATCCGCCGGACCCCCGTGTTTAGTGAGGGGGTACGGCGGATCCGGAACGCCGGACCCCCGTGTTTGGTGAAAGGGTCCAGCGTTTCGGATCCGCCCGACCCCCGTATTTGGTGAGGGGGTCTTGCGGATCAGGAACGTCGGACCCCCGTGTTTGGTGAAGGGGTTGGGCGTTCCGGATCCACCGGACCCCCGTGTTTGGTGAGGGGGTCTGGCGGATCCAGAACGCCAAACCCCCATGTCTGGTGAGGGGGTCCGGCGTTCCTGATGCGCCGCCGTACCCCCGTGTTTGGTGAGGGGGTCCGGCGTTTCAAATCCATCGGACCCCCGTATTTGGTGAGGGGGTCTGGCGGATCCGGAACGCCAGACCCTCGTGTTTGGTGAGGGGGTCCGGCGTTCCGGATCCGCCGGACCCCCGTGTTTGTGAGGGGGTCCGACGTTCTGGAACCGCCGGACCCCCTCACTAAACACGAGGGTCCAGTGTTCCGAATCCGCCGGACCCCCTCACCAATCAACGCTGGGACCTACTTACCGGGGATGCTCTTATCACCTCGCTAAGTAAGTTTCCCGTATACAGAGTTCAAAAAAAAAAAAAACAAAAAAAAAACGGGGTTCCGGCATTCCGAATCCGTCGGACCCCCCTCCTTCGTTGCCGACGGGGGGGTCAGGCAGGTCCCGAATTCCGGACCCTGATTCGACACAAGGGGGTCCACCACTCAAAGTTGGGGGGACACCCCCCCAGCCCCCCCCTCGTCGGGGCTTGCGACATTCCGAAAAAAGCGGGGTCTTCCCTCGCTTGTGCCCGATCGGATCGACGTCCCGGAAAGAGAGAGAGAAACAAACGTTTTTTTCCCGTTGGTGTAACTGGCCGTTACCATCGTTAAAGATCCCTCCATGTCCCTGAACACAGAGAGAGAGAGAGAGAGAGAGAGAGAGAGAGAGAGAGAGAGAGAGAGAGAGAGAGAGAGAGAGTAAGTAAAGCGGGAGAGAGAGAGAGAGAGGGAGATATAGATAGATAGATAGATATACATAGATAGATAGATAGATAGAGAGAGAGAGAGAGAGAGAAACTTTCTTTTCCCATTTGTGTAACTCGACGTTACCATTGTAAAAGATCCCTCCATGTTCCCACAGAGAGAGAGAGAGAGAGAGAGAGAGAGAGAGAGAGAGAGAGAGAGAGAGACTATTTAAGAGCCTGTTTCTCACCCGATGACAACGGGTGGGCCTTGGTGGCACTGCTCAACTGGCGGTGTTTGGTGCTGCAGAGGCGCTGCTCAATGTTCAATGGGCGGGCTGCTTGTTGTGCACTGCACGTTGCTGCTTGCTGGCACTCGGATGTTACGTCGCAAATGACAACGCGCGACATGTAGTCCGTGGCTTTGGTTCAGACATGTTTTTTAGTTCGCGGCCTGGTTTGTTGGTACCAACGTTTGCTCAATGGTTGGGTGTCGTTGGTGCTAGGCTCTTTTTTTTGGTGCCCTTATTTTTTGCCGGTACCGGTCTGTTCCTTGGTTTGTCGGTCTTTTTCGTTGGTACCGGACCTCTTTTTGTTTTGTTCCAGACTGTTTCATTGATGTCGTTCTGTTTGTTATTGCCTTTCTAAAATGTACACTCCTTTCGTTGTGCACATGCCAGCATGTTCTTTTCGCTACTCACTACATTCGCTGCTAGGGTTATTCATCTGCTCACTGCATTCGCCGCTGCAATTTCTTCCCCCCTCACGGTGTTGGCTTCATGAAGCCTTCATTTTTTCTTTGTTTACCTAGATCCCCATTGTTGTTCGAGCAGCTGTCGTTGTGCACTGCGACGGTGAGGAACACGATCGACTCTGCTTTTTTCACTCCACAATGGCTGCTACGGGTAAGATCCCCCCCCCCGGCACTTTTTTTTTCCCGAAATTTTAACTTTATTCGTGGATCGATTGATCGGTAGTAACAGTTGTAGGAATGGTTGCATTGCAATGCGGGTTGGGGGGAGAATCCCCCAACCTCTTTTTTCGAAATTTCAACTTTATTCATGGATCGATCGGTAGTAACAGTTGCAGGAATGGTTGATTGGCAATGCGGGTGAGGGAGAGAAATCGCGATTCTCTCCCCCCCACCTTTTTTTTTTGAAATTTCTTCTTTATTCGTGGATCGATCTATCGGTAGTAGCATTTGTTGGAGTGGTTGATTGGCAATGCAAGTGGGGGGGAGAATCACGATTCTTCCCTCAACCTTTTTATTTCAAAATTTTAACTTTATTCGTGGGTCGATCGATCGGTAATAGCACTTGTTGAAATGGTTGATTGGCAATGCGGGTGCCCGCTTCCTTTTTTTTTCTTCGGAATTTCAACTTCATTTGTGCCATTTCGTGGATCGAGCGATCGGTAGTAACAATTGTTGGAATGGTTGATTGGTAATGCGGGTGGGGCGGAGAATCGCGATTCTCCACCCCACCTTTTATTTTGGAATTTCAACTTTATCCGTGGATCGATCGATCGGTAGTAGCAATTGTAGGACTGGTTGATTGTTAATGCGGGTGGGGGGGAGAATCACGATTCTCCCGCTCGCCTTTTTTTGTCAAAATTTCAACTTTATTTGTGGATCGATTAACACTTGATGAAATGGTTGATTGGCAATGAGGGTGAGGGCCCCCCACCTTTTTTTTCCGAAATTTCGCCCTTGTGTATTCATGGATCGATTAACACTTGTCGAAATGGTTGACTCGCATTGAGGGTGGGGGGGAGAATCCCTCCACCTTTTGTTTTCGAAATTTCAACTTTATTCGTCGAAATATCGGTAGTAACACTTGATAGAATGGTTGATTGGCAATGAGGGTGGGGTGGAGAATTGCAATTCTCCCCCCCACCTTTTGTTTTCGAAATTTCAACTCCATTCGTGGATCGATCAATCGGTAGTAACACTTGTTGGAGTTGTTGATTGACAATGCGGGTGGGGGGGAGAATCACAATTGGAGGTGTGTATGCATGTGTGTGTGTGTGTGTGTGTGT
>BFEA01000025.1:1685522-1699405 GCA_003427395.1 Chara braunii | reverse complement strand
TGGTGGGATGTGTGTGTGTGTTCATGTGTGTGTGTATGTGTGTATGTATGTGTGTGTCTGATTCGGTGGGGGTGGGGGAGGCCAACTATCCCCCAACCATCAATCAATCAATCAATCAATCAATCAAAAAAAAAAAAAAAAAAAATCTATGTGTTTTGAGTCTGGTTTTGTTTTGGATTTTTTTAAAATAATTTAAATGCTCAAAAAATAGAAATGAAGATATGGGGATGTAGAGAGCAAAAAAATCTACACCCCCATTTTTATTTTTATTTTTTTACTTATTTTTTGCCTGCAAAACAAAAATCTGAGGTGATATGTATGTGTGTGTGGGGGGGGGGCGGTTGTGTACGTAACACAGCTATCCCATATTAAATGGGAAACAAGACACAGCACAGCACAATCAATAGCGTCCCATCAGATGCTAATTAGATAGCCATATTGGCTATGGTGAGAAGCAGGCGGGGACAATGTCTTTTTTGAGTTAGCGGGTTTATAGGGGGAGTTTGGTCAGAGAGGAGCAAGCGATTAGCAGATTAGTGTTAGTAGGTTAGGAGTTAGGAAAGGGCAAAGCCCAGCCATAGGGGGGGTGCACGCCCTGAAGCGCGCTTTTCGCCACCTAGCACCCATAGCAGCTCATCAGAGGGGTTAACTTAGAAGGGGTTCCTGTTAGCATTCGGGGTGGGGGATAGGTAAGCAGAGAGTCAGGAGTTCCAAGGTAGTACATAGTTACATGTTAGCGAGTTCGTACCTAAGAGGTCATGGCTGGTGTTGATGGAGAATCAGTCGCCGCCATAGCACGAAGGTGGTACCGCAGCGAAGTATCAGCAGGCTTATGCCGTAAGCAGAGCAACTGTGGCACAGTAACGTGCCAGACCGTTCCCTGGAACCAGGATCAGTACGTGAGCAGATTTGCTCAAGTAGGGAAGAAGCAAGTGGAGAGAGGTCGCAAGCGGCATGAACCAGGATGCTGGTGTTGGTGTGATATGGCGTGTGGCAAGGAGTATTTGTAGTGGTGTTGCACGTGCCAGTTGTAGCGTGGCTGATGGTAGCGCTGTGCATGCCATAGGTGTGTCGTGTGGCCGGTCATTTTGCGGGGTATGATTAAGGGGTAGTTGCGAGGGTAAGGATGAGCGTGGGGTGTGTGCAAAAATGGGGGAGCGGGTAAGCTAGTATTGAGCTTGCAGGGTGAGGGAAGGGACAAGCAGGTCAGGGAGGAGATCTTAACACGTATCGTGATGGGGGGATTGCATCACATGCTCTACCTTGTGCTAGTATGTGTAGACGGACCGTAGCAGGTTGGCGGCCTGGTAGTGACGTTTTTTTTGTTGATTATCCTGTAGTGTACAGCTTTGGAGATATCTGGTGGAAGACTGGCTATGGTGGTATTATATCGTGTCGTACGTGTGTTTGTTCTATTGTGTGCAAGTAGTGTCTTTTCGAGGTGGTGCGTCTTGTGTTGGTACCATTTTACGGATGTAGGTGAGTTGTGGTACAGGATACTAGCCAAACCCTGAGAGGGGGAGAAAAAAAAAGGTGCCCGCGCGGGGCAGATTTGTATGAGACAACGATTAGATGGAGGGTAGCTGGGTGGTAGGAGCCTTGATGTGCAGGGAAAGGAGGGGTTATTTTACAGATGCGTCTTGTGCTGGTGTTTGTTGTTGCGGGCTACTACAATGTGTCAGGGCCATAGTATGCTAGTTGTCCCGTAGTGCATTGCAGTCGGTCATTTTTTCGTCGTATATGCAGGGGTTCTGGCTATGGCGGTAATCGTTTTTCGTCGTATTTGTTTTTCCTCCCTTGTGCGGGTGTTTGTATTCTTGTGTGTCGGTTGCGTCGTTTCGGGATGGTGTGTTAGTGGCCGTAACTCGTAGAATTTTAAACCCAACCTTATTACGTGTTGTTTTTTTGGGGGTCTTCTTTCTTCCCAGTTTTACTTTTGTGTAAACATGTGACCCATAACCAATATGCGTGGCACTGTTCTGCAGTATAAGTATCAGAGCGTGGTCCATTTGTATTGCTAAGATTATGAGGCGTCTATTACGCTTTCAGTGGGTTGAAGTTGGGGTAGGTGGCACATCTTTTTAGCGTACCTGTCATATATTTGGAAGGATCTTCGTTAATGGTGTAGTGGTTGGTTAGATTCTTACCTTATTAATTTACATATAATTTATATATAAGTATATGATTTTTACCTTGTTTAATTTTGTTTATTTTATTCATTTAGTTTTTATAAAAAAAATATTATAATTTTTAATTAACTCTATTATATATATTTTTAATTTTAATTTTATTTTATTTTATTTATTTTTATTATTATTATTATATATAAAAACATTTTTTAACTTTATTATATATATATATATTTTTAATTTAATTTTATTTATTTTATTTTTATTATTTTTGTTATTATTATTTTTTATTTTTATATTTTATTTTATTATATTTTGTTTTTCTTATATATATCGTCAATATATATATAAAAAAGAAAAATTAGATATTATTTTATTTATGTTTATTTTATTTTTTGGGTTGTTTAAGTTGTTTTTCCAGGCTACCAGAGTGGCCCGGGGTCACTTGCCCGGCCGGGCCAAAAAAATTAAAAAAATTAAAAATAAAAATAATTATTTTTAAACTTTTATTTTTATTTTCAAATTGGTAAAGAATTTCGATGTGACCCTGAGGCAAAAGTTGTTCAGTTTATTTTTCGGATTTTTTGGTGTTTTTTTTTTTTTTTTTTTTTGCTGGGAGTCGTTGCACGGGCTGGCCACCCAAGACCCGGGCGGCCCGGCTGGTAGCCTAGTTGTTTTTGTTATTTTATACTAAATTATTAGTTTATCTTTAAATTGTTTATTAAGGAACTAAGCTTATTGATATTAGTTCTGATTTTTAATTTTTATTATTGTTATTTTATTATACGTGTGTGGTTTGTGTGTTGAAGTGTGAGAAGGGGGGTTATGTGCATGTGTGTGTGTGTGTGTGTGTGTGTGTGTGTGTGTGTGTGTGTGTGTGTGTATGTGTGTGTGTGTGTGTGTCCCTCCCCGTTCCCTCGTAATGGAGGTCCCGTTGCGGTAGGTCCGCAGATGTTGGACCTACACTAGCTGGGATAGGTCCTCCATCCGAACCAAGCCGCAAGGTTGTTTTTGTTGCTTATTTCTAGCTTAATTATGAGTGCAGATTTGCATTTTGTTTGTTATGTGGTTTGTAGTTTATGTAGGACGGTGATTGGGTCGCAGTGGAAGGGTTGGTAGTTGCTATGGTTTTGGAGAACTTTGTATGCGAGACGTTTTTGGGAAGTTCGTAGACTGGGGTTTCATGCCGTTATTGTGTCAAGGGCAGGTATGCATTCTTTGAAGTTTGGCAGATCGGGAAGGACTTTTAATGGTGGATTTTTCATGATCTTTGTGGTGTTGTCAACGGATGTGTATAATCAGGAAATAAATCTTTTGACACTAGTTTTTGCTGTAATCGGTTTGTGCTTCGTTTTTTTTTATTTTATAATTTTGGGTTTTTTTTTGTACGCGTTGCTAGTGAGTTTGAAAAAATAAACGCTAGTGCGTAAACCACTGCCTCATCATCATTATAATCAGTACAGACGTATCATAAGTTTTGCATGCCAGTTTCGGTTAATTACATTCGTTACGCAAAACCCATTGTGTCTCGCGTGGGTGTATCGGGTGTTTACAGGATTACTTTTTATAGGGGGACTTTTTCTTTCATATTAGGAATTCTAGCATGATTTCCCTGCTGATTTTCGTGTGCGTATAACTTATTTATTATCGTTGTAATAACCGAAGTGTAGCAGGGTAATCAAAAAGGCATCACCTAGGATATGTTTTACCATACGACGGTTTCTCATATAATTTAATTTTCTGCGATTTTTTGAATGAGATGTGAAAGAAACACTGTATTTGCTCTACGTGTACTACCAGTATCCCATATCCTTATGTAACAGGTGTTCTTGCAGACATGTACGTATGAGCGGGGTTAGGGGAGAGAAAGACAGAAAAGGTCGATCGGGATAGCGGGAGAGGGTCAGGGAGAGGGATATGTCCCGTTCGGCATTGCGGGAGGGGCGGGGAGAGATCGGGGTTGCGGGGAATGGTTGGGTTCGGAGGGCGAGGAAGAGGGATAGAACCAGGACATGGAAGCGGGCCGGTCTGAGGGGGTGTACAAGGGGGATAGGTGGTTGTGGTTGGGTAAAACGAGCTTGATCAAGCAAGATGGATATCCAATTCTTGTTTGATTGGGACGGAGTGAATCACATCATCCTATGGGTGTATATGACCCATTCGTGCAGCTAGTTTAGAGTATACAATCTGCGGCCTTACCTTAAGAACGGCATATGCATCCGATCTAAGAGTGTGGTGGGTACGAGGCTATTGGTATCATGTATAGGTAAGGTTGTATGGTATGGATATCTAGTTTTAAATGAGACAAAGCGAGTCGCATCATCCTCAGGAGGTATACGTGAACTTAGTTGAGAGCATCCAATCTGTAGAACGACATTATTCGTCCGATCACGGAGTGTGATAGGAGCGTGGCTGTTGGTATGTAGGGAAGGATTGCATAAGGAGTGAAGCAGCATAATGTGCGCTTGAGCAGTTTTATGGAATATTATGTGCCTACTGTGTTTCGAAAAGAATATTAAAACAAAGAAAACAATTGTTGATATTTTTTAAATCTTTGCACTTCAAGGGACAAAAATTTCGTAGGTCTTATATATTATATATGCAATAAGGAGAGAAAAGGAAGGGGGGTAGATTATTGGAGCATGTAATCTTAAACAATGGGATACCGCAGATATCGGCTCGTCTGCAGGGTAGTTAAAAATGCATTTTCAAGGGTGTTTTGATCCCTCATCAGTTTCTTATATCCTGAAATCTACCTCATATATCATGTATGCAGTAAAAAAGATGATCGGAGCCAAATTTATTACCATCATAGGTCTTTGGGACTTTATTTCATTTTGGGTAGATAATCGATTGTATTTTATTTGCTTATTGAGTTTTCTATTTATTCATCTCGAAAGAGACGTAAGAACCAACTAAAAACTTGTTGAAACCACAAAAAAAAAGCAAACACATATGTTACAAATTTGTGCTCCATTATTTGACAATCTGAGTGGTCTTATCAAGTGGCCTTTTTTATGGGCCCTTATCGTTTTACTTATTCCTAACTCGAAAATACGGTTGATATGAAGTATTGCCTTTTGCACCTCTTTGATCACTTTTTTATACTCTCTGTTGTTTTGGGTACGTTCGCGCGCTTCCCCACGTATAGTATAATATAAAATACGGGTTAACTGCAGAACGCTTTGATCCGAAAGTGACCCCAATTCGCCAGAACAGGCTCAACTCTGTAAACGTCAGCGTGTTTTTCATTTTTTTAACATACATATGAACTTTAAAAAGAAAAATAAAAAATAGGGTTGTAGATCTCCAAAAGATCTGCAAACTTATATTTTTTTAAATTTTCTTTGTTTATTGGTTGCCTACCAAACAATCTCCGTGAAAAAAAAGAAAAACCCACCCATTTCATCTTTTTTTTTGTTTTTTTTTTCTTTTTACGTTTTTGATTTTTTAAAAATATAGTAAAACTTCAAAAAATAAAGTAAAAAACATAGGGTTGTACATCTCAAAGAGATCTAAAACCCTATATTTTTTGTTTTTTTTCTTGAACATTTTTTATGCCCCCAAAAAATATCCCCGCGCTCGCTCAAACCCCGCTCAAGGCGCTTTGAGCGTGGGATTGAGCAGCGCTCAGAATATTTAGCGTCGACCGCAGCGCGCAGTTTCACAGATGGGGGTCCAGCGTCCTAGGAACGCCGGACCCCCATGGCGCTGCGGGCGAGGGAGAGGGGGGGAAGGTTCCGCCGGACCCCCGTGCCGCCGCGGACATGGCTAGGAACGTCGGACCCCTATGGCCGTTGCGGCATGGGGGTCCAGCGGACTCGAACCACCAAATCCCCATGCCGCCAAAGGCGAAGCGGTCCAACATTCTGGGAACGCTGGACCCCCATGGAGCTGCTGGCGAGGGAGAGGGGGGGAAGGTTCCGCCAGACCGCCATGCCGCCGCGGACATGGGAGATCCTGCGTTCCCATAATGTCGGACCCCCATACCTGCTGCGGCATGGGGGTCGTGACATGGGGGATCCGGATTTCCCAGAATGTCGGACCCCCATGCCCGTTGCGGCATGGGGGTCCGGCGGACTCGAACCGCCGGATCCCCATGCCACCAACACGAACACGGGCCCCCTTTGGCTATTCGAGGACCCCGAAAACGCCGGATCCCATGCACACGAGGTAGGGGTTCCGGCGTTCTGGATGCGCTGGACCCCCTCCCCAGATGAATGCAAGGGGTTCGCCAGATCCAGACCGTTGGACCGCCTCACCGACGATGGCGCGGGGGTTTGCCATTCCAAGAACGCTGGATCCCCTCGCCCCGGACGGGTTGGGGGTCCGACGTTCCGAGAACGCTGGACCCTATCTCTATTGGGCATGGGGGTCCGTCGTTCCTGGAACGCTGGACCCCATCTCTAACCGGCATGGGGGAACGCCGAACCCTCATTCCCGCAGCGCCGACAGGGTCCGGCATTCCCAGAACGTTGGACCCCTTCGCCCGTGGTGTTATGAGGGTCCGACCGAACCTTCCCCCCCTCTCCCTCGACCGCAGCACCGTGGGGGTCCGGCGTTCCCAGAACGCTGGACCCCAACAAGTGTTTTTTTGTGTCACTCAATTGCGTTCACCTGTTGTCCTTTTTTTTGTCGTGCATCCCTTCAGGAAAATCTGCTTCAACCTCCGTCCCTCAGAAACGTGTGTACGGCATGTCTAAGCTCTACAACGACAAACCCTAGACTCTTGACTGGGTTGGTGGCCATCATAGATCCGGTTATGGAGCCGTTGTCTTCTTGAGCGATGACAACGGCGGCAGTTGGTACTGTTGCGGAGGGGTTGAGAAATCTGAAGCGAGGTGGGTTAACTACGACGATAGGAAGTTTAGGATGTTCTTTCTTACCTCTATCTATGACAGCGAGGGGGAAAAATGGGTCAAGGAAGACAAGAAGGTGTTTCTTGACCGTCGACTCTTCCAAGGCTACAATGTCAAGGCTTTCTCGATGAAAGCGTTTGACGTGTGTGGCGACGACACAGAGTTCCGAATGGTGGATCCAGAAAATTTCCTCTCCAAAACCAACGGTTGCCGTGTCACTGACTCATTGCTCATCGTCGACAGTGCTTTCCTGCTCATCGGCCCTTTGGTCCAATTCAACAGCCCGACGGACCAGCTGGCAGGTGTTGTAATGCGATACAAGGAACAGTTCACGAAGTTGCCTGTTGTCGAGCAAGTGGACTGTGCTTTCATGCCCATTGACGTGGGTCCCAAACGGCGGTAAGATCCGTCGGCCACACCGAGTGCGAAGAGGAAGCAATTGTCGACTCGCCCCTCTTCGTCGAATGTGTTTGCCCAGGCTCTTTCCGCTCTGGTCTCGCCCTCACATCGGCAAGGTCACGATGCGGCTGAGCAGTCCAGCGAGGCCGTAGACTACGACGAAGGAACTCGGCGCCACCAGGCTAGTCCCCAACATCGTTCCCAGGGAGGTGCAGGTGCCTTCGACGAGGAGGAATGCGAGGGCCAAGAGGGGGAGAAATGAAGGAGATGTGGATCATGGTGAAGACAATGACGTGGACAATGACAAATACGTTGGTGGTGAGGAAGTCGAAGACAATCGCTTCTACCAGTGCGAACGCCGACGCGACGTCAACGAAACACAGGCTTGCCGTGGGGATGACGCCTACGACGTTGGTGATGCGGACGGCGCTGATGGCCAGCCTACAACCTCCCATGGAGTGTCGCAGTCGCATAACCAGGTGAAGGATGGGAGAAACAAACATGGCTCACGTGGAAAGAGAAAGAGGGGAGAAGCGTCGATCTCTCCAATGAGTTAAACGAAACAAGCGAGGACTGACGTCGTCAAAATGGCTCGCGGAGCGTTGACAGCATCTCGTGGAACGAGGGCTCTTCGGAAAACTGGCGGGCGGGGGGGGCGGCGAAGTGGCAGTAGTGGATCCACCAGACGACATCCCGTGGAACGAGGGCTTTTCGGAAAACTGGCTCGCGGAGCGTTGACAACCCGGTTCAACACGCCTCGCCCCTCGACACGACCCGCTGTTTCTTTCTCGAATACGACGAGCATGGCTTCGCCGAGCAACACGTCCATGTTGTTAACGTCGACATCACAAGAATCAAACGCATTCCCTGTGGGAAGATTCTTTATAACCACCGCTCGTTGTGTAAGAACATTGTAAGATGCATCGAGAATGCCATCGAAAGTTCCATCACTGCTGACCTGGCCGTGGGATAAGCCTGAGCTCGTTCTTGCACCGGTTGACCCGAACGACATTGTCGGCGGACGGGGAAGGCGAATCACACCGAACGAGTTCTGCCAAAGGAACTCGGCAAAGTTCGATTGGTACGCTGTCTGTGGTCAGCATACCGCCGAGGTCATGAAACGGTTGGTGGCAAAGGGCTCCGCCACAGAGAATGAAACCGTGATTAGAACAGGAAAGGGTCACATTCCTGAAATATAAGTGGTGAGCTCATTTTTCTTCACCAAACTTTTTGATAGCGAAATGAGGTATCGAGAGCGAGAGGTGCAACATTGGTCGAAAGACGTTATAATAAGTGACATGGACTTGATCATTGCCCCTTTCAATATCGCACACATGAACCACTGGACCCTCGTTGTGGCTGACTTTAGAAGGAGGAAATTCGAATTTTATGACTCCCTCAGCCCCGACATGGAACTGGCAAGAAAAGTGACCGGTGGATTTGCGAAGTTTCTATTCGAAAGATCAATTGAGCAAGGCAAAGAGGTGGACACAAAACCGTTCAATCACATATAGAACGTAGAGGGCGTCCCGAAACAACGTGACACGAACTCATGCGGGGTCTTCATGCTCACATACACATCGCTCTTGGCGAAGGGTTACCTTTTGCCTTTCCCTTTCACCGCTGATGACGTACCCGCAATACTTCGTCGACTGGCTTTGGACACACAGGCTTGTAAGTAGTATGTACCTGTTATTGGATATTATGATTACATGCGGACGGATGTGGGTAACATGAAATTGTTTGTGACGGAAACAGTGTATAAAAGGTGGCAAACATTGCTCCATACTCTTATCCCTTACCCCTTGCCATTTACCCCTTATCCCTGACCCCTAAACCCCTTATCCCTTATCCCTTACCCCTTACCCCTTACCCCTTATGTGTACACCCATACCCCAAACCTCGAATTTTAAATGCAGATCTGACCCAAAATGACCATGAAAATGTCAATTTCAATTTCGTTCAAAAAATATAAAATGTCCGTTTTTACGAAATCGCTGTTCCTTCATCCATGATCTCGGGGAACAATTTGATATAGTGGACTTCGTCGACCCTCTTCCGTCCTACGTAGGCAGAAGGGACGATTACTTGATGCTCGCCCTTGACTTCCCGCCATCCCAACCATTTACAATGGATGATATAATATTATACAGGGTAGGGGGGAAGGAGTACAGGATACACACTGCCCAAAAGCATAGGCCCTCGTGTTTCCGTTGCAAAGGGTATGGTCATCTGTACACGGACGCGGATTGCCCCAACAACCTTGGTAAGCAAAACAGAGTCACAGGTTGTCTCCTTCGAGATTCGTTTCGAGGCAACCTTTGGAGGACTGTGGACCTGGGGCATGAAGGGTGGGTCTATGAAGAAGGGAAAGGTAAAGAGGGCAAGCCGAAGGGATGGAAATGGGAGAAGCCCGGAGAACCGAATTGGGGAACCAAGCCCCCGGACACATGAACATCGCCTGAGACGGAAGGCCCCGAATCCCATCAGCAGACAACTGAGAAAAACGGGGGGGACCATGCCGAACCATCAAAACGAGGGCTACTACTCCCTCCAAAAACGGATGCCACAGGGAAAGCAAAGGGAGTCGGGGATGGACCGGGCCACATCCATCTAACCCACCAGGAATGGAGAGCTAAACTGCTACAGGAGCGGCTAGGCCAACCAGGTGTCCCTTCCCTACCTGGACCATCGCCATAAGACTACTTGCAGAACATTGGCAGGGAGCAATCAACAGAGGAGGATGCGGGCCAAGGAATAGGCCAAACAGGTGTCTCCTCCCTACCTGGACCATCGCCACAACTCAACCTGTAGAACATTGGGAGGGAGCAATCAACAGAGGAGGACGCGGGCCAAGGAACGTTCAGTGGAACCACGGAGAGGGAGAAAGGGGAAGTGGGGGGGGAGGCGCAATTAGCTAGAAAGGATTTCCCTTCTTCTGCGGTGCCCGACAACAAGGAACAGCTACAAAACCGAAAGGAGAAAGAGGGAGAGGAGGAGGTCTTGAAGGGTATCGACCCATTTAGAGATGCCTTTGGACCCGCCCTGATGGAGGTAGGACAATCTCCCCTTCCCTCTACAACCCCCCGGATATAATCATGGAGGAGGTCCAGGAGCCAGCCACCAAGGAGGCCTACCAGGAACAACAAATGTCGGTGGAACAAAAACTGATCCAACTGGCAGACTGACTCCTCAGCAGCTTGAAAGATAGATTTGGCCCGACGACGAACGAGTTTTGGGACACGACGTACTTGAACATCTTCTGTATTTTAGATAGTAGCCCCAGCCTCAAGAAGGTATTGACGAAGGGTCTTCCCCCAGGGCTGTTATGGCCCGAGGTGAGTTCCCGGGTGCTGTACACTATGGTGGAGCTGTTGCCTCCCCCACCCCGGAAGGAGGCGAGGAACAACCCTACTGGGCCGGAAGAGAACATTGGTTTCAAACCTGAAAGGGGAATAAACGTTGACCAAGTATAAATAACTGTTGGACCACATCAAGGGGATGATAACCAAGGGTCAACAGTTCCAAGCAGCGGTGTGAGCAAGGAATATCCCCGACAGCAGACACCGAGGATTAATCCCCCCGAGAACCCTAGCCCGGAAACAGGGCCACTGCAGGAAAACGGGCCAGCAAAGAGGCAGCGTCTGAGACAGTGTCTAGATCAGGGAAGGGGGGCCCAGAAATTACCCACTCCAGGAATCCCCCTAATCCCGGTGAGAAAGAAGAAAAGTTCTTGGGAGGTGGGCCTCCGTCCGAGGAAGGGAGGCGCGACACTGGAAGGATGGTAGTCCTTCCAAAACTATGGCATTGAGGGGGAGCAGGTGCTCCAGCTGGACCTGGACAAAGTTGTGGAATCACAGTATGAGCCAGATGTGGAGGCAAAGTGGGTGGCAAGGGAGTGTTCAGCGCACATGACTCAAAGGGTAGCCTTTGCCTGGTTTAGCGAACTAAAGGAAGCCGGCCTGATCTGGCTCTCCCACGCCGAGCTCTTGGAAGTCCACCAGACGAGGGTTAGGGACAGCACCTGTTGGAGTGCCCAGGAGGTGGTACACTTCTTATGTGCCCTCCTCAGGCACAACATCCTTCAGGACCCCTCCACTGTTGACAATGCAGACTGGGTGGTTTTAGATTGCCATGAACCAATATGAATTCAGTAATCAAAACCAACACTCTAGGGACTGGCTACCGACACTAGGGTCGGATGAGCTGCAGGTCCTCTATGGCAAGGATAAGAGCTGGTCCAGGGGGGCTCAGGTGGTGGACTTGGACCTACGCTCCCTCAATGTTAATGGGCTGGCTTCTGCAAACCCGCAGAAACGGAAAGCGATATTAGGACATATTCGGGGGTTGGGGGGAGGGGCTGGCCATATCTTATCTACATTCAAGAAACTCACCTCACAAACTCTCCGGAACATTCCAGGGAACATAACCTGACCTGACCCTTTCAAAAACGTTGTTGCTCATGCACCAAGGGCAAGGTCGGCAGGGGTGGCTATTTGGATCCCTCCCGATTCCGGGCAGAAGTCATCCACTCAGGAGGGGTGATGGGTGGCTGCTCTCCTCATGCTGGAGATAGAAGTCGTATGCGTGGTCTGTATCTATGGTCCCAATGAGGTGGAACAACGCAAGAGTTTTTTTTATCGCATATGGTCCCAACTGCCATAAGGCATACCGACAATAATCGCAGGGGATTTTAACGCAGCGCTGGATCGTAGCCTGGACAGGTGGAGGATCCCCTCCCTATGCCCTGCTTATATAGAAGAGGATGAAGGAATCATTTGTAAGCTCTGCGAAGAGGAGCACCTATATGATTCTTTTAGGCGATTGCAGCCACAAAAGAGATTGTACTCGTGTATTCGTAATAGCAATACGACAACACTGTCCAGGTCAAGAATATATCTCATTCTCATGGCAGAGGACCTGGACAGGGCGCTGCAAGCAGCCGCCATCTTCCCTTTGAGCCCCTAGCCGGGGGCGGATCATAAGATGTGTGTTGTATTACTCCGATTCTGCAAAAAGTCGGACCAGGGCCTGAACTTTTACAAGCTTAGCACATTTACCCTTAAGCTACACCACTTCCATTCTTTTCTCAAAGACGTATGGGGGTTCTAGCGGACTACTAGGGATCGTCACGACTCATATATCGCATGGTTTAACAACGGGCTGACCTTTATGGTCAAGAAATGCAATGAATTTTTGAAAATACGGGCCAAAGAAAAATATGCACAAGAAATTCACATCCAAGAGAAAATTTGCAATCTTGAACAGGAAAGCAGTGAGTTGCTGCGCCCCCACCCCCAATTGGAATCCACTGAATTATAAGCGCTTAAAAACCAACTCTTAGAATTTGCGCAGCAAAGATGGCAGGGCTCCATCATCAGAGGCAAGCTATCTAAGCACACCAAAGAGGGACAAATGGACATATCCTTTTTTGCGCAAGCCCAAACAAGGGTCAAAAGATCCACCATAAAGGAGCTATATGACCCGATTAAAACTTGAGAAGTCTCCTCGTACTCCTTGGCCCATGGCCTGAAAGTGGTCGGTGACTTTTATAAAGAACTTTTTTCCTCTGCCCTAGTAGTGGAGTCGGAACAGACAAGGGAAGCTAAAATTGCATATTTTCTACACCCCCTATTCCAACGATTGTCCGACGAGCAACGGGAGTTACTGAATAAACCGCTTCGTAAGGACAAAATTTGTAGTGTCCTTCTACAGATGGAGGAAGATAAAACCCCGAGGGTGGATGGACTCCCTAAGGAATTATGGGAAGTGATGTCTTCCCCCATGGCGAAAGAGTTGATGGAATACTATAATCAGGTAAAAAACTCAGGAGACATGGGGGAGTTTGCAGGTCAGGGGATCCTCACTCTTCTGTATAAAAAAGGAGACAAAATGAATATAAGGAATTATCGACCGATCACCCTCCTTACGGTGGTTTATAAGTTGGTGGCTAAGGCGCTAGCCAATAGGATGATACCTATTTTTGGAAGGGATAATCCACCCCGCTCAAACAGGGTTTATGCGCAATAGGAATATCTAGGACAATGTGCTATTGGTTAGCAAATTGATTAAGCTATCGAGACAGTCACGACAAAACGCGGTCATAGTATTCATAGATTTCGAAAAAACCTACGACCATCTGGACTGAAATTTTTTGGACAAATGCCTGCAGAGAATGAACTTTGGTCCGGATTTTCGAGACTGGGTTATGATATTTCACCACAATGCGACCACACAGGTGTAGGTGAATGGGCTGTTGGCGCCGAAAATTAAATTGCAGCGCTCCGTGCGGCAGAGAGATCCACTAGCCCCGTTGTTAGGAGAGAACCCGGGGAGGGGCTACCTACCATTCGCTGAAGCCATGGGCTACGGCGCCTGTCACTTCGCCGCGCCCGCTTCCGAGGTCCTCGGCGACCAGTAGGGTGAAGGGGGCCAATCGAGTTCAAGATCCGTCGAGCCCCGTCGTCACACAGCGCTCTTCAGCAATTAGAGAGAG
>BFEA01000025.1:1661378-1676463 GCA_003427395.1 Chara braunii | reverse complement strand
CTTTGATGGAGTAGCGAGGTACCCCCCCAAACGAAAAAAACAATAAAAAAAATAGAAACTTTTTTTTTCTTCTTTGGGTTGGTGCGATTTAAAACAAACAAACAAACAAATTGATTGATTGATTGATTTATTGGTTCATTGATTTTTCATTGGTTGACTGATTGGTTGGCTGATTGATTGATTGGTTGGCTGATTGATTGATTGACTGATTGATCGATCATTGATTGCTTGATTGATTGTAATTTGTAAAAAGAAAAATGTGATGACCCGACCAAACACGGACTGAGACACAGTTGATTTCTGAGTTTTGCTCATGGACTGAATGCCTTGCTGAGTTTCCCGCTTGCTACTTAGTTCTGCATGTCTGTGTGTGTGTGCACGCTTGCTGGTCTGTGTGTCTGTCTGAGTGCTGGTTGGCTTGAGTGTGTGTGTGACCCACAAGGGCACTTGTTCGTTCGTTGGGCCCTCTTACCTGTGGCCGTGACATTGAGGATTGCAGCGGGGGAAAACAATCAAGTAGCAGGTAGGCCGGTACCCCACCCTGAAGAGGTAGGTGTGCGGGTACTGGAGGCCGAGTAGAAGAAGACAAAAGTGGCATTTTGAGAGGCCCAGTAGTTGTAGGCTAGGTCTAGGCGGGTTCCAGTCCAACCAGTCTGAGTCTAGGGCCTGTACGGCCAATATCAGAGTCTGCAATGATGATTCCCTCTGAAAGGGAGGAGGTACCGGTTGCTGGGAAGGCCGAGCGGTCTGGAAGTCACCGCCCAAGAGGCAAGCAGGCTGCTATATCTCCAGGTCGGGCGAAGAGCCCAGCCTCGTTGTCGGTGTGCAAGTTTGGCGACACACTGGTTGGGGCGCTGGCTGGAGCAGCGCTAGCAAGAGCAGCGCTGCTGGGGAAGGAGCAAGGACACGGAGGAGGAAGAAGAGCAGGAGGTAGGGGGAGCGTCAGAGGCACTTACATGGCTATGGTGGCAGCCATCTTCATCACCTGGGTGGGCGCTGCAGCAGGAAGACCCCAGCTGGGGTAGAGCTACACCAAGAAGCTTCGAGGTAGAGTCAGGCATGGCGGTCTGAGCTGGAGCAGCCATAGGCTATGGCTATGGTGGACCTCAAGTGATACCTGCAGTAGAAGAGGGATTCAGACATTGATTCTGATTCAGCCATTCAACATTGTACTATTATTTCTTGTGTGAATAAGAGAGGAGTGAAGGAGGAGGAGAGTGTTTGGTGAGGAAGAAGAGCTTTATCATTTGTCTATGCTGGTGTACATCATCTTCTTCGTCTTCTTCTTACCTTCTCTCTCCTCTCAAGTTCATTCATTTCTTTCTGCAATTGGACGACATTGTACTATCTGATGAATGTGTACTTCGAAATTGGCCAGGATCATAACGAAAAGAAAAGATGCGTAAACAAGGAAAAAAAAAAACACGCACACACACACACACACACACACACACACACGATCAGTTTCTGGTATGTTTGTTTTTTCCCCTTTCTCCTATTTTTTTCTAAGTACTTTTTGGGTCCCTAGCTGAGCACCCTCTATCAGTGCCAAACAGTCGATCATTCCTCATTCGGAGTGCCTAGAGCACTCTTAGGGGGGCCGCTCAGTTTGGGATGTCTGTGGTTTCTGCGGGGGATGAGGGATGTTCATCTGAGTGACTCCCTGGCTCAACGGGTGGTGGGAACCAACAGTCTGAGGTGTTCAATCGTGATGTGAGTAGGTGATGTGCCGCTTCGCTCCGTGTTGGATATGTGGACTGCCTCATCTGTGTTCCACCGCTGCCTTGCTGCCTGTCCCGCTTGCTTTCGCATGTGATTCTCCTCAACTTCTCTGCGAGCTGCTGTGTTCGCTGTGTGGTGTGGCCGTGTTGTTGGTGTTGCCTTGTGCTTCGTTGTTGCGCAGCCTTGCCGCCCTTCTGCTGGGCGTGCCTTCTGTGTCCTTTGCTTGCACACCTTGTAGTTCAGTTGTCTTGTTGGTTTTGCCTTGTGCTTCACCGCATGGTTGCTGTGCTGCTCATCCACTCACCTGGTCGTCCCTTGCAACGTTGTTGCCTTGGTGGTGTTGCCTTGTGCTTCACTGCCTGGTTGCCGTGTTGCGTACCGTGTCGTTCTTTGCAGTCGTTTTCAGCGTTGTGCAGCCATGTTGCCTCTACTCAGTCTAATGCGTTGCCTGGTGCTCCGCAGGGTTGCTGCCCGCTCCTATGTTCCACTTGGGAACATTCTGCCTTCAAGATGGGTCAAAGGGGTCATGACCCAAACCATCCGATATGGAGACTCTGCAGATTGTCGAGGGTCCAGCCTCCTGATGAGTCGGTGCAACTCCAACGGAACAATCTATAATCTTTTTTTTTTTTTTTTTTTTTTTTTTTAACCCCCACCAGTGTTAGTGCTGCTGGAACAATCTATCATCATCAATTTTTATTTTTTCAGTTTTTTTGGTTTAGGTACTTTCCTTGTATGCTGGTTGTTGTCATTTCCCTGACGTGCTTGTGTGTTGTCTTCCCTCCAGCCTCCCCCGTGCCCTCCAACCTATGTGTTGTGTTAATTTCTGGCTTCCCCCGTGTGCACTTCAGTCTATGTGCCTTGTTGTGACTTGTCATCCAACAACGCCTTGCCTCTCTGCACCTCGACTTCGTTGTCATGCCTTCCCCCCTTCTTCTGTGTTTGTTGGTGATGCACTATTGTCTTGTCTGCTGGTTGTTGTAGTCTGCTTCCCTTATGTGCCTGTGTTGTCCGCAGGGGATGGGCACTTTGTCGCCAGGTAGCAATGAGACCAGAAAATGCCCTGGTAAATGTTTTTCCTGTCATGCTTGAGACATGCCGTAGCTGCATGGTTATGTAGTACAAGGTGCGCCGGTGATCTTTCATTCTGTAATGACCCCCCAAAACACAGACTTGAGAGCACTGCTGATTTCTAGGTTCTGCCGCTGGAATGGATGCCTTGCTGAGATTCCCGCATTCTGCTGAGTTTTCTAAGTCTGTGTGTGTATGCGTGCTTGATGGTCTGTGTGCTGTCTGAGTGCTGGTCGGCCTGAGTGTGTGTGGCCCGCAAGGGTACTTGCTTGCTTGGAGGCCCGTAGGGCCGGTACTTACCTGTGGCCATGACATTGAGGGTTGCAGCGGGGGAAAAACACTCAAGTGGCGGGGCACGAGGCCAGTGACACTTAGGGCAGCGGGAAAACACTCAAGTAGCAGGTAGGGCGGTACCACACTACGTAGAAGTAAATGTGCCGGGTACTCGAGGACGAGCAGAAGAAGACAGAAGTTGGCATTTTTACAGGTCAGTAGTTGTACGCTAGGTCTAGGTGGGTACCAGTCCAACAAGTCTGAGTCTAGGGCCTGTACGGGCAATATCAGAGTCCCTCCGAAAGGGAGGAGGAGGTACCGCTTTCCTGGAGGCCATGCGGCCTAGGAAGTCACCGCCCGAGAGGCAAGTAGGCCGCTATATCTCCAGGAGGAGCAAAGTGCTCCTCCTCATTCTTCGGTGTGCGAGTTTGGCGACACACTACTTGGAGCGTTGGCTAGAGGACCGTTGGGCACTTCAGAGCTGCTAGGAGGAAGGAGACGAGGAGCTCCCACCTCGGCTATGGAGGAGCTCTACTGGTAGGAGGAGGGAGAAGAGGACTGAGGAGGAGAGTGGCAAGGTAACCAGTTGGGGTTGCACCGCACCAAAAAGGCTTCAAGGCGGGGTTAGGCATGGCAGCCTGAACAGCAGTGAGCATAGCTGCTTTGTGTTGTCCTTTGCACAGCAGGGCGAGACCCTAGTAGTCAGCCATAGCCGTGGTCTACATGAAGAGGAAGAAGAAGGGTGACCATGACTGTGGTGAACCTCATGTTGTACCTGTGATAGAAGAGGGATTCAAACATTAATTTTGGTTCAGCCATTCAACATTATTATTGTTATTTATTGTTTGAATATAAGGGGAGGAGACAAGGAGGAGGAGAGTGGTTGGTGACGAAGAACGAATTCTCATTGGTCTTTGGTGGTGTACATCTTCTTCTTCTTCTATCTTTCATCTTCTTCTTCTTCTTCTTATTCTTTCCCTCTCTCTTCTCTCAAGTTCATTCATTTCTTTTTGCAATTGGACGACATTGTGCTTTCTGATGAATGTGTACTTCGAAATTGGCAGGATTGTAACATTGGTAGCAGAGCAGATTCTACTTAGCGGCGAGAGTTGACTTTGCCCCCATAACCGTAACCTAAGTAGTTAGGGTTAACCACTTAGGGTTAGGGCAGAAAGTTAGGGTTAAGTGGGGCAGTGTGGTGAAAGGGAAGCTGCTCCCACCTGGCAGGGTTGTGTAGGGTCGACAATAGACCCGACCAGGTTGCTAGTGTGTGTGTGTGTGGTGGCGAGACACAATGTGGGACTTCCTGATGCAATTGGAGAGAGGCAACAGTACAACTGGAATTTGGACTTCAGGGAAAACAAGAAGGGACTTTAGGCTCAATGTTTGCGGATGATATGACGATCATAATGGAGGCCTCAGCGGCAAATATGGAAGAAATAAAAAATATGTTGGATAAATTATCGGCACTCTCAGACATGGTGGTTAATTGGGAAAGTAAAACACAAGGATAGTGGATCCATTCAAATGGTGTTCGCCCGCCTGAAGTCCCCAAGGTACAATGGTTGCCCCTGGAGCCCCCTCTGAGAGTGTTGGGAGTATCTTTGTCTGCCTCTGGTAAAACTAAATCCAATGATGAGTGGATTTCAAAGCATGTCATACAAAAGATGAGTCAATGGAAGAATCAACACACCTCGCTTTTTGGCAAATCACTAGTAATAAATAATGTGGTTCTTGCTTCAATATGGTACAAATCAGCAATTTGGGCAATTAGTAAACCACGAATTAAGCACCTCCAAAAACAGGTGTCGGCCTTCCTTTGGAGAGGGAATCATGAGTTAGAGAGAGTTATTCCTAGAGTAGCATGGTCTACCCTTATTCAACCAAAATCTAGGGGAGGGTTAGGAATCTTGGACCCTACCCTACAATGTCATGCCTTGTCACTACAATGGATGATTGATCTCATTCCAGGTATTGACAAGCCTTGGCAACCTTTGGCTCTACAACAAATTAGGAATCTGGCGCCGATAGCACCACCTGAAGTACATCCCCTTACTTGGGTAGAAAACATATTTTGGAACCTCCCTCGTCCTTCTACGCACTCAAAATTCGAAGGGGAAAGAGGCGCAGTCTGTAGGGATCTACTCTTAGATAACCTATGAGTGTCCCTACCGAAGATATGGAGAAAACTACCTCTTCCAGATAAACCCACACCGATACGCTTTGAAGAAATCTTGAGGCAACCTCTATTTGGGAATAGATGGATAACGAACGTTAATGGTTGTGTACAATAGTTGTACTCCTCCCTGGTCTCAGTGGGTGAAAAAAAAGGGAATATGGGTCAAAGACATTT
Source organism: Chara braunii (assembly GCA_003427395.1). NCBI lineage: Eukaryota > Viridiplantae > Streptophyta > Charophyceae > Charales > Characeae > Chara > Chara braunii. Next base: position 1,671,044 of record BFEA01000025.1, on the reverse strand, counting down.
GGGACCTGGAAAAAAAAGAGTGGAAGTCGTCTGATCAACTCAAGAAAACAATTACATACGCGCACAGATTAGACCAAAATCTGGGCCATATCATTTGCTCTATCCCCCTGACATAGGTTAGAGAAGTAAGAAAAGGAGTAAGATTTCAGGAAGGAGACTTTGTAATGACACACAACCCAGAATGCTGGCAGGTAGGGCAAATAATGAGTCTATTAAAAGAAGGAGCTTTAGTGGTCATGTTCAAAACAACAACAAACCACCTACTCTGTCCTTCATCAACCACTCCAGTTGAGTTCTTTCCCTTCAAGGAAATGTTTAGGATTAGAGTTATTTTTATGTCAGCAACCACCGGATGGAGGACTTTTTACCCGCAATGCCCAATTCCGGACCTTCCCATAGATCCAAACGAATAGGTATGGCAAACGGGGAAAAAGAGTAAACCTCGTACTCTGCAAACTCTTACGGTGAAGGCAGAGTATCGTTTGTTGAGACCATGGGTGAATGTGTCGTCTGTAATAAGGGATCGATGGACCAGACATCTGAATATTAACGCACAATGCATCAAAAACATATATTTCTTTAATAAAATAAAAAAACGACCAACCAAGTTTTCCTCTTTACAATGGCAAATTCTTCATCGTTGCTTACCAACTAATGATTGGCTCATTGATCACACGAATTTGGAACAACGTGGTCTGGCATTTCCATGGTGCAAAGCATGCCTATCTGTGTTTCCCCATAAGAAGATCAGAGAGACAATTGAGCATGTGTTCATTCAATGCCCATGTACGGTTCTACTTTGAAAAAGATGGAACTGTGTGTGGAGGGGATTGACGGGTATTGACTGGCTATGGGATTGGAAAACCATTCTCTTGGGCCAATGGATACCAGTGAAAACACGGCCTACAAAATTTCAGACGATTTTTTTTTTTATAGGACGGAAAGTCATTCTATGGGTATTGTGGTACAAAAGGTGTGTACGTGAAAGAAAAGACGTAAAATTAGAAGGAAAGGAATTTGCTGAACTGGTTAACGGTTCGATCTAAGATACAACAACTCTATCAAAAAAAAAGTATCATCCATTGTATTCAAAAATTCAATCAAGACTGGCTGGGGGGAACCGAAGGAGGAAGTTTGGGAGAAGTGATATGACCGGGAAAGGAAAAACAGGGGGAACCCCTAAAGAGAGACTTCCATCTGTGCTTCAAAGATTAGTTTTTACTTCCACCAGGAGCCTCACTCAGATCATCAGAATGCTTTCCTGATCCCTTCCCTCCCTAGGACTTGGCTTTGGTTGATTTGCAATGATACGCCTTGTAATACGGTTTAATCCCGAAAGAACCATGTGCTTTCTTCGTGATTGATCTCTAGATGCCTAGCAACATGGTGAAATTTTGGGGAGAATTAAGATTTCATTTCCTGATTTTTAGACTCCTACTTCTCACTAGTGAGTAAAGTTAGGAGATAGTGCTGCTTGTTTTAATATAAGTATCTGGCGGCCTAAGTTTTGGCTGAAGAGGCGGATCTCACTCTCTTGCTACTTCATTCAAAGTTATGAACCAGATTTATATGTATTAAGGGACGATGGACCCGGTTTCCAGCAGGTGCAGCTCCCCACCAATAGAATGGAGCTTGTAGCTGGCCTGCTAGTGGTGGATGTTCTTATCACCACCGCTAGCGGCTCTGCCGGTAAGAAAAAAAAAAAAAAAAAAAAAAAAAGTTACATAGAGAATCAATGAAACTTTCCCGAAACATTTGTCACGTTCAAGGTACCTCTTGAAAACGGAGAGGTCTTCGAGGGTCAGCAAGAGGACTCGAAATCGAGTTTGTTGCATACTGGGGGCCGAGGTGAGTTTCAAGAGAGAGGGGCCTCAAGAACTGGAATCACTGACAACTTGTGATTTCGTTTTGCACTTTGGTTTTCGAGAGGTAGTGTGGCGGAGCACTACTCTCGAAACTCGTTTTGTCAAGAGCGGTGCGGCGAAGTCTAAAGTTTTTGATAAAATAACAACTTTCTATGACAGGAAGCCCAAGCTTGAATTTCATTCTTGGAGCAAAGTTTGAACCAAACTCTCACACCTTTGGTCCAAAATTTTCATTCCTGTAACAGTTCACCATACTACAGCGTCCACTTGGAGGCTATACGAGTGGGATCACAGCGACTCGGCATTACGGAAGATGTGGACCTGGATGGCGTCGGAACAATCGTTGATAGTCGATCGACGTTCACCTACTTGCCAACGAGGGAGTACGCTTTCTTCGTGAGAGAGGTAAAGAATGAAGTCAAGCTCACCCAAGGGGAAGGACCTGATCCACGGTATGATGATATCTGCTTCAAAGAAGCAAGCCGCAATGCCTCAGAGCTAGAAAGGGATTTTCCGGAAGTATACTTTGAGTTCGGTGGAAATGCAGCTCTAAACCTGAAGCTGGAAAGCTACCTATTCAAGAGGTTGGGATTCCGACACCAATGGTGCTCACGGCTGCTCGCCGAGTTTTCGGGAAGAGGTGAGAAAGAAGGGGAGGAGGAATCCGATCCGCTCTCGGCTTTGTCATCTCTTAACGAATGGCATGACAGTAATCCAGGAGCAAAGTTGTTGGGCTCGGACGCAGAATCCGGTGCACATGCTAATGACATGTCAAAGTCATATGACGAGCAACTCGAATGAAAAAAAAAAAAAGAGCGACTTTAGGGTTCCCCTCAAGTTAGGTGAGCTTGAGGGTGGCGGCCAGATCTGCACCAACGGGCTGCAAGTTGCTACTTCGATCTTCAATATCGACGGGGGATCCAACGTTGTACTTTGGGGTATAAGTTGACCCTAAATGAAGTACTATAGAAAGATATGGCATTGCGCACAAGATACTCCATCCATTCACTCATCAGGTGAGAAAGCAGTTCACACACTTCAACATAAGATCAAGACTATAGAGGACGTGAGAAGAACCCAGAATACCCCAATAGGCAGTCAATTCCATGCACACATGCATGGGCACCGTTGTGGCACGACACTTACCTGAGTGGCCGGACTCTTGTAGTCTGTAGGTTCTTTCTAGAGTTGAAATTCGTTTTTCAGTACGGTAGGGATAAAAAGTAGGTCTTTGTGGAACTCTTGTTGGTTGGGACCCAGTCGTGGCTCAACTGGGACCTTTTTGGACCCAGTGGGATTGTGTAACCGTTTGAACGCCGTGAACGTGTGTTCGCGTTCAAATGTGCGTTTGAACGCGGATTTAAATTCGCGTTCAAAATTGAACGGCGTTCAATTATTTATTTTATTTTATTTTATTTATTTTTTAATTATTTTAATGCCTAAAAATAACTTTTTTTTTCTGATTTTTTTTTAATGAGTTCTATATGATGTGAGGTACATGCCTTTCAATTTTGGATTCATTTTGCTAAGGCAAAAAAAAATGCAAAATCGCCAATGGCCAATGGCGGTGTCAAATCGTGTTTGCTCACTAATTTCAATTCTTTTTTAAAGTTTTTTTACTTTTTTCTATTTTCTGTTTTCTATTTTTGTTTTTCCTATTTGGTAACAAATTTAGATGTAATGCTCAGACAAATGTTGTGTATTTTATTTTTCCTTATAACATTTTTTTTTTCCGGAATTTTTTGAGGTTTTTTTTTTTTTTTTTTTTTTTTTTTTCCCCCGCGGAATTGAACTTCGCGTTTGGTCCCGTTCATTGAACTCGCGTGCATTCCGTTCAGTTTCTGAACGGAATACCCAAGTTCAATGAACGCGCGGTTTCACAGCAGTGGGATTGGGCCCAAACAAGAAGGAGCCCCTTAGGCCCAAACCATTTGACGTCAGTCACCTTGCTCTACCTTGCCGAGTGTCAGAGTGTATGCTTTCGGAGTCGGATAGTGAGGGCACTTGCTGCTGAGAGGATCTCAGCTGAGACGTTTCACAAACTTTATTGCATGGTACACCGCTCGACTCGCACCTTAGACATCACTCAATTCTCTCTTGCATTGTGTAGTACACTTTGAATTTGATTTGTTGTGCTTTTACGAGACTAAGTCCGATTAGACTTGAGGGGATCTCATACATAGTCGGACCAGACTGTGTTGCTGAATCAAATCTCTCTTATTTTATTATTTTTATTTTTTTGTGTGTGCTTTCCAGTCCAAATGAATTGTCGCTCCGACTAGGAGTTATACCTTCTCTTCTGACTAAACTTGAAATTGTTTCTTTCATTGGGTTAACTAATGACCATATCGACACGATCCCGAGAGAGTAAAGAGAGAGAGGACACTAAGTGTTGCACTTGAGGGCGCCAGAAAGAAGAAGCGGGGTGCCGTCCAAGGAAGACCGTCGGGAACCCTTATTGTGAGAGACTTTCCAAAATCTTTTCTGACTTGCATGTTGAAAGCCCCAGTAAGACTAACATGGCAAAAGAAGCGACAAAAACTTCAGTGAGTCTGAAGGCACAAATGAATGTTGCAGACGCATAGGATAAACCACTCTTTAAGACTCTCTATGAGAGTGCACCGAAAAAGGAGGTGAAGTTGGAGGAAGAGGCGTCAGAATGAAGGGGGAAAGTCACTATAAAGGGTCATGGCGACGTGTTCAAAATTGTTCCCTCCTTATCGAATGATGAGATAGAGTCACACCTGGTCGCCTACGTGAGAGGACTAATCGACTGCCACATGATGGGCCCTCTCCCCGGCTTGGTTTCCCAATTGTTTAATCAGGTAAAAGATCTGCGGGAAACCATAGCCCTGCCAAATGCATCTCAGTCAGTTGTCGTGTCTACCACCTATGCCCCTCTTTTCTCTTCGTCATCCTTGAGCTTGATGAATATGGGAGCTGCAACAGGTACACCTTCCACTGCTACTTCATAAAGTAGCGGTGCAGGGAGCTCTGCAACTCGTGCAGTCCCAGTTCCAATTCTTGCAGATCTTGATCCTTGTAATGGCTTTCCCTCTGTGGATAAGAAGGCGGTCGTGTTACCGCCTAGATACGACGCGAAGGCGATGCCATGTCCTGACTCGCAGTTATGCGAGCATACTTCGACATTTTGGGAACTCCCCCAGTTACTCGACCGATTGTCGTGAGAAACAATGTCGCGCCTGAAGTACGAAGCTGGGTACAACGCCAAGCCATACAGGTCGAGTACGCCAAACTGAACATGAACAAGTGACCGAAGACCACTGAGATCACTGCACTCAAGAAACTCTTCATAAAACGCTATTAGGATCTGAATGCTGCAGCAAGAGTAAGATACCGACTTGACTATGTCAAACGCAGCAAGTGGGCCAAGAGTATGAAAAGCCATCAATCTCTTCGCCACACCTAGCTTACGTTTAGATGTTGTGAAAGGCACGATAGCCTCGACCATTGCTAATTGTCTTGGGTCAGGACTCGAAGAATACACGAACTCACTTTCCCTCATGAAGCACGTAGTCAGGCTAAAAGCACAAGACTTTTTCCACGTAGCAGGTAGGGTCAAAAAGACCTTTGGTCGTTAACGACATGGAGGCAGCAACCATTTTGCATCACACGACCTGCCGGAGTTCGATGATCAGACTGTTGCGGATGGTTCTACCCTTGGTGACAATCAAAAGCAAGATGTTGACCTAGCGTGTTCTTCAGCATACGAGTCTGAAACTGTAAATGATAATGAATCAATGAATGGCTTTAAAAAGACTGCCTTCAAGAGTAAGGGGCCGAGAAACTCAGTGAAGAACAATACTAACACCATTCACCTCCCAAAATGAGCAAAGATTTCACCCAAACCGAATGAGTGAAAGCGATCAGAAACATAGGATAAACAAAGACTCGGAGGTTTGTCTGCATTGCACCAAACCGGGACATTTTGTCCAAAAGTGTTTCAAATTGCAGTAGGGAAACCAGTAAAAGGGGTAGAGATATTATCAGTACACTCTACAAAAGGAGAGGCTAAACAAGTAAGTGCAGGTCCTTATACAGACTCTGATCCGACTTAACAATCCTCTTTTGAGACCCCATCTGATGCCGATTCCAAGGCTAAGAAACTGCATATCCTTTATAAGGAGCCTTGGTTGGAGTTGAAAGAGATTGACTTTCATGCTCTCTTGTTGCGATGGGCTCAGATGAAGCAAGAGCGCGCACTGGGGAAAACGAAATTGATATTTTTCACGCTCTGCATTAATGGTCGATACATTTGTGCGTTGGATGATTGTGGTGCAACTGCCAACTACTTCTTACCGCACGACATTCGTAAGGGACTTTTGGGAGTGAAGCAAACGACTTTGCAAAATCCTTGTCGGATCCAAGTGGGCAACCAAGAGGTTGTCATATCTATGCATATTGTCAATTGTATGCACACTACCTTTGATGCAGACCGCACAATCACACATGAGTTGAACTTTTATGTCCTTGATAAGTGTTCATTCGATGCAGTTACTGGCTTAGGCTAGTTGCAGGCCCAACGCGAAAGAACCACATGGAAGGACTCATAATTCATGGTTAAAGATGTCATGGGGATCGAGTGTTCAGTCCTCTTGGAGGTCGTTGCTTGCCTAGGGGTCACTATCTGGGTTTTCACTGAGGTCAATCACTTGTACGGTTTTACGTCTTGAGTGTGTGGCATGGCGATAGTCAGAGGTGGAACAGACATCAGTGTCTTGCCGACTTGTGGTGCACCTGGCTCCAGGAGAGGCGGGGCTTGCTTCTGGTCCGAAGGGACTTGAAGTCTATGGGTCAAGGGGAAGTCCGGGAATAGCTCCCCGGATGTCGTTTTACTGTCCGACTCTGAGTCCGAGTTAAAGTCAGAAGACGGGTCGGGGAGGTCCGCCAGGAGGTGTCTCAGATTGAGGTCCTGGGCAGGCCCCATAAATGCGTTGGCCTGCTGTATTGCACTTGTATTGGCATCTTCTCCGACCTGTGTTTGTTGTTCCAGCATCAGCGGCGATCTAGGCTGGATCGGGGGCATTGTTGTTTGTTGCATATCATGAATGAGTACAACAGACCACACGATGCCTATGGCTGGCGGGCGTGTTTGTGTTGCCGAGGATGCACGTGTGGCTTCTGGCAGGCTTCGTGGGATGCATGGCCACGACAACAAGTCAACACTTGGGGTATGTGTTGATTGGTGGAGAAGGGGCTAACGCTGCATGATGCGCGAAATCGAAATGTGGACGTCAACGATTGGCTTACACTACTTCACTTTCTATCACTTGACTCTTGAAAGCACTTTGGTGCCATCTATCCGCTTCATGCTTCATGTGGGCGATGCGGTGGGTCAGCATGCCATATGGAGGGGAGTGGGACTTTCTTTTGAGCTTCGCTTCAAGAGTAATCACTCATGTTCTTCATCTTGCTAATTTGGGTGGAGGAGGTCGGCACACAACAAGAAGGAGAAGAGCAAAGTGTGTCTGGTGGGGTGGGAGGAGGATTGTTGGGTGATAATGAGTGGTAGGTTATCGAGAATGCAGTCAGGAGGTGTCATGGGTTCGTCAAATGGAACAGGGCTTCAACTCGATGTCGTTGGCTGCTTGTTGTTCGTTTCACTGTATCCAAGAGCATCAGTCGTCATGAGGATTTCTTCAGTTGAAGGGAGGTGCTCTCAGCAATGGTAATCGGTTTCTTCATCATCATCATCATCATCATCATTAACTGGTATCGTTGTTCTTATCATCAACACTGCTGATGTCATCAGCATCAGCATCATCATCATCATCGTCATCAAGTGGCATTGTATCCTTTATCATCATCATCATTTGGTGGTATTGTTGTCTTCATCATTAGCATTGCTGATGTCATCATCATCATCATCATCATCATCATCATCATCATCATTATCATCATCATCATCATCATCATCATCATCATCATCATCTTCTTTTTGAGTCATCACTATCATCTTCTTCCACTCCTCATTTCCATTATCTCATTCGCCTCCTCCGTAACGTCCACCTTCCCTGCTCGCTCTTCTCTCCTGCTCGTTTCTTTTTCTCTGATTCACTCCGTCTGCTACTTCAATAGTGGGAGATTGGGACATCCATTGTAAGAAGTGGCGGGGGGAAGGATGGGGGAGAGGTTTGGGGAGAGTAGGGATAGAGGGGGGGAGAGGGAAGGGGGCGGGGAGGAGGGGGGGAGGGGAACTTCAAAAGGCTTTTTGTGTTTTTTTTTTTCGTGGTATGTTGGTAATTGGTTTCTGTTCACCAGGTCTGCTTCTCAGGTTTTTTTCTCAACTATATCCTACAAATCGAATCTGGTCTTTATCGTATTAATCATATCTTGGCCAATATACTAATTTATCTTCTTATTTCTATCATCTTTAATAAATATCTCATCTATTATCTGGATTTTTTTCCGTTCAGTCCCATTCTTGGGTCCGTTATTTCCCATTAAATCAATCGAGAAGGTATTTATAAGTACCTAGATTTCTATTTAATGTACGATCCTGCATGGTATTTTTAATACCAAAATTCTATTTCATTAATTACTAATTAAGTTTTCCTTTATTGTCCATTAATTATTAATCAAGTTTTCCTTTATTGTTCATCCTTGATTTCCTCAAAATCGTTACAATGTGACTGTCTTATTTATAATTCTAATTGTATTTCGTATTTTATTTTGTGTTTTATTTCGTATTTTCCTTCGTTTTCATGACAAGAATAGACATCCAATTTCTGCGTATGTTTTTCCTATGGAAGTTTCTTGTCTTTTCCAGCAGGCTATTTAGTGTTCATTTGCAGTTTGGTGGTATGGTATTATAGAGGGGGGGAGCAGTGCTCTGCAGGGGCTTCACAAGGAGGGAGGTGGACGCTCTGAAGAGGGTATGTGCAGATCATAAGGGATACTCTATTCTGGGGTTGGGGCAGAGGTGAGATGAGACATCTAGCCCCAGCGGAGGCAGAATAGGGTAAGGGGTATGCAGAGGTATTCTTTGGGTGGGAACTGAATGCCTCTGGGGATATAGTGAGGGTGACAGGGTCTGTTCCAAGTTGGGGCCGAAAGGAAGGGCCTATATATTGGGACTGGCTTCGACGGAGGCAACGATGGGACGGGGGGAAATGAGGAGGGGGGGAAGGGGAGAAGACTTTCAATATTCTGATTAACGTCTCATGCTTTTGTCTTCATTAATCTTTAATTAGTGCTACGCACACCCTGGGAGACAGACGACTGTTTTTAAGGATCCAGGAAGTGCGTAGTACTATACTGATAAGAAAAGGGATAAGTTAATCATTAGATTAATCATCATCATCATCATCATAATCAATATCAACTTTTTTCTGGTGTTTCTGGTTTTTCTGGGTTTTGGTAACATCTAGCCCTTGTCCTTATTTGGGGTCTAGGTGCTCAGAGGTGGTAGAACCCGGACTGATGTCAACAGAGTAGATTTGTTCTGTGCCCCTGGTTCGCCGATGCCAGAACGATGCCGGCCGGAGCTGAGGTGTTGCCCTGTAACCTGCAGATCGCAGGAGTGTGAGGCCTTGTCGAGAGATCTGGAGATTGCCGAGGGAGGAAGGCAATTCAGTGGTGTATCGAGGGGGGCTGTTAGTTGGCGAGAACAGATCTGCAATGTGTGACGTTGGTTAGGATGATATTATTTCTGAGTATCGGTTTTCTGGTATAGAAAAGGTTAGGTGGTACTCAAAGATTACGAGGCAGGAATAGATGATACAGTATAATCGTAATCATCGTAGTTGCATCATCAGGATCATCTGGATCATTGTCATCA
>BFEA01000025.1:1634280-1649101 GCA_003427395.1 Chara braunii | reverse complement strand
CAATCAATCAACGGAAAAAAAGAAAAGAAAAAAAAAAACTGCGTTTTTTTTTTTCTTTCGAATTTCGTTGGATTTCGCCCATACCCCCCCCACCAAAAGTTCATGTTTTTCTTTTTTTTTTTGTGTGGGGGGGTGGGGCAGGGGATGCGTTGCCACGTGGCGCCGCCAGAATCGCGAAATCACCTCCCCTGCGGCCGCCACGTGTCCGCGAATCCGCGCGTCCGCGCGGACACGTCCGCAGGCTTCGCGGACTGGCCGCGATCGCGCACTTGGCCGCGCCTGTCCGCCGCCGCGGGTGTTACATAGCTGTAAACCTTACCATCGTCCTGCTGTAGGACTGCGCCAATTCCATACTGACTTGCGTTAGTGGTCACAATAAAGGAAAGAGATGGATCAACGATTTTCAGAACAGGGTAGTGAGTCAGTGCATATTTTAACTTCTTCATTGATGACTTACAGTCCTTGTCCCACAACGATATGGTTCCTTTCTTCAGGAGTCTTCTCATGGGAGCAGCAACTAAGGAGAAGATCCTAACAAACTTCCTATTGTATTTGGCTAACCTAAGGAAAGACCTCAACTCAGTGATGGACTTTGGTTGTGGCCAATCTCTAATCGTTGAAATTTTCTTCGCTTCCGGTCTGAGTCCTTCTTCGTTAACTATATGCCCTAAGTAGAGCACTTCTGGTTTCGCAAACTCAGGCTTCTTTGGGTTAAGTTTAAAATTACCTTCTCGTAGCTTACCCAAGACGAGACGCAAGTGTTTCTCGTGATCCTCCAGCATTTTGCTGTAGACTAGGATGTCATCGAGATACACAATTACAAACTGATCCAACCACTGTCGAAACAATTCGTTCATAGACCTTTGGAAGGTCGCAGGGGTATTCATCAATCCGAAGGGCATGACCAGAAACTCGTAGTGTCCGTACCTGGTTCGAAAAGCAGTCTTGTGTTGATCTTCGGGCGCCACCTCGATTTGGTGGTATCCCGACTTCAGATCAATCTTGCTGAAGTACTTGCATCCCTGCAGCTGATCCAACAAGTCGTCAATTCGTGGTAGGGGTTCAACGTTTTTCATAGTGACGGAGTTCAACCCTCTATAGTCAATGCATAGACGCAACTCACCTTCCTTTTTGGGCACAAATAATACAAGCGCTCCATAAGGTGAAGAACTAGGGCGAATCCATCCTTTGTCAGTTAATTCCTGAAGTTGCTTGCGCAATTCCTCAAGTTCCCTAGACGACATTCGATAGATAGGGCCTTTGGGAGTCTTACTTCCAGGAATGATCTCGATAGTGTGCTTGATAGCGCGCTTAGTGATCCCTGTAGGTTCCTGAGATAGATCTTTATACTCATCTAAGAGTTTTTGTATCGATGGAGGATAAGGTGTCGAAGACTCACCAACTTCCTTTACCAACACCATCATTACCTCCTGATCCAATTGCTTCTTCCTGACCATCGATCGAAAAGTTGGATAGCTCATACAACAGAAAGACAGAGTAGAGTCAGATCCAGACTTGTGATACAGTTTGATGACCTCGAGTTCAGATTGTGCGTTTTTCAGGCGTACTTCCTTTTCCTTGAACTTGATTTCTGGGTTGGCTTCCTCGTGTCAATCCATTCCCAGAATCATATCAAAAGGCAAGTTCTTCTCAATTAGGAAGGAGATTTCGTGCACAATCTTCTTTCTAGTTTTAGTTCTGAACTTACATTTCACACGATCGACATAATAAGAGACAGTGATCATGCTTTTATCAGCAAGAATAGACGTGATAGGTCGTGCTAAACATTTTACCTTCATTCCTAGATGAAGCTTGCGAATAGCTCTCTCAGAAATGTAGGATCGTGTAGATCCTAAGTCTAAAAGTGCACCCGTCCGTTTGTGTGCGATCTCTACATCCGCGAGTAATAGTTCACCCTTAGACTTTGCTTTCTTTGCCCATGAGCTTCGTAGTGCTAGCAATAGTGCTAGCAACTCATTACCAAGCTCATCAAAGGAGTCATCTAGAGAGAGAGAACATAAGACAGGTTCAGGGTGATCTGGATGATGGGCCGGAGGACATCCATCCTCTGCCACGCGAGTCGAAGAAGTGAAAGGGTTAGTAAGCGCCTTACCTTTCTCATCGTCTGACTTCTTCAACTCAGTAGGATCAGATGCTACTCCTACTGGCGGCTCGCTTTTGGGTGTTGGATGAGTGGACACCATGCAATGATGTGTCCCTCCTTTCCACACTTTAAACACTGCGCATTGTCCATCCTATCCTGCCAAGTCTTTTGGTCAATCTCCATCTTTTCCCACGGCTTGAATGTCGCGATGCCTGGGTGCGCAGGAAATGAGCGTGGTTTCCTCCCTCGATACGGACCTTGTGGTCCTCCTTTGTTGACCACGGCAGCAGTGACGTCCTCCTTTCCGGACTCACTGCTGCTGGGAACTCCTTCTTCTAACGGTAGCTTCTCCACTGTGTCATCGTCAAAGACGACAAACATGTGGTCCTGACGCTTTTGGCGCCAAAGGACTCGCTTACCGTATCTCGCACCTGCACCTGCAACACCAGATTTCACCACAGATGCATATGACTGTTTGACTTGAGAAGTCATTTGCTCTCTCTGGAGAGCCAAATCACGAAACTGCCGATACTTGTACTTACCTGACTTTGACTCGGCCACTAACTGACCTCTTATAGGTTCAGGTAAGGCCCGGGCATAAATATACAGGACCTGATCATCCTGCAAATTTAAGCCCGATACTTGCAGCAATCGATCGACCTCACGGAACAACGCCTCCACAGACGTTCAATGTTTCAGACCTATGGTAGTGAGCTGATCAAAGGCCTTATCGGCCGTTGTCTTGTCAAGGAAACGTTCCCGGATCTTGTCCAGGAACTGTTTCAGGGTCATCGTACCGGCCCACTTACCAATATCATCGAATCCGGCTGCGTTAGCTTCGGCCAGGACCCACTCTTTGGCCTCCCCTCCAAGACACGATGTGGAGAAGGCGACCTGTGATTCTTCTTCCATAGGGGCCGTCCCGACGTAGGTCTATATTTCTGCAATCCACAATAATAAGTTTTCATCCTTCTTATTACTGAACGTGAAAGGCAATTTCATCTTTACCTTTTCCTTCTTCTTTGGCTTCTCAGTTTTCTCTTCTTTATCTTTCTTTCCTCCTGATGGGTGAGGACTGGATGGTGGTGGCGTCGGTGGAGGAGGCCCAGATGGTTCCCCCTTCTTTACTTCGACCCTGAGATCTTTCATAGCATCACCCATTAGTTTCTTCACAGGTTGTTCCTTCCGAACCTCTTTTTCCTTTCCTTTGACCAAGTTAGTCACATTCTTCAATCCTACGGTTAATTCTTCCAACTTTGCTTCAAAATGGTCGAGCCTTGTCTCCAACTGAGCGAGGTACTCAACCAGTTGGTTTAGTGCCACAACCTGTTCTTCCCCTGACACAGTTACCACATGTTGTCTGACTTCTTGTTCTCGTTTTGCTTGCTGTTCATCTTGTTCTTTCATCTTTAGCATTTCCGCCTTGCGCGTTTTCTCTTTTTCAAGAGCTTCTTCCAATTGGCGGATGTTCTCATCAATTGTCTGTTCAGTGACAACCACATCAGTTTTGGCATTTCTTCCATTTGCTATGTCTTCGAACTGCTGACAGATGTGCGCATCCAGGGCTTTACGGCACTGGATAATGAACTCCTGTATCTTCAATAGGTCGGTGTCAGTCTAAGCTGCATCCAGGTGTGCCTGGGCTTTCCGCAGATCAAACTGGGCCGTCACATGTGACTCAGCCTCTGCACCGGCATCGTGCAGTTCAGTGGCCAGAAGGTTGAGCCATCCAGACAACAGTTGTCGTCTCTGCTCAACCTGAGCCCTGGTACGAGGGTCAGGGAGCTGCTCAACACTCTGGCCCTCAGCTCGGGTCTGAACAGTCTCTTCCTGAGACATTTCAGTGTGGGGTATCTACCGCACAATAAACAAAAATAAACAATAATTAATTCTGCAGCCCCACAGATTCCAAACAGTAGATTACAGCAAGGTAAATGACAGCAAAAATAACTGCAGAATATTTTCAATTATTTTTCTTTTTCTTTTTCTTCGCTGTTCTTATTTATCTAACTCAATGTGATGACGTGCTTTTGCAGGTACCGATCCGGACACAGTGACCAGATATACACACAGGTGAGTATGCCAGCACAGGACAAACAAACAACACAAGGAAAACAAGCCAACATCAACAGCAATCAATATGTCAGCATCAATAATCCCCTGCGTCAGTCCTGATCAAAGCAACAATCACCCTGTTGCGACAACTGGCACTACAGCTATTCAATTAGCTGTACCGCCTCTGTCGTCAGAATGATCCTCCCACCCAGGCACACACGTGCCAATCACGTAACACCCTGGTAATGCCAACTCAGCAAGCACACAACACTTGCCACGTCAGCATCAAGTAATCAATCAATCAAGGGGGGGGTGCCACGTCAGCCAATCTGGCCCCCAGATACAACTTCAATCAAGCCGCGTCAACAGGGAAATGACAAGACATCAATATTCCCCCTGCCACGTCAGCATTCAAAGTCCCTGCTCAAGATCTCGCCAAGGTGACACATTGCCGCGACGTCAGCAAGATCTTCTCCTTCATCTTCAAAAAGTCATCATCCTCTTTTCACCGGCGCGCGCAGTCTTCAAGGGAGGAGAATGCTTCTTTAATCGCGTTTCAGCATTCTCTCTCTCCCACTACTTTTCCCGCCACGTCATCAGCGCGCGTCTGGATCTTGATCGAGCACGCGCATCAATCAACTTAAGCGCGGCCCGATGGAACTTCGTTGTCATATGCTCTTCGTCGCCGTGATGATCCTCGTCGTCGTTGTGATCTTCGTCACAATGTTCTTCTTCAGCGTCAAGATCACGTTCGTGATCGTGTCTTTCGTGATTACGTTCGTGATTGCGATCGTGTTCGTGACCTTCTACCAAGTCGTCATCAAGATCCGACCGACGCAATCACCAACGTCGACGTGATATTCTACTTCAGCGCGCGCACGTGCGCGTGCGGATTTCGGAAGTACTGCTCCGATACCAATCTGCCATGAACCCAGGCGAGATAACACTCATTGAACATCCAGATACTGTTCGCAGCAACGCACGAGCATCAGCACTCGTGCAGCAATAGTCCAATGGCTCAATGACAAAGCAACTCGAGTAATCCAGTCTTGTTGATGAATAATGTCGAACAGATCTGTTCCACTATCCGAGTATATACATACATAGACGAGAGAGAGAGAGGGGGGAAGAAAAGACTTAGAAGAGAAGTTGCCCACTTCTCCTTCGGGCCAATCAGAGTCGCCCCCTCTCCAGCAGCGTCAATCCAGATACAGATCTGAGTTCCTCAAGGTGCCACGTGGCACATCAGCATTCTCTTCATCAACGGAGCAGCAATGTTGCCTGACACAGGTACGTGTCATCTCATCCCCACAGTCCCTGACCTCCTTCCGGACGACGATAGCCTGAACAGGGAATGAACACATGGTACAGCCACGTCACCAACACCCTACATGGCAGCAGCCACGTCAGCAACGACACGTGGCGCTGCCACGTCAGCACCTTGTAGACAAGAGCAAGCCAGCCCCCATGCCAGCAAGCAAGCAGCGTGTCGCCGCTGAGAAACGCCAGCTTCCAGCTAGCAATTAGCCAGCACCTCACAAGCCAGCGTCGCGTCAAAGTAGAGTCAGCCTTGACTCGCGACAGAATGAATCATGTCAAAGCCAGGAGTCAACTTTAAGTAGTGTTGACTCGGGGTCAATGCCCCGCTGCAGTGGTCCTGTGCCGTCAAGATCTTGATGCGGCGATGGCCTGGATCGGTCTGCAACTGTTTCTCCCTTGGTCCGATGTCTTGGCCCGGTACCTGCATACAACACATGTGTGTATCTGTTCGTGGACTTGGGCACGGTACCTACGACCCGACAGTTGACTTTGACCTTTGAATTTCCCCAGTCCAGCGCTGGGTCTCACTGGCCAGACGCTGGGCTGGGCCGGGCAGTGCGTGGTCACACGGCCCGGCCTCTGCAGAGTGCGGGTTACTGCACAGGCACTATTTCAAAGGCGTGAAGCACTGCAAAAAGGTCAAAGCACCCTTAGGCTACCAGGACGTAGCATTTTTTTATGTTTTTTTTAATCAGTTTGTTGTCGTTTTCTCATGGCAAGTGAAACGAGAAGGAATAAGCCGCATCCACGTAGAACCGCATGGTTGTACGTGGTTGGACGCATCTTTCATCCCCCAACTACCTTTCTGGCCTCACTTTCACCAGTGTAATGCCTCCATGTGGATAGAGATATCCTTTGCCAAGTGCTACGACCCGGCAGACAAAGTTTTTGGTTTTTTTTGGCCTACCTCCACTTCGCAACTCACGTCTGGATATCAGTGCCAACTTTGGACAATAAAGCTAACGCTTTTCACGACAGTTGCTCGGCTGGAAGACTTGTCATACTCTGACATTGTTGTCAATGACATGGTGGATGCATGGAAGGATAGCCCACCTGTTAAAGATACGAGAATTAATCGGATGTTCGGATGTGGCATGAGTTTCCTATTTCATTTGTTTTTCTTTTGTTACCTACGTGATTTTTGGAAGTGTGATGCTTCCACGTGGCAAAAGCTGTTTTGCCAAGTGCTACGACGTGGCATCGAAGATTGCCAAGACCTCCACTTTTGCAACTCACGTCTGCGGCACAGTGGCGACTTAGGGCAATAAAGCTAACACGAAGTGACAGACACGCAACCCTTTTCACAACCCTTTGATTGGAGGATTTATTTTTTTTTTAATGTTTTTCCATAATGCATGGAAGGATAGCCCACCCGTTAAAGATGAGAGAATGAAGTGGATGAAGGAATGTTGCTTGACGCCGTGACTTAATTTATTTTTTTTGTCGTTTTCTCATGGCAAGTGTAACAACAAGGAAAGCCCGTATGCATGATGACCCGACATGGTTGTATGTGCAAGCACAACTATATCTGGTTTGGCCATTTGGCTATGGTCGTCAAAGTGGCCCAACTCCAATGAAAAGACGGAAACAGCAGCTTTTCCACCACCGACCGCACACCCTTCAATCATGCCAACGTGGAAGCGTAGTAGGATGGATGGTGGTTTCAGACATACAAACGTTTTGTTTTGTTTTTTTGATCCGGCAGATCCTGTATTTACGTTGAATGATGTATGCGCATTTATGGGACTGAATGTCACTTCTTAATGGTGACATCCCACACACACATCCCACACCACATCGAAAACGGGACAAAAAAACACAAATCGGACAAATTGCAGAAACAAAAGGAGGAAAACATAGGAAGAACGTACACAAGAAAACAATGCACCAATCTCTTACCATGAGTTCAAGGGCGGTGTGGGATAGTGGAAATGACATAATGATTGAGAAACACGGAAAGGAGGGATCGAATAGAGAACATGCAAAATGAAAATGTGCCTTCACTAGAGGACAAAGAATATAAGTTACAGTTCTACTCCAAAACATTGCTTCTTTGCAAAACAACACAACATTGTTGGGGTTCCGAACTGTTCATATCGAAGTCACTGAGATATTCCATCCGGAGAAGGACTGTCCAGTGTCCACAAAACTGAATGTCGTGAAAGTGAAAGACCCGGCATCGTTGGCTGTGTGTGACGGGCAAGCATGTCAGTGGATAACTGGAATGAATCCGGCCTCATCGAAGGGACAAAGACGTAACAAAAAAGCGGCTTCTAACTTAAAAAACGGGAAAATCAACACCTTCTCACTCCCCCTCCCCCCGAACTGCGTAAAACCGTGAAAATTATCATAAATGATGTCCTCAGACCTCCAGGTCCTAAAGCAGAATCACCACTGCATTCCCGCTCAGATGCTGATGAAGGCGACTCATCAGCAGAGCGGCGCCTCCTCGGCGCACGCAGACTGCGTATAGCATCCGCGAGCGTAAGGTATCCCTTCTCCACCCTCTCACCATAGGAGCCTGCTATCCTCTCACGAGCAACAATGTCGTGCCCCATAAGTTCTCTCTGGACATCCTCTTGCTGGCGAGCGATGTCACGCGTGGCTTCACAACGCATCCTCACACAGTCTCTATTGGAACGTGTCAATGCCTGCATGTGATTGCACATTGCACCAGTCAGAGCCGGACACTAGACTCACGCGCATTCGTGTTCGCTCGTTTGCGCTTCCCGAGCGTGGAATCAAATGCAGTCGAGCGCGAACCTCCTAACAGTCCCAGACCTCCCCTTTCGCGGCTTTCGCCTACTTCGTCACTCACCCCATCCACGTCTCCTTCTCTGTCTGTCGTCCCTTCTTCGTCCTCCTCTCACTCCTGTTCTGCACCAGGGTCCCTCAATTGTGACAAGTTGATGGTGTTCAAGTCCTTCTCGATGGGGTCGATAATGTCATATCAACTGCGACGAAGCACAAAATCAACATGGTACTCCTTCCATCTTGTGGCATTCATGTCCCAGTAGCTGGGAAGACCGGACTCTCGTGTGCCTTCAAGCTCTTGTAGTAGTGATACGCTTGATGAAACTTGTTTTTGCATTGGTCATGATCACGGTTAAACCCCTTCTCCCTCATCCGATTTTCCACCATCTTCCTAAAACCCTCGTTTTATTCTGCCCGTCAATATGCCTCTGTCTCCTCACTCATCAACACCTTGATCTCATTGTGAATCCTGCAAAGGACTCGCGTCTCTTCCTCCCGCCAGGGCTCCGTGTTCTTCTCTGTGTAAACCGGATGTGGTTGAGGCCGTTAAGGACGTGCCTGGGCAGTCGATGCAGCTGAATTCCCGATATTTGAAGGCACTTGCTCAGAACCACGCTGTAACTATCCTTTCTTCGAGATGGAGCAAGTAATCTCTCTAAAAGCGTTAAGAAACAACTGGTCCGGGTATACGAAAATGCCTGGTTCGATGCCCGAGATGTTCCGCCAGATACGAAGAGAGGACGTTACCAAAACGAGGGGAAAATCTTGCCACTTATGTCGCGATCAGTCGGGAGATCGCTGAATGGATGAAGAAAGAGCGTAATCATGCCAAAATTGCCCCCTCGGAACCAAACTTTTCTCCGAAAGCTCCGGCCGTCCCAAAATCTGCTGGATTCGCCGCCAACATTTTCCACTGGAACTGATGGCTCCCTCCGTTACAAATCCCGGTCGAATAGAACTTAAGGCTGCTAGTGGTGTCTGATCTCGTCAGCACCACTAGCACTGCAGGGGGGGGGTGTTGCAAAAGAGAAAAAAAAAAAAGAAAAAAAAAAGGGATGTAGTAACTTCAAAATTTGTAGTTCCTTTGACAAATATGAGGACGAACCAGAACTGGGAAACGTCTGGTTCAACCTGGAAGCGCACGTGCAACCAAGAATTCGACCGCGTCTGATTGTAGGCATTCCGTATGATCATTCCGGGCAGACTGTGAGGACCCGGCCTCAATCTTATTATTGGTAATATCAGCCTTGGGCACTGGGCCCGTTCAAAAAAAAAAAAAGGAAAAAAAAAAGAAAAGGCATTCCGCACAAAGGAGAGTATGACACAGAACGTGACAGAAGTGACATCTGCTTCCATGCCTTGGTGTGACATGTATGTCGGATGCACTACCATACCCAAACGGACCAGTGTTACCCAGCAAAGGAAACGGAATCCGATCCGTTTGTGGATCTAGCCAAAAGAGTTCCACTACCACTTCCTCCTTTCTCCGGCTTAAAGTTTGTGCTGACCGGAGAATCTGCTCCAGCGAATGGTTGGTTTCACCCTCGGGCACGTGCTAGACAAGGAGGGAATGGAGCGACGACTTCAGTCCCGACTTGAGGTCGACCAGCATGCCCTCACAGTTCTGAGAAACCAGGAGCGCCGTCTCACGCTCGCCAGGAATCGCGTGCAAAAGGCACTATGCACTCCTAGTGTTACAGAGAGCCTCTGAACGGAAGATAGAGATCAAATCCAAAACAAGGAGGAATCCACTCCTAGTGTCTCAAAAGGAAAATCGATTTCGGAATCGAAACCGATCATTTCTGATGCGGCAAAAGTAGGAGCAGGCTCCAGTGACTGTCCCGTTAATAATATCAACCTGGATACTGAGAATGCGGATGCATCACGAGCACTCGAGGATGTCATGTCCAACAAACGCACACGGGCAAGAGCAACAAGAGACCCAAACGCTTCCCGTCTCAAAAGATCCAGAGTTCTCGTAGAACACGTGGCCCAACTCAAAGCCCACACTGGCAATTCTGGATCAAGCGAGAGCTCGAAAGGGTTTCCGCCGAGGGAGAAGGCGGGGCGCGACACAAGGCAGCAAATAAGACCAACATCTTCAAAGCCGGCCCAGTTAAAAGCACTAACTAAAGCAGAATGGGACATCCCACGTCTCTTAGTGCCAATCATCTCCATCGCAGGCGAGAATCAAGCCCCTTCTCTTACAAAAGAGATCAATCAGGCAATATATCAATTCCCTCAGTACACATACAAAATGATGTTGCTTTCAGA
This sequence comes from Chara braunii, assembly GCA_003427395.1. Lineage (NCBI taxonomy): Eukaryota > Viridiplantae > Streptophyta > Charophyceae > Charales > Characeae > Chara > Chara braunii. Next base: position 1,638,594 of record BFEA01000025.1, on the reverse strand, counting down.
AAAATGACAAATTGAATCTTGAAAAAGGTGAAAAACGTTACCCAAGATTCGTTCCCTGCGCAGCTGATCTCGGAATTCAGAGTTGGAGTGCTCACCGCCTTTCCCGATAACGGGCTCGCAACTAGACTGTACATCGATTGCATGGAAGGCAAGGTGGATGACACACAGGCAAAAAACCTGGAAAAAGCAGGATTCACCTGAACCCCGTTAATCCAGCTTACCTCACCCAGAAACAAGCGCCTGCAAGCGGTGAACTTCACGCAAGATACTTCGGCCAAAGCTATAGCTGAATGGCTGCACATGGCCCCCCAACGGGAGACAATGCTCGGATCATCCTTCGGGTCCTATCTTGCTCGTCCATGGACGGCATACAGTTCACAGAAATCCAGACCAAACAGTTCCCGCCCAAACCCCGCTCAAGTTAGTGTCCGTATCCAACAACTGTCCGGTCCAGCAAAGGCATATGCCTCTGCTCAGTAGAATTAATGTAGTCACCTGAAATATATGTGGTCTAGGAGACAAAGGCCCCAGGCGTAAACGGGATCGTGTAAAAAGCTGGTTTCACGAACACAAAGTGCATATCATCTGTCTGCCAGAATCAAAATTAAATGAGGAGAAGATTGCCGACTACAGACGATGGTGGACATGTCCACAATTTTGGTCACCTGCCCAAGGCTCTAGAGGGGGCGTGGGCATCCGAGTACACAATGATTTATATATTCTACCTATATATTCGATGTGTGATCTATGGGGAAGATGGGTATGGGTCAAATTCGAATTCCGCAACGAGGAAATGGACGGTAATGTTCATATATGTGCCTGCTGTACATAATGAACGGATCCAGTTTCTGTTGGATTTACCTGCCTTTCTCCTAGATAGGCCCAATCTACGACTAGCTGCAGACTGGAACACGCTCCTCAATCTTGGATTGGGTTCACTATGCAAAGAGACTATTCGCGCTGACGCCAAAATACTGCACACACTGATGGAGTCACACAATTTGATTGACGCCTGCATAGCACGGCAAACGTGTTCGCGGCCCTTCGCGTTCACGAGAACGCATTTTTGAGGCCTGCAAACAGGGTTCGCCTGGGCCGGTACCGGTCGCCGGCGGGGTTTGGGGGGCTGTTGTGGTGAAGTGTGTGTGTGTGTGTGTGTGTGTGTGTGTGTGTGTGTGTGTGTGTGTGTGTGTGTGTGTGTCTGTCTGTGTGTCTCTCTGTACGAGTGTGTGCACCAGACAGTGCATTGCACAGTCTGCCGCTGTCTGAGTGCGCACTCAGACAACAGCAGACTGTGCAATGCACTTTCTGGTGCACACACACACACACATACATACACACAGAGACGTTCAAGAAAGTGGTTTTCATACTCCCCTTGTGCTTCATGTTGCTTGCTACACAGGCGAAATTGTTTCATTGTTGGGTTGTCTAAACTCAAGGGCTTTCGTTGTGTGTGTGTGTGTGTGTGTGTGTGTGTGTGTCTGTGTGTGTGCACCAGACAGTGCATTGCACAGTCTGCTGCTGACTGACAAAGCAGCACACTGTGCAATGCAATGTCTGCCACACACACACACACACACACACACACACACACACACACACACAGGGGCTCTTTTAACGACTCCTAGAGCAGGGGGGTGTTCAGGGACACAGGCCTATGCCTCCCGACCCCAAAAAAAAGAAGTAGTTTGCGTTCACCAGAATATCCTGCCCGAACATGTTCGCGTTCGCTGGTGAACGCGAACGGCGTGCTACACAGATTGACACATTCAGAGTTTTTCATCCTGATGAACAGACTTACACTTTGTTTGGGTCCCAAACTCCCCCTGTTCGCCGATGATTCAATTTCTTCTTAACTAGAGGGCAAATGCGGGATCAATCCATTAAGCTGGCGATAATGTTCTCCCCTCTTTCAGACCACGTCCTAGTATTAACAGAATTCGATACAAAAGACCCTTAGGCTAATGTCTAGACACGTCCTCCGTTCAGATTAAGTGCAGAGCATTTGAAAGATAAAAAGTTCATCCAATGGGCAAAGAATCACTCGGATCGCTGGGAACATTCAAAACAGTGTCACTTGTTCCCATCACAGGAAAAATGTTTTGACAAGGTGACACCGGGATTAACATACTAAGAAACTACCTTGAGTAGTCTTTTCCAGATCTGAATCAAAGCAATAAACGGTAAATCAGTCAAGCTCAACCTTATTAAAAGAATCAAAGAAGCAGAAGAAAATCTGGGACAACACCCGATCATATCAGATGCATACTGGACACATCAGAGGAAAAAGGCAATAACTGAACTGGATAACAGACAGATCCAACAACAAGAGCAATGGAGAGAGTGGTTACTCAACAGAAAAAAAACATGCATCACCAACGACAGACCGAATCACTATACATTCCACAGACTGCTGCTCCAAAAAATGAAACCCCTTATAAGAGAGCTCAATCCTCAATCACCCCTTCTCTATTTCAGAGTCAGCCTTGGGCCTCCCCAAGTCTGACCCCATAGGTATGACATTGTGTGAAAATTATGCCCAACCAACTTTACTTTCAAGACATACTAACCACACACAGACCGGGAGAGACATTCAACACAGATCTTAGGAACTCTTCCAATTTGAAAGTTAATTCTTGGATATAACCACAGTTGGTCTGCCTCTAGCTGGGCGGCTAGGCTTAGACAGACCTTTCACACCAGAGGAACTCAAAGTCGCAGTAAACCAGATGGCAACGGGGAAATGCCCGGGACTAGACGGGCTCCCTGTGGAAACCTACTCAGCCCATCACTCCCACAAATATACAATTAGCATAATGGCGTTCTAACGGAGGGATCTATGACTAGGAGTATGCAACAAGGGGTCAATGCTCTGCTATACAAAAAAGGTGACGAACTCAACATATTACGTAATTGGAGACCTATTTCCCTCCTAAATGTATCCTACAAAATATTGGCTAAAGCACTGGCGCTACGTCTATGATCTAGATACCACACTGACCTTATTGGCCCAGACCGAGGGGCCTTCATCAAACACAGATCTATTATGGATAACATAGCAGCAACAATGCACGTAGCACGAGAGAACATAAATGTCGACATTCTACTACTGGACATGGAGAAAGCCTAGTATGACAAAGTTGGATGCCATGGGCTATTAAGCCTTTCGTAGGCACTACACTTAGAGATATGGGGTTTGGCCCCAGCTTTTTCCTCTGGACGTATACTATGTAGTATGTACTCCACGGCGACAGCATAAGTAATCATGGTCAATGACAATGTTTCGAACGAATTTTTCCTTAGCTAGTAATTAGATCATGAAGGCAGGGCTGCCCATTGGCGCCCTTACTTTTTGTACTACTAGATGCAAATGGCGTCCAAAGGCTTGCTTGCAATGGATATTCCAACCACTTGTACCAGATGCAAATGGGCATGGGAAACCACAAACCATCTCAGACTGTTGTATGCTTGCTGCTTCTCACTCAGACTTTGGCGTTGGTGGGCCAGGCATTGGGATATCAGTCGGATAAGATAACGGGTGGAATTTTTTTTCCTGGGATGAACATTGGATGATATAAGGCATCCTCCCCTCCGAGCTACTTGCGTCCTCAGGATGGGGCTATATATAGCCCATATAATATGGGGCCATAATGTTTAGCAGTATCTGGGAGGAACGAAATGATCAGGTACTAGGTATTCAGGGGCAATTAACATTCATCCCAGCAGACCAAAAGCAAGCCTTAGGGCGAAGACCTCAATCAGACACCACTCTCTCAGTGACTGGAGAAGAAAAACATCCAACGGTCTCAATTCCAGAAAGGTGAGCTGGTTCTGCGAATCTTGGGGTAATAAGGAATCCAGACTATTGTTTCTGAAAGAGCATGGCAGGCTGGGATTCATCCCCTAGCTCCTTATGTAGTAATGTGTCGAGGGGATCGCTTTAGCTGCTTCTCTTGAGAGTTCTCAGTAGCTCTGGCACACTTGGAGAAATCCAGTCGCGTCTCAAGTATTACACAATTATAGAAAGATTTGGTAAAAAAAAAAAAAAAAAAAAAAAAAAAAAGGGAATGTCAGCTTTCCCTTAGATGCACTTGCACACAGTATATTACTATATTGCCTTGGTTTGAAATTCATTGTCCTCTTATGATTACTTCAAAATTCAAATTGGCACTATAGCATTTTTTTTTGAGGGAAGTACGTTTATGTCACAATGGGAGTTTGAAATGGCCAGAAAAAACACGAGTCCGCGACTTTGTCATGGCCTGAGTTTGGAAAAGGCAGTTGTAACTCAGGCCGGCAGTGGTGTCAGGGTGG
>BFEA01000025.1:1623422-1633461 GCA_003427395.1 Chara braunii | reverse complement strand
CCCTCACCTCCCCTGCACCCTCATGCGGCCCGGCTATGGCCGCCAGTGCCCTGCACGCAGGCAGCGCCCTACCGCCTAGCGCTGGCCTGCCCTGTCTTAGCGCAGAGCTGCTCTGCATAGCGCTGCACACTTGCATCTGCACAGCGTGCCCGCATATGCCAGCATTGGCCAAGATCCCCGCTGCCTCGCCCTGCTTGCCTATATGCYAGTGCAGCGTGTGGGCGGCCTCCCTTCAGCCTGTGACCGGGGCCCAGAGGCTGAAGCCAACTCGATACAGTTGGGCCCCGGGGCAATGCAGTTGCGCCTCCTTCATCAAGGCCTGCGGCCAGATTCAGACAGTGGGCCGATTTCCCTTTGGCATTTTCGGCCTCTCTACCCAGCATGCATTGTCGGCCTCACGTTCGAGTGCCCAGGGCCTAACTAACTCAGAGGCCCTGGGCATTTCAGCATTTGCTGAAATCCGAGACTCGGTGCACTCCAACCAACTGGCGTGCTGCAACTGTATAGACCCCACTTCGTGAAATGTTGGCACAGAGGGCTCTTGTTGATTTGCTGGCCCGCCTTCACTTAGGGCGGGCACTAGGCTTGCTGGGGCCTTAGCCCAGAACATGTACATCATGGCAAGGCCCCTACTTGAGGGCTCAATCCTCACATTCCATCCCCCTTAGCTTCGAAAGTCCGTTGAGATGCTTACTTCGCAGGTGCCTTCCCTTTTAACTTTCGTTCATAGTCTGCCACCACCTGAGGAGCTGTTTCCATCAGTTCCTCCCGGGTAAACCACCGATCTTCTTTAGGATCCGTATGATGCCTGAATTTGATCCGGTACTCCCTCTTGGGTTTAGGAGGTCTTCCTCGACCCAGCGGCTTCGGAACAGGCATATCCCTGTGATCCACAATGTCGTCGATGTCGACTTGTCCATCCATGGTTGGGGGCAGCATCGATCTCCTGGAAGGGAATTGATCAGTCTCAGCGAAAGGTGCAAGGTTTGAGGCATAAAAGACTGGGTGAGTGCGTAGATGACCAGGGACACGAATGACGTACGTAGGACCATCCATTTCATCTCCCACTACATCCAAGACTTCCCAAGGACCAAAGTACTGGGGCATTAGTTTGCGAGATATTCTGAATTCCTGTCCTAACTCACTAGCCTTGACCCAGACACGTTCCCCTACCTGAAATGTGGACTGCCTGCGATGTTGATTCTCATAAGCAATCATGGCTTGCTGAGCCTTCTTCATATGTTCAACAGCCTCTTGCAGCAACTTCTCATATTGCACACCGTATTCAAGTGTGCCTGGAGTTGCAGCAGGTCGGTTTTCAGGTAGGAGGAAGTCTAATGCTGATCTAGGCTTCCATCCTAAGTGCAGCTGGTTAGGACTGACGTCGGTACTGCTATGTATAGCGTTGTTGTACAGACTGGTGATGAGAGGTAACTGCTCATCCCAGTCATCCTGGTTGGGCTTGATGTAATGCCTCAGCAAGTGCTGTACAACTCTATTCATTTGTTCGGCTTGTCCGTTGGCTTCGGGATGATTCCGTGAAGTCATTTGAAGTTGACTGCCCATCTGTTCCGCAGTCTTCTTCCACAGCTCACTTGTAAATCGGACGTCTCGGTCACTAATGATGGTCTTTGGTAAACCAAAGTCCCTTACCCAGTTGTCCTTGAACAACTTGATGGCGTATTCTGTCCTGGCTGTCTCTAGCATTGGTATTAGTCTAGCGTACTTGGTGAATCGGTCAATGATGACGAAGATGTGCCTCTTACCACTCTTGCTGGTCACAGGAGTGTCCATGAAATCCATGGAAACACTCAATTCTGGACCATCACGAATAGGTAACGGCTTCAATAACCCAAGTGGTGCTTGAGTTCGCGGCTTGTCCCGCTGACGGACCTGGCAGGTCTCAACATACTTCTTCGCGTCATCTAACATTCTGGGCCACCAAAATCGTTGTACTAAGTTAGCACTCGACTTCTTGTAGCCAAAGTGCCCAGTTGCGTCATGACATTCTCCTAAAAATAAACTACGCAACTGTTCACTAGATGGAACTACCAATCTCTTTACTCCGGCCTTATCAAGATAGATTAGCCCATCCACCATCACAAACTCACTTTTTGTGGCCTTGTCTTTTGCCTTAAGTTTGCGGATGATGTCCATCGTGACAGGGTCTTCCTGATAGGCTCCCACCAATGATTGAGTCACTTCGTTAGATACGCCAAATTCAGAAACTAGCGCACCTAGGTGGTCTGCTCTACGGGATAGCGCGTCTGCAACCTTGTTATACTCTCCCTTCAGGTACTCAAGCTTAAAGTCATATTGGTCTATGACATCAATCCACCGCTTGAGTGCATCAGAAAGAGCCGGTTGAGTCTTGATCCATTTGAGGGTCTGATGATCAGTCCTCAGATAGAAGAACCTTCCTAGAAGGAAGTGTCTCCAATGGACAAGTGCCTTGTAGAGAGCATAGAGTTCCCTTTCGTAGGTGGACTTAGCCAACTTCTTCGATGGCATCTTCTTACTCATGTACTCAATCGGTCTCAACTTTTTTCCATCCTGTTGAGCCAGCACTGCACCAATGCCGTATTGGCTTGCGTCAGTGGTCACTATGAATGGCTTTTGCGGATCGGAAACCATGAGAACTTCATGATTCATGAGTGCATGCTTCAATCTCTTAAAAGCACCCTCTCACTCATCACTCACGTCCCATGGTGTGTCAAGTCGAGTTAGATCAGTCAAAGGAGAGGCGACTGTAGAATAGTTCTTGACGAAGTTCCTATAGTAGCCGCACATTCCTAAGAATGATTTGACCTCAGTGACTATCTGAGGTCGTGGCCAGTCTCGAATACTAGCCACCTTCGCATCTTCCGGCCTAATTCCCTCCGCGGATACTTCATGACCCAAGTATAGTATCTTAGTGCGGCCAAACTCGCACTTCTCTAAGTTGACCTTATACTTGTGTTGTCGCAGGAGTGAGAGAACTGTCTCAACATGCTGTGCGTGCTCCTCGACAGACTTACTAAAGATCAGAATGTCGTCTAAGTAGACCACGACAAACTTATTTAAATGGTCATGGAAGATCCGATTCATAGCGTGCTGGAACGTACCCGGCTCATTACATAGACCAAATAGCATCACTACAAACTCATACATACCATAACGAGTCTGAAAAGCTGTCTTGTGTTGATCCTCAGGTCTTATTGCGATCTGGTGATATCCGGATTTCAAGTCTATCTTTGTATAGTACTTGCATCCCTGCACCCTATCCAGTAGGTCGTCTATGTGAGGTAGAGGCTCTGCGTTTTTCACCGTGATGGCATTGAGGCCCCTATAATCAATGCACATCCTCAAAGTACCCCCTTTCTTCGGTACGAATAGAACGGGTGATCCGTAAGGGGAAGTACTAGGCCGAATCCAACCCTTCTCTATCAGTTCCTTGAGTTGCTTCCGAAGTTCATCTAACTCGGCAGGGGTCATCCTATAGATCCTTCCCTTTGGGGTCTTACTTCCTGGAATGATTTCTATAGCATGGACGACTTCCCTATCAACAACTCCTGTGGGCTCCTCGAACAGATCGGGGAACTTAGCAACGACGCGTTCTATCTCAGGGGGTGTTTTAACGGCCTTCCCCTTCTCAGAGACGTAAACGAGGTACATACCTTTCTCTTCGTTTTGCTTGTAGTAATTATAGAACGCTGATGCACACAAGCAGCCATAGGTATCTACAATGCTGCTGGCCTTGAACTTAGTCAATCTGACAGTTCGGCCATCGGGCAACTTATGCTTAAGCACCTTCTTATCCCAATCGAACTGGGGCTTAGCAACTTCGAGGTAGWACATGCCTAACAACATTTCGAATGGCAGGTCTTCGCTAACCAAGAACGAGATCTTATGGTTAAGCTTTCCTCCTCCATAGGAGAAGGTACAGACTACGTCCTTGATGTAGTCTGTGACAATCATGCGCTCTTTGTCGGCCAAAGTAGATGCTACTGGTCTACTAAGGTGTCGTACCCGGTCCTGTAGGTGCAGCCTTTCCAAACAATCGCGACTTATGTAATTTCGCGTGAATCCGTTGTCTATGAAGGCTCCACATTTGCGGCCTCCTACATCCACTTCCACCAGGAAATGTTCCCCTGTAGGACCCTTCTTTAGCGCCACCCAAGACTCGCGAGGGTCCTTGTTTGACCTCTCGCCTTCTAAGTCTTCTAAGGCCTCAGACACATCTAACGTACAAAGCACAATTTGGTCTAGTTGTGTCTGCGGGGTGACTAAGGAGTCATTAACTTCGGCCTTGTCATGAAGTGAGGAGGGTATCAATCCCACTTCATCTTAAGTAGAAGCCCCTACTACTTCCATTGGCCCTACGTGTTTCCCGAGCTAGAAGCCTGGGAATAGGTTGTCCCTACTTTTGGAGCAACCTTTTGCGTAACCTTAGCGTTCTGACACTTCCACTGCGTGTGTCCGTATTCTCCGCAATTGATGCAAGCGCCACGCATTCGGCGGTCACGCCACACGTCTCGATCAAGACCTGCCTTTACCCACTCAGACTGTTTGGTCTGATTGGAGGCGGCCTTCCCTTGACTCCTAGGTTGGCCCTTCCCTCGGCCACCTGCCTTAGTCTTTACTACCGCGGCAAGGGTGCTACCCTCAGCTACCTCCTCGCCGTCATACTCTGAGTAGTCCATCAGATCAGAGAGCTCATCAATCTCAGTTTGAGTCCCATCAGACTCAACCATCATCAACTTCGCCCCTTTCTTCTTCCACTCCTGAGGACTCTTCTTCTTTTTTGAGTCATTCCCTGAGGTGGGTTAAGCATTGCCTAGCGTGGCCTCTAAGTCTAAGGCTTCCTAGACAATGTCTCAAATGAGTGGTACTCAGTGCGTGCCTCACTGGCTAGTAAGTTCCTCATGTTCTCAGGTAGACATCTAATAAACGTGGTTAAGAGGAACTGGTCACTGTAGTTAATGCCTGGGACGAGGATCAGGCTTTCGACGGTAGTCGTAAGCTCCCTAACTGACCTGAACTTGCATTGGTCCAGTTTATTAATGGCATCAGTGGCCCTTTGAGCCTCCTGTGGGTTATGCCATCGAGCTTCTACCATCTCCATGAATTGGTCTAAAGTCAAGAACTTAGCCCAATCCGCCATGCATTGCCCGTACCCGGCCTTCGCAACTACTCCATCTAACCATTTGGCTGCCTTACCCTCTAGGTAAGACGCTGCAGTTACCGCTTCATCCTCACGCAAGGTCCTTTTGGCCTTCACCCAAACCGGGATTGTCCTCAACCATGTGTTGAGTTTTTCGTCCTTTCTCTCGCCTGAGAAGGCAAGAGGCGGTTTCATTGGGGTCTTGGGATACCATTGACATTGCGACTGTCCAGTTGGCTGAACAGGTTGTTGTGGTGATGCAGCAATCACCACTAGACCCGAAGAAGGAGATGCAACAGTCTGTGCTGCTGCTGCAGATGTGTCACTTGGCTGTGTGTCAGCTTGTACGGCAAAGGGGCCTGACATCGCCGTTAATGGCAACGGCGATTGAGCTGGTGCCCGAAATCCTGGCTTTGTCAATGCATCCAGGATCTGGTCCAAAGTGCTTTGCATGAAGTCCATCCTGCTGTCTACGTGCGCATGCAGTGACAACATGTTGTCCCTCAACACTTTCAGGGTGTCAGACAAACTCGATTCGTCGAATGCCTCTAACGCAGCCTTGTCAGACTCTAACGTATCAAGTCTGGTTGCTCTATTTTTTATCTCTTTTTCTCTATCGGTTGCTTTCTTCAGATCCTCCTCTAACTGCTGGCGGAGCCTTTCGACCTGCTGGATCTCTCTGAGCTCCCTCTCACATGGAGTCAACGGGCTGAACTGCGAGCCCGCCATTTGACTAGAAAACTGTCTAGACCCTGTTGAACCGGAAGTGCCCGAGGAACTCGTGGAACTTAGTGGCATTCCCAACTGAGGCCCACAAGTCCCTGACGAGGACGCAGACGATGACGCAGCAGAGCTGGTACCATTAGCCATTGCTGCTGCTCTGGCTGCTGTTGCCCGCTCTCTTGCTACTCTGTTTGCTTCCTGTAGTCCTGCTGCTAGAGCACGGGCTCTACGTTCGGCACGAAGCCGTCTTTCTTCTCCCTCGTCCAAGGTCCTGAACACGTGCGGAACCCTTAATGCTTCCAAACGTGTAAGTTTCCTATTGTCAACTCTATCATCAGCAGGATCTGATCCACTCATTAGTTAGGCAGGTAGTTTCTGGACTAGAATCCCCTAGTGGAATCCTACCACAGCATGTATCTGACCGGCACCTAATTTTCTAACAATAGTTGTGTCCGGCGAGTATCCTACTATACCGAATCAAGTGGCATGTCTACAACATTCGCACAGATTGTCTACATAGTCTAGATGCAACCTGAATGGTTCACTTACAGCAACATTAGTTAGAACTGGCTATGGTAGCATACTACAGTCCTACACTAATTCTGTCTGTGAAGTTAGCAGTCCGTCAACCAACTAATCAAAGGTACAAAAAGACAATGTAGCAGATGTATGATTGATGGGTATGGTTGTGTATACAGTTGAGCACCAATTAGAACCTACACTCCCTTCCATCCAACATACCGAATAGCATCTTTGAGCGAGCAGTGTCTTCGTGTATGAATCGGCCCACCCCTCTGCCCAAGTTGTCACCGAGCAAGCCAGCCCAACCACTCTTATTTACCCTCGTACGGCGACGAGCCTTCCTGTCCATGTGATCTGGCTGATCATGAAGGATTTATAGAGCGCCCCCATCTCTTCAGGAATTATTTAACGTCGCAGTCAGGACGATGATCACAGCCAGATTCACAATGAACTCCCAACCAGAAATATTTATAGACGGTCTGGTGAGCGTCTGTCATGGGCTGGCACACCCGGAGGAACTTCTATCAGCGCAGCAAGTGCCAAACAAGACAGCAGCCATCACATGCGTGTACTACTCCCTGTGGGTTGGCATGGTGACCGTGACCCAAGTGCTTCGACCAGGGCCCTTCAGAGGCACCACCCTTTCTCCTTCCAGTATGCTTCCGGGAAGATTGTCGTCTCTCAAGGTAGCGTGCTCACGATGCCTCACCAAAAGAGAGGACTCTCAAGTTGGACTCACTTCCTCACGGTAAGAAGAGATTGAGAGAGTAGATAAGGTAAGGGAACAACGTACCTGGAGATAGCTGCCCCCAACCACAGATTTCTCACCGATTGAGCTGATGTTGCATCTGATGACCGGTCATGACCTCGGTACCACCCACAACGCAATGCAGTGCCACCTTAGTCCAATGCCACATCAGCATGCTCTCATCACCAATCAAACATTCCGCTGTATCCCACGGCTAATAATGCCGTCAATAGCCTTCCGGTGCACCCCTCTCTACCCAGGGYGTGCACCTAGTGTAGCCTGACGTTACAAGTACCCACTGCGAAGAAGCATCATCAACGCACCAAGTCTGTATAACGCCAGCGTGCCAAAGGTAAGTGGCGATCAAACCAGCTCCGATACCAAATTGCAAGGAACATGARTATKGACGAAGCACAGAAATCCAGAATGCAAAATCACACTRAAGTCCAAGTATTCAAAGCCAAAGCAGATAGCACATGGAACCGAGTAACCATCCCATTGAGAATGATACAGAAGAATCGTGAGTCAATGTCCATTCCCACCAGGGCAACACCAACAGCATAACCCAAATGTAGCTCTCTCTTGTGAATGGCGCCAGGCACCCTATCTACTCTACAGCCTATCCTACAACTACAGCAATGAACAGCAACTAGACAACTTGACTACCAGCGAGTAATGATGTCAACACCAATGCAGATCTCCACCATCACCAGGTACGTGTCCTCTTCCCCACACTCTCCCTTGTTACCCACACAGCGCCCTTCACCTCCGAAGTACCACCTTCGCCCTCACCTCCCCTGCACCCTCATGCGGCCCGGCTATGGCCGCCAGTGCCCTGCACGCAGGCAGCGCCCTACCGCCTAGCGCTGGCCTGCCCTGTCTTAGCGCAGCGCTGCTCTGCATAGTGCTGCACACTTGTATCTGCACAGAGTGCCCGCATATGCCAGCATTGGCCAAGATCCCCGCTGCCTCGCCCTGCTTGCCTATATGCTAGTGCAGCGTGTGGGCGGCCTCCCTTCAGCCTGTGACCAGGGCCCAGAGGCTGAAGCCAACTCGATACAGTTGGGCCCCGGGGCAATGCAGTTGCGCCTCCTTCATCAAGGCCTGCGGCCAGATTCAGACAGTGGGCCGATTTCCCTTTGGCATTTTCGGCCTCTACACCCAACATGCATTGTCGGCCTCACGTTCGAGTGCACAGGGCCTAACTAACTCAGAGGCCCTGGGCATTTCAGCATTTGCTGAAATCCGAGACTCGGTGACTCCAACCAACTGGCGTGCTGCAACTGTATAGACCCCACTTCGTGAAATGTTGGCACAGAGGGCTCTTGTCGATTTGCTGGCCCGCCTTCACTTAGGGCGGGCACTAGGCTTGCTGGGGCCTTAGCCCAGAACATGTACATCATGGCAAGGCCCCTACTTGAGGGCTCAATCCTCACACATGCCGCGTCCGCCTTTGTTTCAATTTTTTTTAAAAAGCGAAGCCGGGCAATGCTCCCCCTATCTGTGTTTTGCCCCGGGGAGCATGTGAGGACCCCGGCCTCCTTGTTATGGGACTTCGGGCCAGGTTCCCAACAGGTGCAGCTCCCCGGAATAGGAATTCTTCAGTAGTTTGTGGCTGTTTTGCTCCCTTTATTTCTGTTTCCGTTTCCTAATTTTTTTGGTTCAGTTTCTTTCTTTCTTTCGAGTTGCAGACCATGGGATGCTGGACCCGGTTTCCAGCGCAAGCTTCACTACCGGTTTGAGATGTTGAGGGATTCCCAGCCTCATTCAATTACTTTTATAATATAAGCTGCGACTTGCACGTTCGATGGTCTCCACCAGTCCCAAAAAGTCCCGAAAAGGCCAAGAAATATCACAGTGCAGCAGAAAGTGTTGCAGATCCTCCATCCGGGCTGCTGGAGCAAGGTCCCACTAGCGAAGCGGGGCAAGGTTCCATGAGCAAGGTTCCATTAGCGAAGTAAGTACGTTCATGTCATCTTCGAGTATAGAATGGGCAAAAAAAACACGCGTCGGCAAAGAAAACCGCGCCGAGTTGGAAAAGGCAATGGAAGTACCGACGGCCGTGGTGTCAGACTGGGTGTCATATTTACAGGGGTCGGTTGTGGTGTCAGAGGGGAAAACAAAAAAAAATAAAAAAAATGCCCAACGGATACTTAAACTTCATACTTTTGGACCGAAATCTCTCATTTTGAGTTCGCACATGCTTTCTTTGCCTACGCGAGTTTTTTGTGCCTTAAGAGTTTCAAAACATGCCACGTTGGTCTCTTTTGATACAGCGATAATGACCGTAGTAAAAGGAGGGGACAGGAGGGATGGGGACGAAGCGGGAAGCCAGCGCTGTAGCACTCTGCTCCCCTGACGCGAGCGGCGGTCTTTAGGTTTAGCCATAGCCATGCGGCCGTGCCGCGTGCATAGCCGCGCGGAGTTTATCCACCATGCCTCGGAGCGCGCAGCACGGGGAAGGGGGGTCTTGCAGTGGTCGAGCTACACAGGATAGCTCGAGCAACAGAGACACTAAGCTTGTCCAGGGCTGAGAAGAGGGAGTGGGCAGGCCCTCTGAGGAGGGGAGGCAGGGAGCACGGGGTTTTCAAACAGGAGCTGCGGAGCAGAACGACAGACAGGTGGGAGCATTGAAGCGACATCAGAAACAAGTCGAACACTTCTGAACCGAAGAACGCTGAACGCGTCCTTCCCATGGAACACTTTGAAACGCAAAGAGAGGAGAGCAAGGATAACATACAAGATCGCGAACGGAGGAGCTTCAAAGGTGCAAGACTCAACTTTGTGGGAGCTAGGTCCTTGTGTAAAAGACGCGCGCGCGCGTGAGAGAGAGAGAGAGAGAGAGAGAGAGAGAGAGAGAGAGAGAGAGAGAGAGAGAGAGAGAGAGAGAGAGAGAGAGAGAG
>BFEA01000025.1:1561806-1594416 GCA_003427395.1 Chara braunii | reverse complement strand
GCTTAGCACTTCGCGCCGAAAGTCGCGCATTAACACACATGCAATTTTCCATCAACCCATCCAATCGATGTGGGACCCCGCTTAGCACTTCGCGCTGAAAGTCGCGCATTACAGAAGCTAGTTTGTCACACCCAGGCCTGCAGAATAAGTTAGGCCTTGCAAAATAAGTTAGGCCTTGTGGAAGAAGTCCCGTCAACATCCACTGATCTGACCAATCCAAAAGCGGTCCTGCACCTCTTTCCCACTGTTGCTTCCACCAAGTAGAGAGTTCGTCAACCAATGGGCAGCAGACCCACAGATGAACCATGTTTTCCCATCCCCAGTTACACCGCAGGCACTCTGTGGGGACGTCCATTCCCTTGGCTGCCAACCAAACTGATGTGGCAGTAACCATCAGAGATTGGAGCCACATTATGCCTGCGTGTTTCTGGACTGGCTTTCTGGTGAGGCCTTTCCAGAATCTGCGAAGACTGGGGGCGGAGACTCCTTGCAGCTGATGCAGTTCTGCTCTCTTTAGTGCCAAAGAAAAAGGGGACTTTTCCCGCTGGGCTTGTTGTAGCTCGACTCCCAACTTGGGGCGATACTGCTGCAGGGGTATAAAGCGTGCTGTGCTCCCCTGTGTGCTACAGTCAACTGACCATCCCAACATGCTGGGTTCCACCTTGTAGAGGGCCGCATATCTTCCCAACGTCACTGTAAGTTTGCCTTGCCCACCGCGCTGAGTAAGGACCCTTACCTCTTGAAGATGTCTGGTGTCCTGGACCCGCTGTTCCTTATTCTCCAACTTTAGCAGACCTTCCCGCCCACACCCTGCAGGCAGACACCAGGATTGTACCGGCATGCCTGAAGGTAGGGCTGGGCCTAATACTTGGAGCACCCTGTTTGGGTTGTCTTCGTCTCGTAACCAAGTGCCTTCATCATTTTCTGAGTCTGCGCTTAACAGCTGAACCCACGACCTTGGAATCACAGCTATGATGTCCCTCAAATGATCTCCAACTCTATGCAAACGTGGTAGCATTTGTCTGAGGGAGGCCTCATCTTTGAAGGAAGACAATGAGGGGTCACATATATCTCTTATCTGCATTACCCCTTTCTTGATCCAGGTTCTTCCGAAGCAACCCGCTGTGTCCTCTGCAGAGAAGGGTGTACCATCCTGCTGGACCAGATACGGATTTCCAAAAAGAAGCTGGTTCAGCACCTCTTGTTTCATTGTCGGAGTGTGGATCTTATTGGGCCTGAGCTTGTGCCAGGCTTTTAAGATACCTTTCCAGAGTTTCGACTTCGGCCTCCTGTTGCTAAAGGAAGGCAGGAGCATACAGAGCCATATTTTAGACTGGTCCTGCAGTTCCCACTCCTTACCCAAAATGTACTGTGCCATATGCATCCATATCTTCGTGCCTTCTTCCATCATGCCTTGCACAGGCCATTTGGCCAGTAGGGTCAGATTCTGTTGTAATGGATCAGGACCTCACAATTCAACCCCGAGTTATCCTGACAGCCTCAGCCAGTTTAGCTTATGAACCAAAAAATCAGGCTCAAAGAAACCATCCTTACTCAGAACATTATTAACTAATCACAAGTTATCAGTAACCTAACAACAAAGCCAAGACCAAAACTAAAACAAGAAGGCCCCAAAAGGCTGGAGACCGGGTCCAGCGTCCCATACTAGAATAAGAAACCTGTCCAGAGCTTTCCAGAGAAAGACAGAGATCAACCCGTGCAAAAAGGCTACATTTGCAGAAAGTATTTTCCAAGTACCCTATCATCCCGTTGGAGTTCTACCAAACCTAACCACTATCAACCAAAATTTAGCTAGGATTCTTATGAGCAACTGCATTGGCCCAAGAACCCGACCAGTTACTCCAACCTTAGTCCAAATCACGAGAACACCCATAATATTCGGCCTAAGACGGTCCAATATAAACCAGGGCAATACCACGTATTTCGTCTGAGAGCAGCCAGTCCCCATGAGGGGTTTTCCTTTCATTCATCGTCTTTTAATAACCACGAAGGAAAGTGAAGCACGCCACCCGGTTTGAAGAGAACCAGCTGTGCATTCCCACCCCAAGTTCTAGAGAACCACCTAGCAGGCCTGCCACCCTTTTTTCCTCTAGTTCGTTTCCTCCAGTCAGCAATTATAGTGTGTCTGATTTCTGCCTTAACTTTGTTAATGATAGACTTCAGCGAGAGGTGAGAGTTTCTGAAGACCTGATCATTACAATCAGCCCAAATAACCCCAAAAATAATACCTCTCACTACCTGAGCGACATACCCCCATCCCACTGAGGCAGGCATACCACCTGGTAGTATTCCTTGTGGAATCCAACTGTCATTCCATGGAAAGATGTCCTTTGTAATCTGTTTCCAACGGTGTTCCCACCAGGTCCATACTCTTTGTGAGAGAGGGCAAGCCAACCACAGATCACTTGTGGTTTCCCATGCCCAGTTGCAACGAGTGCATGTGGTAGAGATCTCCATTCCTCTCAGATCATGTAGCCACATCGCTGAAGCTGTAACCAACAATGTGTGCAGAGCTAAAATGCTGGCCTGTTTCTGTGAAGGTATTACCTTCAATTGTTTCCAGTGTGGGTCTGCAGGTCTTTCCTGGCTATCTCAGGTAAGGATTGCTCCTTCCTTCGATTCATTATTATATCCACAGGTTTCTTCTTGCTCTTCTGTCGGAGGAGATCCACTCCTTTTTTGGCAGTATATCCGCTTAGGCCTATGTGTTTGCCAGTCCTCCGGTCGGTCTATCCAACAGCGAACGGATTCAATGCCATATCGAGTAGAGCTTTCCCTTTGGCCACCAATCTGACCTCCGGGTGGGCTTCTGACACGTTATCTGCATTTCTCCCAGGAGATCTACCCTTGGCTGAGACTTCAGTAACTGTCTGGGCAGTATGTTCCAGGGATGCTACCACTCTCTTTTCCTTGAAACACAGTAGTGTGGTAAAGGGAGTGGTTGCTGTTTCTATCCAAACCTCTATTTGATAACCTCCCTCCGCTGCAGGCCCCAACAAATTCCAATATTCCTGTAGTTGTTGCTGCTGCTGGCACTGATGCTGAATCATGCTTTGCAGCGGCTGTTGCTGGTGTGCACTCATCGACTTAAGCCAAAGACTACCAGTCCCCTGTCCGTAAAGTAACGGGGTCCAATTCGGAGGGAGCGCATTCTGAATTTCAGCTAAATGTTATTCTACATTGCGCAAATACCGGAGCTGATTTCGAATGGTTGCCTCTGACTTCCAGTTTCTGAGAACTGTATCCCATAAGTCCACGATGCGAACTATACCACGTTCCACCCATGCCCTCCCAAAACAGCCTGGGGAGTCATGCGCCGAGAAGGGGGAGCCTTCCGGTCCACACAGCAGAGCATTTTCAATGGAATCCCTTTTTCTGGCACTTCTACCAGTCTACCATTATCATTATCATACTTCCAATATTCCGGCAGACTTGAGCTTTTTGTTCTTGAATCGAGATTACAGAACATTTAAACAGGAGGGAGTTTCTTGCCCTCCAGATCTCCTGAAGAAGCCAAAGCCACATAACCCCAGCTGTCTCTGAAAGAAATCTCTTGCTGGGTCTTGATGCGGTACAGTATCCAATCATCAGACCAAGGCCAGAAACCGCCTGTGATCATCTCCAAGAGTGCATTCCACAAGATCCACAGTTCATCTGCCAAGGGGCAGTACAGCCAAAGGTGTGCCGTCGATTCCCAGTCCCAGTCACACCATTTACAATGTTGTGACGAACTGTTTTCTGCAAACCGCGGGGATTTCTGCGCAAGGCTATACCAGGGGATGAAATTGGTTGAGTCGGAATGGCCTGGCAGATTGCATGGGTGCCCCTGCTGTTCTTGTCTCTTTCGAATGAAGGTTGCTCTGGTCCCACGATGGTTAATAGTTGATCGCGCCTCAGCGAGCCCGATGAATAACGGTTGCCATAGCTTCTTTCTTGTTCTGCTGTGGGAAATGGGAATTTTGGTGCGAGGGTCACACGCCGCACGGGGAAAATCTTTTTGAATTTTCAACTGGTGTCGAGCCCTTGCGGACTCCCGGAATTTGCCTCGTTCGGATTTTCTTTTTGCAATTAGGATTTAGAATAAGGAGTTTGGGCACATCTCAAGTTCTGTTGCGCGGCGCTTCCTGCGTGTGCACGCGTGGCCACGTCAGGATCTGTGTTCTGACTTTTTCGCTCCTTAATCTCGCATGTAACTGTAATTTTCGTTCTGGCGGGCATGATTGCAACTGTAATCCTGTTGTTCTTGATATCTTTTGTGGCGCCCCTGTGCGCGCATACTTCTCCCCCATCCTATTGGCCTGAATGCTTGCATGACCGGATCGATGTATGGAGTGTGGCCACATCCCCCACGCCGCGGCCTGGCCATGCAGACGTAGGCACGTCCTTCCTCCTCCTTCCTCCTCCTTCCTCCAACCTAAGCACAATCCCGATTCCCGAGTATCACGCGTAGAGTATGCAGGCTATAAATTTCGTAAACACGATTAATTCGCTCTCTAAGAATTTTTGGAGTTAGCGTGGTCGAGAGGATCGGCTAACGAGCAGGAGTTCGCAGGTGAGTAGAGAGTTGGCCGATCCGACGAGCCGGTGCTGGGCGTGCGGGGTTGACGTGGGGCCGCAACGGACTATGGCACACGGGCGAACCTGACGGGCATGCTCGGGCTAAGCGGGGTGACAACTCGACGTAGGTGCGAGGCGACAGACTGCCCGCATCAGGATGTTGTTGAGAGAGAGAGAGAGAGAGAGAGAGAGAGAGAGAGAGAGAAAGAGAGAGAGAGAGAGAGGGAAGGGATGTGTTGTGGTGGTGTTCTCTTCTATCCCTCCAAATAATTCTGGCCCTTCTTCTCTCCGTCTGAGCAATTTTGAAATCCGGCGCAAGACGCCCTTGTCCTTTCTGAATCGGTGTCTCAGATCCTTCATTTGTTTCTTTTCGGAGATTGATGTATGGTTGTTTCTTTTCAGAGATTGATGTATGGTTGTCTTCCCCCACTTTCTGTCTTTTTGAATCGGCAAATCTGATTGATTGATTGCCAGTAAACGGGGGTTGTGTGCGATCTCTAGGATGATTGACCACAAAAATTGTTGCATGATCCTCTATCCTTTCTGGTTCTATGTAAGCTAGTTGCATCGATGATAGATAGGCGTGATTCTTTCTGTGTATGGAATAGGTAGGCATGATAGATGACCATCTCTAGGAAAACGACCCATCGCGTGTCTCGCTGTTTTTCACCTACCCGACCGAGGACAGGCTCCACGCACGCACGAGCCCGATCAAAACGATCGCTGCCTACGCGCGCATGTGCGAAACCCGAACTCGACTTACCTCCCGAGTGATTGGGTTTCCTCCTCACCCCACAATATGAATATTGAACTCCGTTTTCAAATTACTGACCACGAGTGTCTGAGGGATCCGTAATTCCTGGGAGTATTGGGAACATGTGCGTTTGTCTGCACCACCGAAACGAAGGGAGAACTTCCTAAATTTCCATACCCGGTGGGAAACGAATGTATCTGCGAGTGGGACATCGACCGAGCTCGCGAGCGTATTCCCCACCACCCTGAATTCCCCAGCTCATACACGTGCTTCCTTGTCGCAGAACCGAGAGTAATTCTCCTGGAAATCAGCTTCCCTCCCTACCACCGCATACTGCCCTTCCATTCGCTGACCATCATCCCCTGGCATGCAATCGCTCCGTATTGGCCCCAACCCCCGTGCTCGGAGTGCTTGCAAGACCACGAGTACCGAGCCTCCGGCTTCATCTGGCGAACCCGCTCGGAGGAAGAACGACGACCGCACAGCCTTCGGCTAAGGCCAGCCGTGTCAGACTATGAGACCTGTAACATACGACGCCAACAAGTGATCGGACAGCGCGATAGCCGTAGCGTTCCGTCGGTGCACCAAGTACGAGTTCGGCCCAGATGACGGAACCAACAGAGGCGGTAGCCCCACACTCAGACTTCGACCCGCGCCTATCCTCTTGCATTCCTATCCCTGAGACTTGCCACCGGAGATGTCAGTTCCGACTAGGGACTCCACCCCCACTTTCCTAAAATCCTTGGCACACCCCCTTTTTTCGCATTTCCAGGCCCACTCATACGCCAATCAGGAAGTCGCGCTGGGCGTGAGGTTTGGGCGTCACAATGTCATGTGATTGATAGATCCATTCCTCTCTGAGATGGCCAGAGAGTTGAGGCTACCACTAATAAAGATTGTAGCCACCACAGGTTGGCATCCCTTTGAGAGGGCATCAACTTCAAAGCTCTCCACAGTGCTCGCCAGTCTGGCTGGGGCTGTAGTCCGTTTTTAATCCTGTTAAACCTATTACTAGCTAGCACTAAAGGGGTTTTCTCAATTGAGGTTTGAAGAAATCTTGTCCGTCTTAGGCTTATAAGGTATCAGAGGGACTGCATCCTGCTGGTCCCTGATGTCTGAGGGGGCCAACTCTTAATGTTCGGTTCTACCCGGAACTGGGTGACCGCTCAGCCTGACTGTCATCCTTGTTTAGTTGTACCCTGGTCTCCAAGGGATCTTTCGACGAGGGGACTGTTTTTTTAGTCATCCGGAGGAGGTTGCCCTGCTTGACCTGTGGATTAGTGATAAAAACCAGGATCCGTCATTCTTCTACCCTTAGACCAGCTGCTAGATCAGGGCCCAAAAGTTTCCAGACCCTTCCCTACTCTTCATCGGAGAAAACCCACGAACCTGCCATCTGCTCAGATGAATTCTTTAACCGGAGGGACCATTCCTTAGGAATGCCTGCAATCAAGGCCTTCAGATTTAGGCCCACATTTCTGAGCCGTGGGAGCTTCTTCCGTAATTTTTCTTCAGTAGTCCAGCCTTCCGTATCCCCGTCCCAGATATGTTTAATCTGCAAAATTCCTCTCTCTACCCATGCTCGTTCGAAGCCTCCCACCTCTCCTCCAGCTGTAAAACTTCCCCCATCTATCTTGGTAATACTCGGGTTATCAAACAGTAACTGATTCAGCACTTCTCCTTTTGAAACTGGTGGATTAACATTCTAGGGAGAAGTTTGTTCCAACCATACAATATGTCATTCCAAACACACGACTTTGGCCTGTGGTTCGTGCAGTAGGGTAGTAGTAAGCATTGCCAAACCAGCTCGGGTGCCTTTAAACCCCATTCCTCACTGAGGATGTATTCCGCCAGTCGGATCCACAACTTAGCCGGAGTTTCAGACATTGTCATTTGGCCAGTAAAGCCAAGTTCTGGTAACGGGGATCAAGATTCAAGAATACCCAAGCAAAACTATATATGAGTCCTGCCTGTAAGACCTCTCATCGAAGAGGCTGTCGGAACTGAGTGGTCTGGTAGCCTCACAAGTGGGACTCAAAAATTCTATGAACTAATAACTTCTAACGTAGCATAGTGTTTCAGCCTTTGCACCTCAGTATTGGTCTAAGCTCTATCTACTGTATTTTACCATTCCAGAGTAGAGATTGAAGCAAAGAGGGCATTACTGTTGAGTTAGATGAGTCTGAGACAGGTTATAGGGAGAGAGAGGGGTCGGGGAGGAGCAATGATAGATACTTCCCTCTTTAGTGGTAATGAATCCTAACTAGTAGATCCTCTAAGTAACTATTGGTTGTCAACTTTACAGTAATTTAAGATCTAATAGTTGGGTGATCCCACAAGATATTTGAGTAGATTGGTTTAGGGGTAACTTCAGTAGAGTCACAAAAACGAGTTATAATTGCACTTTGGGCCAAGATACAGTTTGCAATTGCACTTCAGGCACCTTGCTTGGCCAGAAAGTTGGGTTGTATATATTGCCCGAACTGCAATTAAAAATTGTATCTTGGCCCATAGTGCAATTATAACTCTTTTTTTTTACTCCCACGTAGTTTCCCCATTAGTTGGGGTAACTTCAGTAGAGTCACAAAAACGAGTTATTATTGGGTAACGAGTTATAACTGCACGATGGGGCAAGATACAGTTTGCAATTGCACTACGGGCACCCTACCTGGCCAGAAAGTTGGGTTGTATACATTGCCCGAACTGCAACTCAAAACTGTATCTTTGCCCATAGCTACATTGTAGGGCGGCCGCAAACCTGTCAGCCAAC
This sequence comes from Chara braunii, assembly GCA_003427395.1. Classification (NCBI taxonomy): domain Eukaryota; kingdom Viridiplantae; phylum Streptophyta; class Charophyceae; order Charales; family Characeae; genus Chara; species Chara braunii. Next base: position 1,586,314 of record BFEA01000025.1, on the reverse strand, counting down.
CCACGTACAAGGAGTCCATCCCCCAACCAAATGTCGGGTTAGGATTTGTCGGGTACTCCTGTCGGGACTGTCGGGGAAACTTTGGGTCGTCAGAGGAACCCTAAACTTCCCATCGTTGACCGTAGAAACTAACCCTTGAATTTAACAAGTTGAACAGCCGTCTCTACCTTGACTGGCGCTTACCCTTTTTCGTCAGTTCTGAGGCTATCTTCGAGTCAACCAGCCGAGGGGCAAAGGTATGTATGCAATCCTTTGCGCGACCCTTTCCACACTAGCCAGTTGGCGAGGAAATGGATTTAAAGTTTTATCTAATTTTATGAAGAAATTAAAAATAAGGAATAAAAGTTAAATGGCTTATTATTTTAATATTAAACATTTTCTGATCGCTAGTGGCCTTGTTGATTTCAACCGGAATTTTTTCTGTTTATTCTTCATTTGATCTAAACGGATTTTCTCCATTTGATTATTCCGAGTCCCCACCGATTCAAATCGATATTAACTACTTATTATCTCATCCTCATTCATACTTGATTTCCCCTGCATGTTACCCTAGTTATAACCCTCTTATATTAGTGTACGTGCGGGTGGTCGACTGCCGCATGGTATTAAGTACTCGCTACGGGTTACTACATTGGACTGCCAACCGGTGGAGGTGTGACAACGACCCGACGGTAAGGGTTTCATGGAAACGATGACGAGACTACGATAGGTATTTGGCCAGCAACGAAAAGGGGCACTACGGTTTGAAACAGTTATTTCAGGTTCGGTACTGGTTCGACACTCGCAAGGCACTAGGACGACACACTACGGCCTGAGGTGTGGTCATTTGACTGACATTGGTACAACCATGGAAGTTCGGTACTACTGTTTCTGGTCAGTAAACGCAAGGAGGCTCAGTATTATCACTTCTGGTGTGGACACTAGTTCGGAATAGGCATGGCGCACCTTTTGTTTGACACAACCACTGGTTTGGCGCAAGCATGGTACGGGTGGTTGATCCTTGGTGCGGTATTGCAGTCCAGTTCCGGATGATTGCGGCATACGGTTGCTGGTTCAATATCTGGTCTATGGACGGTATGGACACTGGTTTAATACAGGCACGGTGCTTGTAGTGTTTGGCACGATGTCTGGTCAGTGGTTCGGCATTTTGGCCTTGGTATGAACACTGGTTCGGCACAGATAAGGTACTGGGGCAGCATAGCACGCTCTATTCCTGAATTTCAGGTTCGGTCACTGGCACGGCACTGGAGCGGGGTCTGATCTTGTTACTTTGGTACGATCATTGGTTCGGCAATAGAGCGGCACATTGCTGTCCAATCTTAATTTACTTCTTCTCCCTACTAGCTAGGCACCAGTACGACTCACTGCAGTCCGACTCAATAAACTTTGATGCGGGTTCTGCTTCGGGTGTGTTTACGACGCTGATACTCTATGGTACGATACTTGGCCTGGTATCGTTGGCTTACTAAGGTGACCGTAACGGCCCTGGTCTTTGTGTGTTGCAGTGGATCAACTACAATCATAATGTCGCAATAGTCGGTCAATGACACAATTTGACTGTGTGACAGCAACTGATGCGGCAGGATGCAGTTAAACATGGTAAATTAATCCGACACGGATTTTATTAGGGCGTGGTCTCTGACAACAAATGAACCCCAGAATGGGCATGACACTTAAGCGCTTGGTACTATGCTTTCCTTTAGGGTTTCGTCTGAGTGTCGGGCCTGTTGCCCCGAGCCTGTTTACTACATGTTCTCGATCTAGAGCCATGGGTATTGTTGGCACCGACGGTCCCAGTTGCCCTGAGTCCTATGAGTAAGGTGCTGCGTGAATATAGTGGGAACCAACGAACATAAGGGGATTTATTTTTATTTGCGCGTGTCAGGCGTACCCAGCCTCCTGTCCTAGTGGGGTCACAACATGCGTGTTTGGGAACACGTCCACCGAGGGGAATGCACAACGTCGCTCACATTCACCAAGCACGACGAGCGGAGCTAGGGAATGCTCTGCGATGAAAGGGAGGAGACATTCAGACAGTGCGGGGGGGGGCGAGGGCGTTTTCACACCTACCTGGCGTACACAGCCCCGTATCCGATCAACAGGGAGAGGGGCTTTTCGCACAGGCAAAGGAAGGGAGGAGCGAGAACGAAGCGGTTGAGATCGTGAGCCCTTGCGAGCATATCTCATTAGAATCGTCGATGCTGAACTTGCGGGTGGACGCTGGACGGGTCTCACACCTATGTAGGCAGATGTGATCTAAGTTGATCTGCAAGGTTCGGACAGTGGAAAGATGAGTTTAAGAGGGATAGTGCACGGCTGGAAAGGCTGGAAGGGGGGGTAGTCTCCCATTCGTGCAAACCTGACTTGGATCCGGATAGGATTCGAGTGTGGGTTCTCACGCCCAAAAATTATCATCGCAGGAGTGATCGTGAGAAACGAGCCGCCTGTGTACGAAACGACTCACCAGCGAGAGGTTAATCGGGCTAGGAGGGGAGGAACGCTAGTGTTTGGGCAAACGACCAGTCTAAGGTTCAGCAGCGAACGGGAAGCGAATCAGGTGAGGAACGCGCTCGCTTTAAACACACATTGATTGGGAATCACGCTAGTCTAAGAGGGGAAATCTCGTGAGTAAAGAGGAAGCTTGCGAGCATGCGTGAGGTGGTGTGCATGAAAAAAGAGAGAGTTGACATTCATCAAATATAACGCCTGGGTCAGACCACGTTCGTGTCATACTAAGTGATTGCAAATGACACTCTAACAACAGCCGCGCACAGGGGCAACGATGATTGTCGTGCACCTTTCGATCTTCTAGTGAGAGATTCATTAACAAATCCGAGGAACACGGCCGATACCAGACAGAATGTGGTAATGTATGCTTCCCTGTTCTTGTTGATGATTCTCTCATTTTCCCTTCTATGCTCGACAGGAAACACGGAGAATATGATCGTGCATCTTTCTTGGTTCAAGTCGAAGACGCATGCTGCCTGCCTTGACTAGCAAGTGACACAGTGGCGGTGTTGTCTGCAGAAATAAAGAATATAACCACGTACCTTCCCATGTCTTAGTAGACGATTCACTCCATGGTGGTCAACTGATGAGCATTCGCCAAGAGTTGAGGTGCAGAGATGTATCTTTCCCGTTTTCTTACAGAAGGTTGAATGCATTCTAAGTAGGTAACTAATCAAGCGGGCTGCAGTGGCGTGCAGAGAAGGAATAAGGCAGAGTGTGATTGGTTGAAATGATCCTTTCAAGTGTAGCAGCGTGTGTGAACAACTGAGTATGAGAGCGGGAGAGTGCGTGCGCGAGTGTGTGTATGAGAAAGGAAGCGTGAAAGGGGCGAGCATATTGAGAATTCTGTGTTTAACGGTCGAGACCCGACCAATCAAAGATTCTCGCCGGAGACAAGAGTATTATTTAAGCTTCTGAGTTTGGCAGTTCGTCTTCAGTCCAATCAAGAACTCATTCTGCAGAAAAAGGGAATTATTGAAACCCCTCAGCTTGGCAATTCGTGTTCAGACCAATCAATAACTTATTCTGCAGAAAAAAGGAATTATTGAAACTTCTGAGTTTGACAATTCGTGTTCAGACCAATCAAGAACTCATTCAGCATGAAAGGGAAATTCTGCAGTCTTTGTAATTGGCAGTTCGGGTTAGGTCTCGTTAAGGATTTGTTCTGCAGGAAAATGGACTATTGGAATTTCTGAATTTGTCAGTACACAAACCGCCCAATCGGGGACCTATCATGAAGAAAAGGGGTATTATTAGAATGTTCAAGTTTCTGCGCGAATAACGGATGAGGTCGGAACCGAGACCGCGCATATAGGACGGGTGAATCTTCTCCAAGGGGGCGGAGAAAGTAAGTGGTATGGTAATAACGTACATTATTCATGTTTCACGAATATTATTATCGCAATTGCTACTATTAGTATTTAAGAATTATTCTTATTGCCATTGCTCGTCTGATCTCAAGGACGAAGCAAAGGATGTCCCCGAGCTAACCTGAAGATCAACTGGAACAGTTTAAAGAAACGTATTCACTCGGGGCTCAGATCAACAGGCCATAATAAACAATTCATTTTCTTACCTTGCATTTTAACCTTGATCCTCCTCTAAGATTATCCCTGTGTAGAGCCTGCAAGATTAACCTCAAAGAGGGAATTTGATAGGCAGTGGAAACTTCAACACCCTGCTGGTCACTGAGGACCTTTGATGTGGGCACAACGAATGACAGGCGTTGTACCCCTTGGCTTCAGCGAACAGCAGGCGACCTCTCCCCGGGTTTCCTTACAACCTTGGCGCCTTTGCCGGGGAGGGTACTGCACCCCGAAGGCCTCGGCCTTCCCCAATCGAACGGGGGTGCGCAGGCTGATTAGCCACGTGCTAATTAGTCTGTTCAATTAATGTTTCTTGATTAGTTTTCAATTTTTGATATTTTTTATTCATAAGTGTTTTTGCGATATCTCCTCATGTGGGCGTTTTTGTGCGAGTCGCCCCGTATCAAAGTTTGTCCTTACATCAAGACGAAAATTTTGGTACCCTTTTCAAAAAAATCTAATGGCTAGGATTGGAGATAATCAATTTTATCTATTTTTCTAAATAATATTCCAAAAATCTTTTCTTTTTTTTTTAATTACGGAAAATTAGAAGAGAATTTGAGGGCGTCCACTCAGCACAAAGTTGTTCAATTTATTTCTCCCGACATTTTGAGACCTAGTACGGGTGAAATAGACAACGCATGCGAGCAGTACGGGATCCAACAAGGCCCATTAATACAAATTAAATTAAAAAATTATAATTTTCTTGTTAATTTATTTAAAATAAAAAAAACAATCATAAAAAAATTGTAATCCAATAAATTTTGACTTTGAACCTCGAGGAATGCCCCATAAATTTTCCACGGTGATAAGGGGTTTACGGTGTGCGTGCGATCGCGAGCAAAACCCTAACCCTAATTAGGGAAAACCCTAAGACGGGGTAATACATATAATATTATATAAAGGTTGAAACTAATTTTATGTGCTAAGCCGTGCGATTTTAGCGGAGAGAACCCGGTACCAAAGTCGGGCGGCTGAATTAGCAGAAACAATTGGAACTCTCCGTCGGAAAAATCGACGGTAAAAATTTTGTGTACATATTTAAATAAGTTTTAAGCGGTGAAGGGGGACAAAATAAGGAAAATGGTAAGAATTTAAATCTAGGGCACTACCCGGAAATTGTGCGAGTGCAAGGTCCACAAAAATCTACGGCGAGGTCCCGAGGGGACTCGGGCCTTTTCCGCGAAAGATATACACGAAAAAAAGAGAATGGGTTTGAATTTTTGCTAATAAATTTTATAAAAATTAAAATAAATATCTAAAAATTTATTTAAAATTATTTTCTCTCTTGTCATTTATCTTACTTTCGTTTTCCTTTCGGCGGCCTTAATAGAGGGACTCGTCCCGAAGCCCATCCCAACGGGGGAAGGGGAAATGCTGCCGAAATTTTTATAAATTCCCAAAACTCATTTGCATCACCTTTAAATCCTGCGGGTTGAAAAAATCTCGACATATACCTACCCTTAAGAGATATAAAATAAATAGAGATTTTATTCAGATTAATTATATTTTATTTAATTAATATTTAAAAAATATTTAAAAAATCATAAAAAGGGAGTATAAAGATTGGCAGGATATATCTGGCTTACGGTAAGATCTTTTTTGTCATTCTAAAGGATTAAAGCCAAAAGGAGAATTTTTCTTTAATAAAATCTAATTTTAAACAATTAATTACTAAAAATTCAAAAAGAAATAAAAACAAAGGGCAAAAAGGAGTTGGGAGTTCACTTTGAGCCTCTTCTGAACTTGAACTTATTCCCCCCTTGGTACTAGGGGGTATAATATTGATTATTTCTCTTTTATTCAAAATTTTAATCAATTAAAGTTTTAAAACTCCTTAAAATTCATATCGTGACCTAAAAATTTAAAGAATGAGTAGCATCTGATTACATATTTAATTTCTGACTAGGGGGTAAACCCTGCTAGTTAAAAGCGTGCCCGTGGGTAGGACAGGCATAATTCCCTCGAATAGAGCAAACGCCTTATATTCGAAGGGACTCGAGGAAAAGACCTGTAGGCTTCGTTCGAGCTCGGAATTCGGCGCCATCCATGTCTAGCGTAGGCTAGAAATTGTTCTCGGCTATCGTCTTATAGGGACATTGTCCCAAACCCGATCCTAACGGGGGGAGGATACGTGTTGCCGAAATTTTTCTGAAATTTTGAGTTTCTTGACCTCCTTTTCTGCCCCCCTTTTTATCCCCTACTACCTTACAGAGCTAGAGAAAACAAATAAATGTATGTGGCCACCTTCAACGGTAGAGGAGTATGCGATGGACCGACTGGGTAAATGATCCTCCTGAGCTTATAGAGGGTGATCTGGTCGAATTCACCCTACCTTCTCGACCCATTGACTGGCACGACGGCCGCTACAAGTGGAGGTTGATCCTCCTGTGGCCTGGCACTTGGTTGTGGATGTACCGGGAGCTAAAGAGCAGCCAAGGTCCTTACGGTCGACATACGGGGAGGTCAATATCTACCCGTATTCAAGAAGGTTGCTCTAACCCTGACGACATGGGGAGCTTATGGGATCATTGGCTGGGCAGAGCGATATCTTCAGGAGGAGGTAGAAGCTTTCAGACTCGAGGTGGAGCAGGACACCGCGCTATGGACAAACAGGTACCCTCCCTGGATCATAACGGGGGAGCTACAGGTCGTCCTCGATGGGTCTTCCCGCACTCGGGCTGCAGATTGGGGGCGATCATTCCCTCGTTTATGGTTGACGAGGTGTTTGGCAGGATAGCAGGCTTATTTGAGGCCTATCTCACCGTGACAGAGCTCAAACATTTCTCGAGGGGGGATCTTAGCACCCACTACATCTACTACTCCCTTGTGACTGTCGAACCCCGGTGGGGGAACGAGAGGATTCATCTCATTGAGCTGATCCGGTCCATTGCCCCTAGCTCGCCAGGAGGCCGGAGAGAGGAGGGCTACGACTGGAGGCATCCTCCGCCATCCTACGTATGGGATATGTTTGACTGTGAGCTTCGGGCTGAGCCTGACTATATCACATCCATAGACCGACTCTTCTTGGAGCACTGGGACTCGTGGTGGGGTAGCGAGGCTCTGATAGCCCCCTATTAGCTGACTCGATACTACGAGATTATAGGGGCATCGGGATATCGCATGGGCGCTGAGGTGGATGATGGCGGAGTAGACGACAAGGAGGCCTGGGAGCCTGACTAGGTGGACTCCGATGAGGAGGCATCCGAGTGGGAGGATAAGGTGGAGGTCGACGAGGTGGACGATGCTCCTGCGTGCTCGATCCATTTCCCGAGACTCGTGCTCGGGTTCAGAGCGTAGTCGTGAGGACGTGTGGGGTGGCCAGACGTAGGCTGGATGGAGAGAGATGAGGAGCGATTTGAGCGCATGGTGGACATACCTGTTACAACGTGACTCTGATTCATACAGGGCAAAGAGGTTGGTCAAGCCTAGAGAAACTGTTTTAGGGTTTGATATCCCTTTCCCTGTGTGCTTGTACGAAAGCAAGAGGATGCCAATTAGGTACGCGGGAACGTGGCTGGCGGACAGAGTATTTCTGTGGACGGTGATTTGAGAGAATAGGGGAACAAGCGGTGACCGACAGGTGGAGGCTATATGACATCTTGTGTTTGATAGATCTCAAGACCTGGAGATAGGGCTAACGCTTGTTGGTGTTAGTAGAACCTGGTGGAAGTACGAAGCTTTAGCGAGATCTATTGTGAGACGGAGACTGGGTAGTTCAGTGGGAGGAAGTCAACCCCTAGTGTGCATAATATTCGGGCCCCCAAAACCAGATCTCTGCCTTATAGAAGGATGGAGGTGGACCCTGCCTACGTTCGTGATAGAGCAGGTGTAGGGAGGCGTAAACAATCTGAACAGAGTTGTTGACGACATATTTTACGCTCTCAGATTCGGGTTAGTGTCCCGATTTAAGGAGGCTTACTTCGCCGTCTGTGCGGTGTGGGGGCATTTTGATTACGAGACGGTAAGAGGACTGATCGACGCGGCCTGCAAGATAGATTGTCTGAGGCCAGCCGATCTGGTTGCATATTGTCGAAGACACGTAGAAGACAAGTACGCCGGGCTAGAGGAGTTGAGATATTTGTACGAGGGCCGTCAGTAGAGATATGTCAGGTCGAACGTCCACGGGTACCAACGTGAGTCGACGGTTAGTGAACGAGGGTTTTACAGTGACAGTCTTGCTCAAAGCGCACATAGAGGAAGATATGACGGAGCAAGAGTGTCCGAGAAAAACTAGAGAGTTCATCGGCGAGCACCGAGCAGGAGTACTTACGTGCGTGACCTTTCAAACAAAGGTGACGTACGAAGTAATGGTGTGGTCGGCAGGATACTTGCGAGCGGAGTTATTTTTCGATGAAACGGTAGTGAAAGCGAGGAACAGAGTATGAGTCGGTACTCTGGGTTGGCATGACGCAAAGCGAGTCTGTACTGTACAAACATAAACGACGAGTGTCGTACTCTCTACAGTAGGATCATCGAGGTTCGGATTCATGGAGGAGTGTAGATGATAGGAATCCTCGTGTGATCGCGCAAGAAATAGAGCCAAAACGTCGATTTTCTACTGACGAGCGACACCACCTTCCCTCGCGACGTTTGTCGTACGTGCGCACGGTCTCAAGACGCTTAACACACGATGAGGTAACACTGCAGATCTTTTTTATGGTGAGTATAAACAAGGAGGCGGACAACAAGTGTGGAGAGCTCGCTAAAGACGTCGTACGAGAGCATAGGTTAGAAGCACTGAGGGCAGTCACGACACAGGAATGGATGATATATGAGGTGATCGTCTGAGTGAGAGGAGATATACGGGTTGAGATCGTTCAAAACGAGACGCCGACAGAAGGACGAGCTAGGATGTAAAGAGATTGGCTGACCTGAGTGAAGATGAAAGGTCAAGAATGGAAGATGAGAAAGTGAAAAGAGTGGAAGAAATAATTATGGAACCTGTGTTAAAAAACGTTAGAGAGTTGGGGGAAATAATCAAAGCGTACGGAGTTTGTGAGAGCGAGGGTAAATTGCGTAGAACAGAGAGGAGTACGAAGGAACTAGAAAGGATCTTTAGGGAAGATAGGGAGTTCGTCAGAAGGTGGAGGTTTGAGTTTCTTGAGAGCACGAAAATAAGAGACCACCAACAGTCGGAACAGGGAAAATCCTCTAAATTTGTGGAGCGGGAAGAAAGAAAGGACAGTGAAGACGAGAAGAACGGGAAAGGAGGGAAGAACGGTGAAGAAACAACGGCAGGATGAAAGACGATGAGTACGTGTCAGTATAATGACGATAAGTACTCCGTATACGTGGTAGGGAAGATAGAAGGACCAATGGTTTGTGTGGTTATACAGGTGGGTCACCTAGTAAGACTGAGGATGATAGAAGAGGAAGAGTGCACACGGATAGCGCTAAGAGAAGCGCGAGGGACCTCACTCTGGGTAAGAGTCGAGAACAGGCGTCTTATCAGGTACATATTGAGTACGACGTTATTTGAAGGAGGAGTTTCGTTCGCTCTTGGCATGAATCCCCGAGAGTGGCAGAGAGGCTTATGGAGAAAGGAGCTAGAGAAGTAGGAGAGTTAACAAGGGTTATAGTAGACGGAGTGGTTCTCAAGACACTCGCGGCGCACAACCGATACTGGAAAGAGATGATAAAAACCTTAGAAGACATAGAGGACTTCGGGGATAACAACGACTTTGAAGTCTTCTACCTTATCCTAGAGAAGTCCATGAAGAGGATGTTAGCAACTCTTGCATTAATTGTCATCGAATGTTAGGTGGTCTCCAAAATTGAACATGAGATGAGCCTACCCGAAGAAGAATTAGCGTGAAGAAAGCGTAAGTTCGGAAGATAGAGCGGACCACGCGAACACGAAAGTGAGGAAGTTGATCGAAGTCTAGGTAAGATCGAAAAAAAAAGAGATCTTCCCGTACCAAGTGGTTAGGTATCATGTGGCGGACAATGGATGAGAAAAAAATTCAATTTTATATTATGACGGTACGATACATTGATTCGGGCATACACCACATTAGGATACACTTGCCAAAAGAGAGAGCGGAGTTCTGCACATACTCGAGGTGTTGAAGAATAGCGGCTTGAAAGCTGAGGGAAGAGAAGAAGAGATTAGAGAAATTAGGAGAGATCGTCGAGGTGAGCGACGATATCACAATTTTCGACGTCCTGCCTAGACCTCCGATCGGAGGTGGAGAACTTGACCGAGATGGATGGGAGGCGAACGTAGATTTTGCTAGAACAGTCAGACCATGTGATCGTCATAGGAAAATGTTTGGAAACTAGATGGGAGATGAGTGAGGAGAAAGTGATTTCCGATGAGGAGTTAGAAGTCAGGAGAGAAATATTTCTTGTCGGGAATAGGCCGTTGAAAACAAAGTTAAAGGTTGTCTGCACTTCCTTAAGTTCTTTAAGGAGACGAGAGAGAATGCCGTACGAGGTTGAGAAGTACGAACTGGTGGACAGTGGATGGGAGAGAATCCGTCTCTATTGATGACCGTCGGATTCGCCGATATCGACGTCTATGATGTGAGAATTTATCTGTCAATAAAGAGGAAGATTGACGTTGCTTTCGGACGGTGTTGGGAAAGAGCTAAAAAACTAGTGGGGGAAGAGAAGGATAGGTCGCTATTGCTAGGGAAGAACGTTGTCTGGGACACCCGGATAACAATCTTCGAGGGACTTCCTACGTCCCCGATGCCTTGTCAGGTAATGGAAAAGGAGAACTGAAGGATCATAGTTGAATTTGTTCTACGACATTTGAACTCTAATGACAAGAGGAGGTGAGTATTCGCTAGCAGGGAGCAGCGAGGTTTGACAAGGATTTGACGACTTAGGAAGGAGAGCATCGATTGACCTACGTTGGCTCTTGAGTACTTGGACTCGTGAGGATATACGTGCGTTAGGGAGTGCGGTCACAGGTGGTTATCACATAGATGAATATTCACAGATGAACATTATGAAAATGAGAAAAATTAAGTGGTTTTTCGGGTTTGAATTCATGTGTTGTACGTGATGAATCATACTTTGCAATTGTGAAAGTTTTGGGTGCAACATGTTGTTCATGGTGAATTCATTTTTTATTTTATTTTTTTCTTCCGTGAACCATCCTGAAGCGGTTAATGCCCTGAAGGCTTGAAAACACCCCGCTCAGTGCTAAGGATCATGAACGTTCCTGAAGAGGTGAATGTCGTTAAGGGCATTTACCCCTTCAGGATTGTTCATAGTCTTCATGATGTTTTTTTTTTTTTTAATTTCGTGAATCATCCTGAAGAGGTGAATGCCTTGAAGGCCTGAAAGTAACCCCCCCCTTATGGCTCCCACTGTTGAGCGTTGAGGATCCTGAACGATCATGAAGAGGTGAATGCCTTCGGTGGCCTGAAAGCAGGGAGTCGAATGGAGGTGCGAGGGCTTTCAAGGCCTTCACCCCTTGATGGTAGTGAGAGTCAAAGGGGGGTTGCTTTCAGGCTGTTCAGGGCATTCAGCCCTTCAGGATTGTTCACAGTCTTTATGATGGATTTTTTTTATTTTTTTTTCCGTGAACCAGCCTGAAGGGGTGAATGCCCTGAAGGCTTGAAAGCCCCCCCCCAACCCTATGGCTCCCACTATTAAGCGCTGAAGATCTTGAACGATCATGAAGAGGTGAATGTCTTCGGTGGTCTGAAGCAGGGTGTCGAATGGAGGTACGACTACTTTCAAGGCCTTCACCCCTTCATGATAGTGAGAGCCAAAGGAGGGGTTGCTTTCAGGCCGTTCAGGGCATTCACCCCTTCAGGATTGTTCATAGTCTTCATGGTGGTTTTTTTTTTTTTTTTTTTTTTTNTGGTGGTTTTTTTTTTTTTTTTTTTTTTTAATTTTGTGAACCATCCTGAAGGGTGAATGCCCTCAAGGCCTGAAAGCACCCCCCCCCCACCCTATGGCTCCCACTGTTAAGCGTCAAGGATCCTGAACGACCCTGAAGGGGTAAATGCCTTCGGAAGTCTGAAAGGAGCACCCGTTCCCACCTTTGTTCTCTAGTGTTATGCCATTTTGGCATCCTGAACAATGTGAACGATCATGAAGGGGTGAATTCCCAGAAGGCCGGAAAGACCGGCCCCCCCACCCTATGGCCCCCACTGCTAACCTTGAGGATCCTGAACGATCCTGAAGGGGTGAATGCCCTGAAGGCCTGAAAGATTCCCCCCCCCACCTTATGGGTCCTACTGTTAAGCTTGAGGATTGTGAACGATCTTGAAGGGGTGAATGACCTGAAGGCCTGAAAGCACCCCCCCCCACCGTATGACTCCCACTCTTAAGCTTGAGGATCCCGAACGATCTTGAAGGGGTGAATGCCCTGAAGGTCTGAAAGCATCCCCCCCCCCACCGTATGGCTCCCACTGTCAAGCTTGAGGATCCTGAACAATCCTGAAGGGGTGAATGCCCTGAAGGTGACTGCCTTCGGGGGTCTGAAAGGAGCACCTGTCCCCACCTTCTGGTTTCCAGTGTTTCGTCGTTTTGGCATCCTGAACAATGTGAACGATCCTGAAGGGGTGAATGCCCTGAAGGCCTGAAAGGACCCCCTCCCACCCTATGACTCCTACTGTTAAGCTTGAGGATCCTTAACGATCTTGAAGGGGTGAATGCCCTGAAGGCCTGAAAGAACCTCCCCCCCACCCTATGGGTCCCACTGTTAAGCTTGAGGATCCCGAACGATCATGAAGGGGTGAATGCCCTGAAGGCCTGAAAACACCCCCCCCCACCGTATGACTTCGACTGTTAAGCTTGAGGATCCCGAACGATCCTAAAGGGGTGAATGCCCTGAAGGCCTGAAAGCACCCCTCCCCACGTATGGCTCCCACTATAGAACTTTATGGGCATCCTGAATTCACCTCTTTAGGCATCCTAAAAAAAAAACATGTTGTTAACCTTTTCTCAGTGCGATTTGTAGGAGGTTGAGATGCCATTAGACAGGAGTACTTGAGATCAGGAGAGGCGCAGCCTGTGTAGAAGGAAAACAAGGAGAGCTCTACCTAGACACTTGAGTCTTTGGGATAGAGGGCGAGTACAAGGTCCGAGACGAGAACGAAAGACTGAAAGTTATTTTGAGGGCTATCGAGAACTAGATTTAGGTACTTAGAGGTTGCGAGAACTGAGACTAAACATAGGTCCGGGTTGCCAGTTCAGACATTAGGTCCGGGCTGCTTGTTCGAATGTTAGGGACGACGAACTCCTTGCACAAACGCGGAGGTTGGAGAGAAGATAGAGTGTATGGAGTCATACATGATGGGGACACATCCGACTATGGAGCACCAAGCTAGCGCATGTCGAGCATCGTCGGACCGTGCTTTGTGAGATCTCAAGGAGCGTATCAGGCAGAATGCTCCGCTGGGATGCGTGGAGCAACCTAACGATGAAGAGCCTGAGGTGATGGGCAGACCGATCATCGCCGAACCGGACAGGGGTGAGTCGATGACACGGATGGAGAATATGACAGAGCCTCCTAGTTTCCGGCGAGAGATGAGCGTCTGACGCTCACCTACGTACGAGCGGAGAGACGCCAAAGGAGAAAGATGCAGAGATGACTGGAGGGACCTGTACGCCCGGGAGCAGGCCTAGAGAGACAGAGATAGGGCTCCGGAGAGGGGCACACCACCCAGATAGATCTACGACCCACAAGTGGGTGAGTCGTATGCGCTCCCTTACGAGAGGAGAGATCGATACATCGTCTCGCACCAACCCTCGGAGTTAGACACCAGACCACCCATTTTCAAAGGATACGGTATCACCGAGTATCTAGAAAAGTGGGAGTTGCACGCATACCACAGTCAATGGTCGGAGAACAAAATTATAGACAATTTATTGTTTAACTCGGACCCGAGTTTGAGTCAGGTAATCAAAGAAGCACGACCAAAGGACAGGGGGTGGACTACCTACAAAGCCAGCCTTTATGAACTCTTCAACCTGGAAGACATTAGGTATTCAATCCGGGATCTGAAGTTGATGACCTAATGTGAGAACGAGAGCATCAAAGCATTTGAGAAACGATTCCAGAAGATATCCGATGCCTTGATTGTGAAAGGGAAGTTGTCGGAGGTCGAACGGTGTACGATCTTCATCGGTCGACTACCAAGGGGGAAGCAGAAGGGAGTACAGAGAGAACTGCCTCGTGACAAGTTAGATTTTGCGACGATTCTTAAGTTCAACTTGGCAATGAAGGTCGAAGCAAACGATTACAAGGACCTAGTCTGGAGAGGAATGCGATGTCAGGACTTCTCTCTCTATCATGAGTACGATACTGAGAGATGTCCTTATTTTAACGACCAGCCTTGGGCGGATCGACGATAGTTGATGGGCGAAGTCCGACCACAGAGACCGAGGAACAAAGAGGTGGTGATAGATGAGATGAGAGAGATGAGGGAAATGATGAAGGAGCTAGCCAAACAAATGACTAATATCGAGATGAAGACGGGAGCCACGACCTATAGGGACAAGCCAGGGTTCCCATATTCATTGCGATGGGATCGTAGGGACACCGACCCTTAGCGAAGCATGGAGGATAGAAACCCCCACACACTCGCAGACTATCGTATGGGAGAGAGAGATGATGACCCGTGGCGACGTAGGGACGATGAGATCGACAGAGATCGTCGTGGAGGTAGGTTATGCAAGGTTGATGCCTTTAGCAAAGGGGAACGGCCAGAGCAGTATCTGCGTAGCCCTAGATATGACCGCAACGTGGATGGATACCGAACTCCTGGCAATTTCAGCCGGAGAGATCGAAAAGATTTTCCTGGTCGATGGGATTTGGACGAGGATCGCGGGGATGGCTACCGAAGCGGATATGAGAGAATGGAACACGGAGGAGATCGACGGGATGGCTCTTGTGGACGCTATGAGCGGGGAGGATATCCTAGTTCACCCGGCTACCCAAAATCGTCAGGCTATCCTAAATCACCTGACCCTTAAAATCGGGACGGCAGAGCTACGAGGGGACCAGCGACTAGGGGTGTAGAGGACAAACCTCCTACTCCTAAAAACTCCTGCATCTATTCCAGGTCAGATGACCATGTGAAGAGGGAATGTCCAGACCTCAAGCGAGCTATAAACGATGGATTCGTCGTACTTAATGACCGCAAGTACGTCAAGACCGGACGATTTAGGCGATGTATCGATGTTTCCCTCGATGAAGGAAAACGTTGAAGCCAGGCACGTGCGACCAAGTAAAGGGAAAGAAGCAGTGAAGAGTCAGAGTGTCAGGATGACGTTATCTTCTAAGGACGAGTCGCCGACCACACCTATTTGAGTCACAGCGACGAAGTCTGCTAGGGACTCTTTGTCGAAAAAGACTGATACAGATTATGTGATGGCAGAGAAAGATGGACAGAGAATCGAAGGAGAGGAGGTCATAATTTCACCGCGGAAGCGTGGAGCAAGGAAGTTTGCAATGAAGAGCTCTTTAGACGACATTGATACGGTGGAGCCTCTTAGACGCGCGCTTAGGCAAGCTATGCAGTGCTCGATACTCGAGTACCTGGCCGCTTCTAGGCCGACACGAGGCGAACTCGAGATGATCATGCGAAAGACTCGTATTCCTCTGGGAGATGAAGTCCAAATGGCTTCTAAGCCATAGGTGCCTACTATGGCAATATCGGGGGTGAGCAAGAAAGCTGAGAGTGCGGCGACAGTATACCTGGATGGTATGGAGAGGTCCCTCCTCACAAGTTCTACATCTCAGAAAGCACGACAGTTGAAACTATTCTCAACGACAAGATAGTTCTGCAAGGAGTGATTGATAATTGTAGCAAGGTTATCATTATAGACGAGCAGCTCGCCGTACTGCTAGGGTTGAAACTGGATAGGTCCTTCCTATTTAAGATAGAGACAGCTGACGGAAGGAAACAAAAGATTTATGGAGTTTGTCACAAAGCAGCCATTGAGGTCGAAGGGTTGAGCACATTGATTCCTATCTTCGTGGTTAAGGACTGCAACTCGAAGCTACTCCTAGGGCGGACATGGTTGAGCACATTGATTCCTATCTTCGTGGTTAAGGACTGCAACTCGAAGCTACTCCTAAGGCGGACATGGTTGAGCCATGTTCATGTCGTCATGATAGAACGATCGGACGGGAGTCAGATGCTTTCTATTAAGCGCCCTGATGGTGGTCGGATCATGATTGAGACAGTAGAGTCTCGAGACCCTAGGAACAGGGCGTCTCTCGCGGCTGCTGGCACACATGGAGTGCGTAAGTCGACCTCTTTCGCTAGTCGCTTACCGCGATTGCGCGAAAAGAAGTATAGGACCTTACTTACAAAGGAAGAAGGACGAATAGTGGAAGTGGAAGACCTATGAAATTGCGTAATTATAGATGGTAACTCTTATCCGAAGAAAGGGGACAAAGAGTTCGGAGGGATGATCTCTGTGTCTTTTTTTAAGGGCGCAGTCTCCTACGGGGGGCGACCAAAGAAACACATGCGAGTAACACAGAAACCAAAATCGACGGATGTGGCCCGAGAGCGATCGGCACTAGAGAGAATCTCAGAAGAAGAGATCGCGGGGAAAATTAAAGAGAGGAAGAAGAGAGAGTCGCAACGCTTAACAAAAGAAAGGATAGCGGAGATGGACATAAGAGACAAAAATCTGATTGAACAAGAAAAACAGCGAGTGCTGGAAGTTCTTAAGACTTGCGATAAAACTATAGCTTTTAACGATGCGGAAAGGGGGAGGATTGATCCTAGGTACGTTAAACTTACTAGGATCTACACGATTCCAAACACTCCGTGGAATGATGCGGCCCAGGGGTAGAAGTTCGCTCAGAAAGAGAAGTAAGAGGTGATTACCTTTCTGAAAGAGAAGATGGTTTCTCATGTGGCTGAGCCATCCGGCACTGCCTATGAGAATAGGTGGCTCTTCCTACGGAAACCGAACGGGAAGATCCGGTTGATTCAGGATCTTCAGAAGGTGAATGTTGTCACCATCCGCGATGTCGGATCCATTCCTCACGCAGATCTGCGAGCGGAGGGAGCGGCAGGCAGATCGATCTACTCTGTCTTCGATTTGTTTTCTGGTAACGATGAGATACCCTTGGATCCTAAGGATAGACACCTCACCAGTATGCAGACACCACTCAGATTAGTACAAATGATGGTCGTACCTATGAGGTGGACTAACGGAGTTGCTGTGTTCCAGAGAGCTATGGTAGTTGTCCCGAAATACTTTATTCCTGACAATGTGAAAGTCTTGCTAGATAACTTCCCGATTAAAGGGCCGGTGGAAAAGGACGAGACAGAGGTCATTCTTGGTGTTAGGAGGTTTATAGAGCAACACCTGACAGATATTGATGCAATTTTAGAGCAGCTAGATGACGCCAGTTTAACGGTGAGTTGGACGAAAAGCAGATGGGCAGTTTTATCGATAAAGATTATAGGGTTTATTTGCGACACAAGAGGACGGCGGACAAATTCGGCAAAGCTAGATAAACTTTTGAACTGGCCGTCACCGTTGCATAGTGCCACCGAAGTTCGTCAGTTTCTGGGGGTCGTAGGCTACTGGCGAATGTTCGTACGTGGATACGCGGAGAAGGCGGAGCAGCTACGGATTCTCCTTCGAAAGACTGAACGATTTTGCTGGGATTCTCCTTAAAAACTCACCATGCTAACTCTTAAGGAGGAATTTAAGGAAGGAGGACGTATCCTAGGCGTATCATTCTTCGAGGACGAGACAAATAGGCCTTTCATAGTATCTACGGATGTTGGACCATGTCCAGTCGGAGGATTGCTTTCCCAGAAAGACGCTGAGGGGAAGGAAAGACCGTTGAGGTTCGAGAGTCAGACGCTTAACGCTGCGGAACGTAACTATAGTCGATTTAAAAAAGAGGTGTTAGTTGTCCTGCGATGGTTGGATGCATTCATGCCCTACATATATGAGAGATGATTTATCTAACGGGTAGATCCTACAGTTGTTGCTTCAATGCTGCTGAAGGATTTCAACCTGACTCACCCTACTATCGCACGATGGTTAATTAGGATCCAACTTTTTCACTACACTGTTGAGAGGATCTCTGGCATTAAGAATGCACTCATCGATGGGCTTTTGCGGATTCAGATTGACACTAAGCGACCGATAAGTGCGGCGACACTAACCATGACTAAGCCAAGACGAGCGGATCGCTTTCAGGTTAACCTTTCAGGTTAACCTTTAAGAATGGAAGTACCGGACGATTGGACTGCATCTATCAGGTGAGGAGAGTCTAGATCCGGAGATCAGGAGACAGACAGCTCAGTTCTATCTTAGATCGGGGCATCAGTTTCGCAGACCTACGGGCCCAGGAATGGCTCTACGAGTGGTCTGCGATCCTGAAGAGAAATAGTCTATAGTAGTTGCACTCCATGACGGTGTAGTCGATGGACGTAGAGTGGTGAAAGGCATGTATGAGAAGGTGCACAGGCTCTACTGATCGGAAGGTCAGTACAAGGATGTTGAGAAGTACAAGGAGCCTCTTCACCCTTCCTCTCCTACTAGACCAGGGGAGAAGGTTCATATAAACTTAGTGAAAATACCGAAAGGGGTAGGAAATATGAACTATGTGGTGAACATTAGGGATAATTTCACAGGGTTTGTGGACGGTAAGCCCATCTGAACAAAGTCGGCTAAAGAAGTCAAGAACTTTGTCCTAGAATACCTGTCTAAATCCACCTGTGTCAGTAGGATTGTAATGGATAGAGGAACAGACTCAGCAGAGTTCCTGGCAGACGAAGTGCAGAATGTGTTCAAGAAGGCAGGGGTTAGAGTATCGATAACCACTGCTTACCACCCTCAGTCCAACTCGCCTGTAGAAGAAGGTCATCAATCCTTGATAGAGTCGCTATCTAAGTGGTGTAGAGGAAAAGACAGTGACTGCCCGCGATACTTTCGATATGCCATTTGGGCGGACAATGTCATGGTACGGGGTAGTACAGGTTATCCTCATTACACTATGGTTTGGGAGGCATTGCCCTCTTCCCATAGAGTTCCAAGTTGACAGTTGGACTACCGTCGACTGGGATGACAACATGTGGCGATCGGAGCTCCTAGCTGTGCGAACGAGACAAATAGCCTATGGGTTAAAAGACAATCTGCTGGCATCGACTGCCTGTAGAAAGAGAGAAAGGGAAGGAGAGATGGAATAAGAATATGAAGATAAGAAATGACAAGATAAGTGTAGGGGATATGATCCTTCTCTATGACGCAACTTTGGAAAAGACATGGTCAGGAAAACTGGTGAATAAATGGATGGGGCTTTATCACATAGTCAAGGAGCCCGATTGGGGAGCATATACGATAGCTGAATTGGATGGATCTAAGTGGAGAGATTATGTGGCAGGGGCGAGACTGAAATTGTTCAGACCAAGGAGATCCCCTACCCCTACGCCTACACTATGTGATCTTAAGGGAATGGGTAAAACCAAGGTGACAGATGAACCACCATCGAGACGCTTTGAGATAGGGGAGAGTTCCAAGAAGAGGAAGAGAGTAGAGACCCAAAAAGTGAAAGGTTTGACACTAGGGAAGAGAAAGAAATGACTTTTCGTACTCCGGAGGCCGATACGAAGAGTCGACATTATATATGGTGGTGCATCCGGACCGCTTCCATTTCAACAAAAAAAGAAGCAGAAAATCGTTCTCTTACCTATACCTAAGCGACACGGGTGCAGGAAGGATAAGAAGCATCTTCTCAGTCTCAGGACCCCAAGAAGACCCACACACAAGGTAGTTAAATGTCGACACGGGTGACACAAATGGGCAGTTACTTTTAAACTTGTGTGTTTCCTATGACCGAAACGACGAAATCTCGACGGGGACGTCGAGAAGAGGTCCGGGCTTACTGTCGGGCGGTCCTAGACCTGCCGGTCACCCGAAGTACAAGGAATCCGTCCACCAACCAAACTTCGGGTTAGGGTTTGGCGGGTACTCTTGTCAGGACTGTCGGGGAAAATTAGGGATCTTTAGAGGAACCCTAAACTTCCCTGCGTTGACCGCAGGAACTAACCCTTATATTTAACAAGTTGAACAGTTGCCTCTACCTTGGCTGACGCTTAACCTTTTTCGCCAGTTTTGAGGCTATCTTCGAATCAGCCAGCCGAGGGTAAAGGTATGTATGCAAGTCTTCACGCGACCCTTTCCACACTGGCGAGTTGGCGAGAAAAGGGACCTAAAGTTTTATCTAATTTAATAAAGAAATTAAAAATAAGGAATAGAAATTACAAATGATAAAAGAAAATAAAAATGGTTGATTATTTTAATATTTAACATTTTTTTATTGCTAGTGGCCTTGTTGATTTCAACCGGATTTTTTTCTATTTATTATTATTTTGATCTAAACGGATTTTTTCCATTTGATTACCCTCTTATATTAATGTACGTGATGGTGGTCGACTGCCGTATGGTATTGAGTACTCGCTATGGGTTACTACATTGGACTGCCAACTGGTGGAGGTATGACAACGACCTGGGGGTGAGGGTTTCATGGAAACGACGACTTGACCACGACAGGTATTTGGCCAGCAACGAAAAGGGACACTACGGTTTGAAACAGTTATTTCAGGTTCGGTACTGGTTCGGCATTCGCAAGGCATTGGGACGACACACTACGACCTGAGGTGTGGTCACTTGTCTGGCATTGGTACAACCGCAACAGTCGGGTACTATTGTTTCTGGTTAGTAAGCGCAAGGAGGCTCGGTATTATCACTTCTGGTGTAGACATTGGTTTGGAACAGGCACGACACACCTGTTGTTTGGCACGACCACTGGTTTGGCGCAAGCACAGTATGGGATGGTTGATCCTTGGTGCGATATTGCAGTCCAGTTTTGGATGATTGCGACATACGGTCGCTGGTTCAATATCTGGTCTGTGGACGATATGGACACTGATTTGGTACAGGCACGGTGCTTGTGTTTGGCACGATGTCTGGTCCGTGGTTTGGCATTTTGACCTTGGTATGAACAATGGTTCGACAAAGATAAGGTACTGGGGCAGCATACCGCGCTCTATTCCTGAATTTCAGGTTCGGTCACTGGCACGACACTAGAGCAGGGTCTAATCTTGTTACTTTGGTACGATCATTGGTGCGCCACTGAAGCGGCACATTACTGTCCAATCCTAAATTTTGTATTCTCCCTACTAGCTAGGCACCACTCAATAAACTACGATGCGGGTTCTGCTTCGGGTGTGTTTACGACATCGATACTCTATGGTACATTGGTACGGTACTTGACCTGGTATCGTTGGCTTACTAAGGTGACCGTAACGGCCCTGGTCTTTGTGCGTTGCAGTGGATCAACTACAATCATAATGTCGCAATAGTCGATCAATGACACAATTTGACTGTGTGACAGCAACTGATGCGGCAGGATGCAGTTAAGCATGGTAAATTAATCCGACACTGCTTTTATTAGGGCGTGGTCTCTGACAACAAATGAACCCCAGAATGGGCATGACACTTAAGCGCTTGGTACTATGCTTTCCTTTAGGGTTTCGTCTGAGTGTCGGGCCTATTGCCCCGAGCCTGTTTACTACCTGTTCTCGATCTGGAGCCATGGGTATTGTTGGCACCGACGGTCCCAGTTGCCCTGAGTCCTATGAGTGAGGTGCTACGTGTTGCGTGAATATAGTGGGAACCAGCGAACACAGGGGGATTCGTTTTTATTTGTGTGTGTCAGGCGTACCCAACCTCCCGTCCTAGTGGGGTAAGAACATGCCCGTTCGGGAACTCGTCCAGCCAGGGGAATGCACAACGCCACTCACATTCACGAAGCACGACGAGCGGAGCTAGGGAATGCTTTGCGCAGTTCGCCTTTGAAAGGGAGGAGACATTCAGACAATGCGGGGGGGGACGAGGGCGTTTTCACGCATGCCTTACGTACACAGGCCCATATCCAATCAATAGGGAGAGGGGCTTTTCGCACAGGCAAAGGAAGGGAGGAGCGAGAACGAAGCGGTTGAGATCGTGAGCCCTGGCGAGCAGATCTCATCAGTAACGTCAATGTTGAACTTGCGGGTGGATGCTGGACGGTATCACGCCTGTGTAGGCAGATCTGATCTAAGTTGATCTGCAAGGTTTGAACAGTGGTAAGATGAGTTGAAGAGGGATTGTGCACGACAGGAAAGGCTGGAAGGGGGGGTAGTCTCCCATTCACGTGAACCTGGCTTGGATCCGGACAGGATTCGAGTGTGGGTTCTCACGCCCAAAAATTATCATCACGGGAGTAATCACGAGAAATGAGCCGCCTATGTAGGAAATGACTCACCTGCGAGAGGTTAATCGGGCTATGAGGGGAGGAACGCTAGTGTTTGGGCATACGACTAGTCTAAGGTTGAACAACGAACGGGAAGCGAATCAGGTGAGTAGTGCGCTCGCTTCAAAAACACATTCATTGGGAATCACGCTAGAGGGGAAATCTTGTGAGGAAGCTTGCGAGAACCCGTGAGGTGGTGCACATGAAAAGAGAGAGAGTTGACATTCATCGAATATAACGCCTGGGTCAGACCACGTTCGTGTCATACTAACTGACTGCCGACGACGCTCTAACAACAGCCGCGCACAGGGAGCAATCATCAGTGTCGTGCACCTTTCCATCTTCTAGTGAGAGATTCATTAACAATTCGGAGGAACGAGGTGTATACCAGACAAAATGTGGCAATGTAGCCTTGCTTGTTTTTGTTGATGATTCTCTCCTTTTCCCTTCTATGCTCGACATGAAACACGGAGAATGTGACCGTGCATCTTTCCTGATTCAAGTTGAAGACGCATGCTGCTTGCCTTGGGTAGCAAGTGACACAGTGGCAGTATTGTCTGCAAAAATAAAGAATATGACCATGTACCTTCCCATGTCTTAGTAGGCGATTCACTCCATGGTGGTCAACTGATGAGCATGCGCCAAGAGTTGCGGCGCACATATGTATCTTTCCCGTTTTCTTGCAGAAGGTTGATTAAGAATGCATTCTCAGTGGGGAAGTAATCAAGCGGGCTGGAGTGGCGTGTAGAGAAGCTATAAGGCAGAGTGTGATTCATTGAAATGGTCCTTTCAAGTGTAGCAGCATGTGTGAACAAGCGAGTATGAGAGTGAGATAGTGTGTGCGCGAATGTGTGTATGAGAAAGGAAGAGTGAAAGGGACGTGTATTATTGAGAATTTTGTGTTTAACAGTTGAGACCCGGCCAATCAAAGATTCTCCCCGGAGACAAGAGTATTATTTAAGCTTATGAGTTTGGCAGTTCGTGTTCAGTCCAATCAAGAACTCATTCTGCAAAAAAAAAGAATTATTAAAACCCTTTAGTTTGGCAATTCGTGTTCAGACCAATCAAGAAGTTCAACTCATTCTGCAGAAAAGAGGAATTATTGAGATTTCTAGGTTTGGCAATTCGTATTCAGACCAATCAAGAACTCATTCGGCAAGAAAGGGTAATAATGCAGTCTTTGTAATTGGCAGTTCGGGTTCAGTCCCGTCAACGATTTGTTCTGCAGGAAAAGAGACTATTGGAATTTCTGAATTTGTCAGTACATAAACCGCCCAATCGGGGTCCTATCCTGAAGAAAAGGGGTATTATTGGAATGTTCGAGTTTCTGCGCAAATAACGGACATGGTTGGAACCGAGACCGCGCATATAGGAGGGGCGAATCTGCTCCAAGGGGGGTGAGAAAGTAAGTGGGATGGTAATAACGTACATTGTTCATGTTTTTCGAATATTATTATCGCCATTGCTACTATTAATATTTAAGAATTATTCTTATTGCCATTGCTCGTCAGATATCAAGGCCGAAGCAAAGGATGTCCCCGAGCTAACTTGAAGATCGACTGGAACAATTTAAAGAAATGTATTCACTTGGGGCTCAGATCTGTAGGCCATAATAAACAATTTTTTTTCTTACCTTGCATTTTAACCTTGATCCTCCACTGAGATTATCCCTGAGTAGAGCCGCAAGATTAACTTGAAAGAGGAAATTTGATAGGCAGTGGCAACTTCAACACCCCGCTGGTCCCTGAGGACCTCTAATGCAGGCGCAGCGAGTGACAGGCGGTGTAGCCCTTGGCTTCAGCGAACAGTAGGCGACCCCTCCCCGGGTTTCCTCACAACATGACCTTGACGACTGCGGATCCTGCGGCCTCGTCCGCGGCCAAGGAGGCTGGCCGCGCGGCCTAGAAACTTTGCGGTTGCGCCACACGCAGGTGGAGCCGCGCGCTCGAAAACGGGGCGTGCACATTGCCTGCGCATGGCGGTCCCCTCCGAAAGCCATAAAAAAAAAGAAAGTGAAATTTGGAGGGGGGTGTTTGGTGTGTGACAAAAGAATTTTAAAACATAGAAAAAAAATAAATATTGATTTTGATTGATTGTTTTCTTGATTGATTCATTGATTGATTGATTGGTGGGGGAGGGGTCCTCCCTCCCCTCCCCCCGGCAC
>BFEA01000025.1:1550649-1561786 GCA_003427395.1 Chara braunii | reverse complement strand
GAGCGATACAAGATTGGGTTACCACGTACCTACAACGCTGAAGATTGGTTGTGCGGTCCAAGAAGAAATAGCGGCCGTAGCCGCAGGGCTTGGAACAAGGAGGAGACAGGGAAGAGAAGCAAAAAGGAGGAAGAAGGGAAAACGAAGGTGAAGATAGACATAGCCGGGGGGTGTAAAAAAAAAAAAAAAAAAAAGAGAAACAGCGAGAAAGAAGAAGGGTGAAGGAGGAGAAAGAGAAGGGAGATTGGCGAGGAAGAAGGTGCCAGCAGCCATAGCCGGCCAGAGGGTTGACCGGAGCGTTGACCGGGGTTTGACCACGTTGACCAAGGCGTTGACCGGAACTGCTGACCACGATTTTGACCAAGCTGGAGTTGGTATAATCTCACCGAGCCCCCTTGCCCTATGGATGTGCACTCACCCTATGGTACTTGTTGAGTCTGAGTTTGTCTGTTTCTCCTTTTTGCATTGAGTCTCTTATGTCCAGGTGATAGGACTCCGTGTATGAAGGATAGGGCTTTGTTGACCAAACCCCTGCCGGCAGAGTAGGGCTAAAGACCGTGTCTAACGACTCGACTGTCTTGGAGGCCTAACCCTCCCAAGGACCGGTACTGACCGGCGGGCTGCTCGGTGTGGCACGGTAGGCCCAAAATCTGAGTTGTGGGCTGCACAACGGGCCGTCTACGTTTTGAGAGAACCTGCTGATCGCGTCGTCCTGTCTGCGACGTTAAAGAATTCTTGAAGAGTTACGGGGGATCTCCTTAAATGCCTCCTGATCAGCAACAAGTTCTTTAGTGACGGCTGTAGTATTAGAGTATAGGTTAGTGCCCCTAGTTGACAGGGTCTGAACCGGAGTGAAAGCCAGGTGGGTTTGACCGCAGGTGCTGGGCATGGATTGCAAGGACCGTGGTTGCGAAAGCTTCCGTCGGCCGTGGTAATCTGGATGGAACGAAGGGTAAGATTTTGTAGTCCATAGAGAGTTAGTCAGTCTTAAGTTAAGTAAGGGGGACGTCTAAGTGGTGAGGAGTCGAACCGTCACTTGGTTGTGCATCTATCACCATGGTTGACACGCGTACCAGAAATAGCACCTTACACAGTCGAAGAGGGGGCGAAAGCCGTCGCCATCCTGAAAGAGAGAAGAGAGAAGAAGGAGTCCAAGAAAAGGCCTTGATAGAAGCGCAGGCGGCGAAGTTAAAGAAGATTGAGGACTCGGAGGAGATGACCAGAGAAAGAGAAAGGTTAAAGAAAGAAGAGGAAGAGAAGCTCAAGGCGGTAGAAGAGGAGGAGGAGGAGGAAGAAACCCCACTGGAAAGACGAAGGGCAAAAGGAAGAGGAGAATCCAGTGGCACGAAAGAGGACTTGATGGAGAAGAAGATTACAGAGTGGGTTGCGGGACTATCCCTGGGGGAAGATGAGGAGGCCCTAATGTATGTTCCCAGGGAGGAACAAGAGGCGGCCGCGGATGCTGAAGAAGATCCACTCAAGCGGCAGGTGTTCGAAGATGGGAAAAGGATGGAATGAAAGTTTTGTTTGACAAGGGAAAGGAAAAGAAGGATGGAGGCGGCGAGCCAAGCGGTGAGAGAATTGGAGGAGATAAAGAAGCAGAGAGATCAGATGGCGGTTCAGGTAGATTTATAGGGGAAGATGGAAATTATGACAAAGAATGTAGAACGCTTGGCACAGATCCAGGAAGAACAATTCCTATTGGCAGAAGTCAAGACATTATCGTGCTTTCAGTCCGATTGGGACTACTTTGCACAAGAACTGGCGACACAGCTGGACTCTGAAGTGAAGGCCCAAGAGTAAAGGACATCTAGTGTTAGTAGATGTAGAAGTTTTCAGAAGTAGAGTAGGAGCCCTTATAGATTCAGGGGCTACCCGTAGTTATATTAGCCGTAGAGCGCTGAAGAAGTTGAGGCTAGGGTTAAGAGTCCAAAAGTTGGAAGACCCCATAGCTACGTTGCATAGAGTACACGTACGGGGGCTTCCCGTACAAAACGTACAGGTTATTTTTGTACGGGATCTGTACAGGAACCTGTACGTCTGTCTCTTATACACATCTAGATGTGTATAAGAGACAGGACACACACACACATGGCACTTCTATGTGATCACGACTTGTCAGACTTGTTACTGGATATTGATTCATGACGTGGAGGCGAGGGGAAGCCCGGAGAAGGAGTCGGTAATGTTAAGGTTACTGTTGCATACTCGTGAATACTTCAACAAGTATGGGCAGAACCAAAGATCAACCAATATAGGATGATCATGTATGCAGCGGAAGTCTGATAAATGGACTGACTCACATAGACTGAACTCATACCGATACCACTCAACACACAAACAATCGTGAGATGGTGGGGTCTGAGCCAATCATAGACAATGCTCAGGCCCCGTACAACCATGCACATATGAAAGGTGGGAGGAGAGACAAAGGAGGTGGGAGATGTAGGCAGTGCCAGATGTCACCGAGATAGAATCCAGTAGGTCACTGATATGGTAGTCCAAAATATCATCGAACAAGATCAAAGCGTCCTGGACAATAAGTCACCAATGTCGGAGGTACAAAGTCCTAATGTAACCGGTGTCCAATTTGTGATGCGGCCGGGTATCAATCCCAACAATCTCCAAGTCTCGAATCCGGTAAGTACCACAACCTCTTACCGCCAAAGTCCAACACTGATCTTTGTTCAACTCGTATCAAAGTCTCCAATCTGAATAAGAAGAAGATGAAAAATAAGTCTGAAGAAGAAGAAAAAGAAGAAGAAGAAGAAGAAGAAGAAGAAGAAGAAGAAGAAAAAGAAGAAAAAGAAGAAGAAGAAGAAGAAGAAGAGGAGATAGCAGAGGAGGAGGGATAGATGGTGAGGTAGGGAGGAGGAGAGTCCTCACTACCCTGTCCTGACCCGAAGCCTTACCTGCAGGATGCAAGGTGGCGCATTGAATAGAAGTCTTCTGAAGTCGAAGTGCCTTGAAGCGATGGCGCCACAGGTAAGTACCAGGTAAGTACCTCGCTCGTTCTCTATCCCTGACTGCAGTCCAGGTCTAACCTCCCGCTGCTGCTGTAGCGCAGCGCTCCTCTGAAATGTTGCTGCTCCTGAATGCCCGAATAGGCGGCCTCCTGGTACCTAAGTACCGGTGTGGAAAGGTCGGCCTCTATGCTGTGAGGCCGAGCCGTGATCTGAATCGTCAAAAGTGACGATTCAGATCAGACCGACGGGCGTCATCCTCAAGAGCGCCGTCTGGCCCAACGGTAATGTCGTTTGGGCCAGCCCGTCTGGTCTGGTCCTAATTGTGGCCTAAAGGCCAACCGGTGGGCCTACAGTGGCGCCTCTGGTCTAAAGGTCCGGCCTTGGGCCTGGACCGGCCTCCGAACCCCTATTTGTCGGGCCTAACCGGGCCCGTGTGACACAGTGTGTAACACACTCCCCCCCTTAAAAGACCGAGCTACCTGCGAGGGCGAAGATGTATGTCCGATACCGGGGTGGGTCGGGTGGGACGAGCTTTGTCCTTGGCAAGTCTTCTGGTCTCGTAGTCGGAGAAGATGAGAGGTGAAGATGCTTGTAAGTCTGCGTGGGAGATTCAACGGGTGTCATCCGGGTCACATTGCTTGAAAGTGACTTGGTATTGCATTGGCTTGTTGCCAAACTTGCGGTGCTTGATGACACGGTCAACTTCCTGATGGCCGTCCATAGAGGGCGGATCCTGTGATCGTCTGCCCGGGAACTCGTCTGCGGATGGTGGCGTGTAGATGGCCAGCTTCGACGCATGGAAGACCGGTTGCACACGGAGGTCCGGTGGGATGGCAATCACAAAGGAAGGATTTGCAGGGTCGTCGCCTGCTGCAAAAACTACCTTCCATGATCCAAACCATTTTGGGAGGAGTTTGCGCGAGACGTCCTGCTCGAGCGCGAATTCCTCAGCGAGGACCCAACAAGGTCTCCTTCGCGGAAAGGACATGGGAGTTAACGTCGGTTGGCTTGCTGCTGCATGCGGATTTGAGCCTTTTGCATGTTCGCGCGGGCTTTGATCAGCAAGTCCCGTACTTCCGGACGGAAGCGGGAGAGTAAGCGACGTCTATGTCGGCGGCCCGTGGTAAAAGAAGATCGACGAAGACTCGGGCCTTCTCTCCACCGTGATGTAACTCAAATGGAGTGAGGCAGATCGCCAGATGCACCGAAGTGTTATAGGCGAACTCGATATCGGGAAGCCGGTCAACCCAATCTTTCTGGTCGGGACGGATGAGTGTACGCAACATCATTTGAGCGGTTTGATGCGCTCGTTTCGACTTTCCATCCATCTGCGGGTGCCGTGCGGAACTCGGCTTCATAGTCGAACCGGACTCCGGCATGAGGGAAGTCCAAAAGGAAGACATGAAGCGAGTATCTCAGTCGCTCACAATATCTTCGGAACACCATGGGCGGTAATCCAGCCAGCGTGCAAGAGTCGAGCGAGCTCGGGGGCTGTGGCACGATACTTGCATGGAAGAAAACGAGCGTATTTGCTCAAACGGTCAACGACCGTGAGAATGCCGTCATGACTGAGGCCATCGCGGGGGAACGGGCCTGTAACATCCATAGCAACAGATAGGCGAGGTGCCCGAGGAATCGGCATCGGTTTCAGTTGGCCATAAGGGACCTGAGATCTACCTTTGTTACGATGGCAAACTGCTCATGACTCAATATACCTCGTGACGTCGTGAAGAACGTCAGGCCAGTGAAAACGTTGGCGGAGGCGGGCCAATGTGCGGGTCACACCAAGGTGTGCCGAAAGTCGTGCATCATGGAATTCGCCGAGAAGACGAGTCTGTAAGATGCGATCTAAGGGCATCACTAACAAGTCCTTTCCTCTCGTGTGAAGAAGTAGGAACCCGTCGGAGATACGATAATGACCAGCCGGCGTGTGATCCGATGATAGGTCCGGATAAAGCGTAGAGTTCGCCGGATCGGACTTGTAGCCTTTRACGAAATGTTGCTGCAGATCGTTGTCTAGTTGGAACATCGTCGTCACGAGGGCACAAAGGTCGGGCCATCAAGAGAGGGCGTCCGCTGCTCGATTGGCGGGACCGGGAATGTGGCACGGCTCAAAATCGAACTGGTCGATGTAATACATTCATCGACGGATCGTGCTAGTGACCCTGTCCTACGTTTTGTAGAAGGTCAACGGATTGTTGTCCGTGTTCCATCTAAAACGCCGACGACCGATAAGAAAGTGGCGCTACCGTTTGAGAACGGTGACGAACGCGAGTAGCTCTTTCTTCCTAGCGTCGTCGAGAGTGTTGATGGGAGACACTTTTTGGGAGAAGTACTCGACCGGGTGCCAACCATCCATGTGGCATTGTTCCAATACCGTACCAAGACCGTACCCGGAAGCATCCGTAGTCACTTGGGTGGGTAGGGTGGGATCATAGATACGAAGGGCCGGTGCGTCTTGCATCGCCGCCTTCAACGTATTGAACGCGCCACGAGCTGCGTCGTCGAACTCGAATGGTACCTTCGGGGACTTAAGTCTCGACAAAGGAGCTGCCAGTTTGGAGTAGGACTCGGCAAAACGCTGATAGTATCCAGCCAACCCCATGAAAGAGCGTACGTCCGTCATGCAACGGGGTTCCGACGAATCCACGATGGCTTGGATCTTGTCCGCTAAGGGACGAATGCCTTTCGGGGTCACATAATGGCCTAAGTACTCAAGCTCTTGCTTGGCGAATTCGCTCTTGACAGGTTTGCTTTGTATTTGGATGCTCGCAAACGATCCAACACCACACGAAGGTGTACGAGGTGCTCGTCGAGCGTCCTACTATAGACCAAGATATCGTCGAGATAGATGAGGATGGTACGATCGAGCAAGTCTCGGAACTCCGTTGTCATGGCTGCTTGGAAAGTTGTCGGGGCATTGGTGAGTCCAAATGGCATCAAGACCCACTCAAAACGCCCATACTGCCTTTTGAAGATCGGTCTTGTACCGATCTTGAGGCTGGATTTCAATCGGGTGGTAACCCGACTTCAAGTCCAACTTCAAGAAGTACGTCACACCGCCCAACCGCTCGAGGAGATCATCAATCCGAGGGAGAGGGCTGGCGTTCTTAACGGTTTGTGCGTTAAGTTGTCGATAGTCAATGCACAGGCATAGGTCCTTGTTCTTCTTCTGGACGAAGAGAACTGGTGCACCGTATGACGAACAACTAAGGCGAATCCAGCCCTTGTCGAGAAGGTCATCGAGTTGTGCATGAAGCACCTCGAGTTCCTCTTCGCTCATGCGGTAAATGCATCCACGCGGAGGGACGGCGTCCGCCTCGAGCGTAATCCCGTGTCGTATGGGCCGATCCGGAACTGTTTCGGTGGGATCCTCGAAGACGTCTCCATATCCGTCTAAGAGGTGGGTAATACGTGGGTCCGGCAGCGACACGGGTGGTCCGTCCGACGAGGGGAGGGCATGTAAGAAAACAAGGCCCATCTCCTTGACGTCATTCCGAGCTATGGCATCACGAATCCTCGCATCGGAAACCACGTGACAAGAAATCGAAGTGTGAGGGGTCGCAACCGTACATGGTACTAACACTCGGTTCCGATCACGGATGTAAACGGTTCGGTCATGGAAGTTCGCCAGATGATCGGCGCTACGCAACCAAGACATGCCTAGAATCATGTCAAACTTGGTGTCGAGGATGTGGAAAGACACCGGCTCGCACGCAAGGGGCGCAAAGTATACCGAGACGTCGTCAACGCATTGGTCAATCGACTTTTGTGTGCGGCTGTCCGCGAGTGTAACTTGTGTAGGTTGCGTCTTCCTTCGAACGCGCGGGCCATAAAGGCTTGCCTCATGAAATTGTGAGATGCTCCGCAATCAATCAAGGCACTGCAAGTTGCCTTTCCAATTTGAATACTGATATAGAGCAAAGGCGCATCGGTTTCGGTGTACCTTTGGGTGGCATACTCGCGGTCAATCTTCGCGAGATAGGAGCGGAGATCGACAACCGCTACTCCGTCGTCCGTCAGGGGAGCTGGTATTGCAGCGTGCAAATAGGAGCGTAGATTTGCCATCAAGGTGTTACAATGCGTCCTTGGCAAGGTTCCGGTTGAGGGTAGAGGCATCCAAGCGAAGTCCTCTCTCGTGAGCGGGTCAAGCTCCTCAAGTCTTGACCACGTCGTCGAGTCCTCAAAAATCAGTGGCGAACTGACTGGTTCACTTGCCAACGGTGTATAGGCTGCGCATAAGCTATCTAAGTGCACGTGGCTAGGCTGGTCTAATGGTGGCACCAGCTGGGTGGCATAATCCTCGTACATAGCACGAGAATCAGCGACAACGCATGCTCCCCGGTAGTGATATCGGTTACTAGCAAGGCAACCGGTTCCGGCGGAGTGAGGAGAGGAGTCGCCCCTCTCCGTGCGTAACTCAGTTTCCCGAGTTAGCTGGACAGGGTACGCGTGCCTTGCTCTTTTCCGAGCATTGTGTCGTAGTGTGGTTTACACTTTTGCACCATAGGCAATATTCGTACCGTTGACGAAGGTCAAATACTTCCTTGGTAATGTTGTATGTCGTCCATAGTTGCTGCCCAGTTCCCGTTGATGTCGTCGTTTGTGTCGCCTTGTTCTTCCGAACTCTCTTGGGACGCTTTGGCGGGAGCGCTGCAACAACTCCTCCATCACTCGAGGATGCTGCTGCAGCGTGGAGATCGATTGATTCATCAGGAATCACGACATTGTTATGTGCCGGTCATTGGTAGCCTTGCTTAGCCACATAGTGAGGCTGGGACTGCCGTTCGTTAGCGGCCTTGTCATCCGTTTGGATGACCAGGTTCGCACGATTCAGAATGGCCTGGAATGAGGCATAGTCGTACTCGTTGCCGAGTGTCGTCCGCAGTCCTACGCACGATCACGAAAAGAACTCAGATCGTTGGTTTGGGAAACTCAAGTTGAAGCCTGGAGTGGTTACTATCTTCTGCCACTTGATCGTCCAGTCTCGAGTTGGCATGTTCCCTTGTGAGCTGGAGTAGACGCCATTCATGGTCGCCTTTACAACATTGCGGGCCATGAATCGAGTGGACCACATTTGCTCGAACTGCTTCCACGGAATGTGCGTGTGCAGTTGGGCGATGGTGCATTTCAGATTGGCCGCGGTATGGTTCATCCATGCCTGTGCTCCTCCAGTGAGTTGGAGGTAGAGCGCTTTCATCATATCTTCGGACGGTACAGAGTGGCAGGATGCTTCGGTGAGGAAGCCTTGCCACCATGTCAAAGCGTCCGTCTTGTTGTAGTCGTCAAACTTGCCGATGTTGAAGCGCGGAATCTTGTATGCCTTTGTAGCGGTGTCCGGTCGTGACTGCAGCTTGGTGATGTCCGTCTTAGCGGCCACCATGCTGCTGATTGTGGCTGGATTAGTGAAGTCACCCAGTTCACCGATCACATTGACGACATGGTCGATGCGCTCCCCGAGCTGCTTCGCCGTGTCTGTCATGCAACCTGGCGCTGCTGAGGCCTGAGCCTCGATGTTGTTGACGCGTGTGAGAGTGGAGTTCAACAGCTGGTGCTGGTGCTGGTGCTGCTGCTGTGTTGCTGCGACGCAGATGGCAGCTGTTAAGGCGGCAGTATCTTGTTGCTGCTTCTGTTTGAGCTGTCGTTCTGCGAGCAGGTGTACCTGCAGGATTGTGTTATTCCACATTACCGCTCTCATCATGCCCAACATCAGGTTAGCCAGGTTACTCCTTTCTGTCTCCGCCGGTGTCGGATCCGCCTACGCGTCCGTAGGCACAAAGATCATGTCTTGGAGTAGCATTGTCCACTGATTCTCATTTTGAATCAGGGACTCAACGCTGGCGGCATTCCGTCTGTCTCGAGCCATTGCATCAGCCTCAACAGTCCGCTGAGCTTGGGCTGCCGCCTCATTGGCCAGCCGCTTACGTTCCGCCTCTGCTGCCTCCTGCTGTGCTTTAGCGGTAGCAACGACATCCGTAAATGCCTGCACCCGCTGAAGGTAATCTAGCAACGGCTCGTGGTCCCTTTGGACCAGACATGCGGGAAGAGCCCCGGTGGTAACCAGTACTGCAGTTGCTTTACTCGATGTCGCTGGAGTCGTTCGCCTGCTGAGTCGCTGTTGCTGATACTTGGTTCGTGGAGGTACCACAGAGTGGCTACGAACTGCGAGCCTGGCACTGCGTCGTGGTAGTGCCCCGGTGTCCTGTTCCATCAACATCAGCGCGAGCTGATGTGGTACTTGAGAAGTCCCGGTGGTCACAGATACGGGAAGGGCAGGGAGGCTAGGAACAGGGGTAGAACAGATCAAGCAATTCACATACAGTCCCCTGTCCCAATATGCACTGGACCCCTAATCAAAAGAGAAAAAAAATGACTTTTCCCCCTTTAAACATTTTAATTACAAAAATAATTAATAATTAATCATTAATAAAAAACATTTAATAATTGTCAATAACGAATTGTCAAATTGTCGGTGGATTAGGTGTCCATTGAGATCACCTATGGCTCGGGAGTTCACCGTTGTTAGTGAATTCCCCGGAAGTTGCAGTTGTGACGTAACGATTCCGAACAATATTGCCAAATGAAAAAAAAAAAAATTCGGATAGTCAGGAGAAGAAAAACACTCGAATTTTCGAAAAACGTGAAATTTCAGGAATTTCAACCTAACAAAGTCCGATTTTCAAAAGGCCGGAGTCCGTATTCGAAAATTATCAATTAGGGAAAAGAAAAAATTTCGCAAAAAATTCAGATTTCAACCCTAATTTTCCATGATTTCACGGAATTTATGGTTTTACGGTTCCAAAAACATGTGAATTTCCCCAAATTGAACGAAAACCGAAATTTTATCGCAACCCTAATTCCAATACCGAAATAACATAGAATACCGATTTAAAACAGAATGCCGAAATAAAATAGAATACCGAATTGTGAAATGGTTTTCACTTTTGCAGAGGCAGATGCACATCCCAGGGTTCGATCCCCAGACCTTACCTTACCCATGTACAGTACCGAGTTGACCCTTGAGTATTTGAGCCCGTGACCTGTGTTTCGTGAGTTGTTGTTTGTCTGTCGTAGGACTGTGTGGACATAGGGATTCGATTTGTAGACCTGTCGAGTAGAGGTCTTAGAGAGTTCCAGAAGTCGTAGCTCTAGATGTCCTGAAGGGTCAAAGTCATAGCTGCTACAATCCTGAAAGGTCAAGGTCGTAGCTGCTACAATCCCGAAAGGCCAAGTCCACAGACTTCCGGAAGGTCCAGAAGTGGTCTTTCGCAGCTTGCTCACGTTTTAGACTGAGGCAAGTGGGCAAGTGGGCAAGTGGTGGACCAACTGCAGTACATTCGCAGTACGATAGCGGTAGGTTAGCAGTGCGTCCCCATGCAGTCAACAGTACAATCCAGTCAGTCCCAGTCCAGTCCAGCAAGTACCATAGGGGACTGTGTGTACCATGGGATGATGGAAAGGGGCAGACCAACGAGTTAGAGAAGTATAAATCAAGAGGCAGCGCACAACCATTCATTCATTCCTGCGGAAGCCATGCGGACGCGCTGCCATGGTGACTTGTGCGAGGTGGTCTGCAGAGGAGCCTGAAGTCGAAGTGGGCTAGAGGGAGTTAGCGCAACCATAGCTGCTTGTAGAGTAGAGTTAGCTGGCGGCTATAGCTGCCATAGTTAGTAATAGGTGTGCATTCGTGTGTATGCAGAGTATGTGCGTGGGGTATCCAGGGTGATCCGGAGTTGATGTGTGAAGTGAACAGTGGTGTTGGACACAGTGACGATAGTTGCGATGAGTGGGTTCTGATGCACCATAGCCTATTTAAGCGAGCTTGCATCTGAACTGTGTCTTGGTTCCCATATCCTCGAGCATTGAGTTGGGCGCTAGGCGCCAGTGTGATTCACCATCTGTTTGTATGCATGTGACGTGACGAAGTATGCGAGTCTGATTGCACTGGTATCGGAGTTGGTACCCGCTACTCCATGCGCATCGTCGTTGTAGCAGGAGGGAGATACGTGGGTGCCATAGCTGAAGTGAGTCACCCTTGAAGAAGAAGTCCACCATAGCTGGGCTGCGGAGGAAGGTGACGCGAACCTGCACAGAGGACAACGACGAAGAGAGAGAGAGAGACAGAGAGAGAGAGAGAGAGAGAGAGAGAGAGAGGGGGGGGGGGGGGGGGG
>BFEA01000025.1:1518090-1532664 GCA_003427395.1 Chara braunii | reverse complement strand
CTGTTCGTGGGGGTTGTCACCCGGACTTCGGGTGGACCTGGTTTAGTCTGCAGTCGTACACACTTGCCAGCCAGAGGTAGTAGTAGGTGCGAGGGATGGTGAGCAAGCAGGGAGGAAGATTCCTGCCTAGTGAGCCGACAGTTCAGGGTAGACTGGAAGATGGACTACAGACTGCGGGTGAATCGGGGTTAGACTGGAGTGGTGTACCAAGCCTGTACAAGTGGAGACTGCAGTCAGGGGGGGCAGCTCCACGGCGGGGGTCTCGACAGAACAGTGAGGAAAGGGATGCTGAGACACGGAATGCAGGAAGTGCTACGGTAGGGACTGTTATTGCTAACCGATGCGTGCTAAGTGTTGCCGCTGTTTGTCTAATGTTAGCAATGGAGTAGCTGCGTGTGGGCAAAGGGGAAGTGTCAGGATAAGCGGGAGGTGATGTTGTGAATTGGTGGGCTCGCCCGGAGGGGTTACGTCGATAGTCTGAAGTCCTTGACCAAGCCGTTAGTTGGCCGCCATTGCGGGGCCCTCAGGCGAGCCAAGACATCAAGGCCCTCTCGCACGAGTCTGAGAGCACCCTTCTTGGATCTGAGAGACTCAAAACTTCTCCTCCTACCCTTCTTACTCTAAGTCTAATCCTTTGGGTCTGAGAGGAAGGCGGCAGGTGGGCATGGGACCCGTGAACCGCGCCAAGGCCTTGTGGGAGGTTCGCCCCACCGATTGTGGGAGCTCTGTCGGGACTCGGGAGGAGTCCTGGAGGCAGGGAACTGAGTGGTGATTCCCTGACCCCCTCTATAAACCCAGTTATAACCCCTATCTGTACATCTCTCTACAGGTGATTGAGTGTATTGTGTGTGACTCCTGTATTTAATTTTGGTTTGACCTTCAGGACATAAGTCAGGTTAAATAAAAGAATGTCTGCGCGACTTCAGTTTCAGTTTTGTTGATTGCCTGAAAGCAGATTGTGAACGAGACGGTTGCATCGAGGGGAAGGATTGGGATAAAGGCAGTATTGTGTGCAATTTGATTGGGTCGTCAAGGCTGTGAGGTCCCCATAAGTTTGGGGAAGCCCAGCGCTTTGTCCATTTTTGGATTGCGTGGAGCCTGATGCCGCTCTATAAGCTTAGGTGGCCTAAAGCTCTGGAGGTTAGGATGTCCCCATAAGTTTGGGGAGACCTGGTGCTGTGAATTGCATGGAGGGTCAAGACGCTCTATAAGTTTAGGTGACCTGACTGCTCTGACTTGTGAGGGTTGATTGTGTTTGACTTTCAGGGGCTCAGGGCGCTCTATAAGTTTAGGTACCCGGGGCCACCTTGTTTATTTGGGAATTCTGTCAGTTTCTTTGGTTCTGAACGAGAAGGTCTGAACCGCTCTATAAGTTTAGGTGGTTCAACCCTTCTCCTGTTTTGTTCTGAGGGAATAATTTTGGCAGGGGACAGACCGCTCTATAAGTTTAGGTAGCCTGGCCTACTGCCTCACACAGACTGGATCAGAATGAAACGAACCTGGGATCAGACCGCTCTATAAGTTTAGGTAGTCTAACCCAATGCCTCGCACATGTGGGAACCGAATGGATATGATCTGGCTATATTGTATTACTATGCTATTATGAAGAGGCTAGTCAGGCCGGTCTTTAAGTTTAGGTAGCCTTACTATAGCTTATCACAACTGAAGAGAGTATAACTAAGAGATATAACTGAAGGTAAACTTGGGCAGGCTGAGCAATGTTCTAAGTTGAGCGGCTCAGCCTTATGTCCCCTTTGAAGACTAAGTTCAGAGAGGTATATATAACTGGGCTATTTAAATAGTTCAGGGCGACTTGAGTGATCTAATCATACGCCCAAAGAAGAGAGAAGTAGTTGTGCCCTCTGTTTGTGTATACCTGGACAAGCCAGAACGCTCTATAAGTTTAGGTATTCTGACTTTTGGCCTGGCTAAGTTGGGCGCACTCTGTAAGTTCAAGTGCCCTGACCTATGCCTTATGTAAGTTGGGTATAAAGGAGTAACTTACTTAGGAAGCATGAACTATTGTTTGCTAAAGGAGCTTTGGGTTGGTGAGAGTACTTACCTTTGTGGTTTGACCTGCATGTGGCTGAGTGAGATTAGTACTTGGTCTGGGTTTCAGGTTGATAGGTAGTTGCTTTAGAGGTTCGCCATGTGCTAGAGCGATAGGAGTTAGTTTCAATTCCTGCATTTTCTGAGCTATGTTTTTTTTTACTTAGATCAATTCTCGCATTTTCTGGGATTTTTTTGTTATACTTAGCCTTGTATAAATTTTGGTAAGCTACTTTCTCTACCGGAAACGCTGCCGAAATTTCTACAAATCCAAGGAGTTAGCCAATTGTTGACTTGTCAAAGTTCAACTTGTTTTTTCCTTATGTATGACCTAGTAGAAATTTGGAAAGTCTCCTTTTCTAAAGGGAGTGCTGGCTAAATTTTTGCTAATTCAGGGGGTTAGACAAAATTAGGCTTTGAGAAGTCAAAGTTCTTCTCAAATTATGGACTTAGCTTTGTATAAATTTTGGAATAACACTTTTCTAAAGGTAATGCTGTCGAAAATTCTGCAAAACTAAGGAGTTAGTCAAATCTTGTCCAAGTTGAACTCAAGTTGTCTTTTGAGTTCATATCGGACTTAGTATAAATCGGGTAAGTCTCTCTTTCTAAAGATAGTGCTGTCCAAATTTCTACTATTTCAGGGAGTTAAACAAAATTTTATTTTCCAGAGTTAGATATTACTCCTGCTTTTGATATTTGGACTTATATAAATTATGAAAATGCAATTTTCCTACGGGAAGCGCTGCCGAAATTTCCTTGACTTAGAGAAGTTAGATTATATTTTGACAGGTGGCGATTATGGCGATCCACCCTGAATGGGGGAGATTGTGCCATTAGTCTACCTTTGCTTTTGGCATTGGCTTAGGGGTAGGCTTAGACTTAGTTGGCAGATAACCTTGGATGAGAATGTGTTATGGAGTTGTTTCTTTTAGTTGGCAGGTAACCTTGGATGAGAATGTGTTATGGAGTTGTTTCTCCATACACTTATGATTCTAGCTTCGGGATTGGTCTGTCTTGTGTTACAGGTCTTCTGGATCGATTGATTCAGGACTTGGACTAGATTCAGCTTGATCCTACAAGGATCATCTTCTGTTATCATTGATAACAGGTCGGTTGCCGATTCAACTCCAATTCACTCCTGTCACTCAACCTAAAGGCCTTAGCCTTAAGATTTGAATTGTTTTGCTGTGTTCTTACCCGGACTTTATTGAATGGTCATCCAACAAAAGTACTGAGTATTAATTTAAGAGTTGCACGAGTGAGGCTTGTATGGCTAAGGCAAGGGGTATGAGTGTGAGAAATGGTTGAAGTTGACCCCGTGTAGTGCGTGGAATTCTGGTTGAATCTTTGATGTGATTGCAGGTATGGTTGTGATTCGGACTCTGGATGTGATTGTCTGCGATTTCATACATATATGGCTGAGAGGAGCCTCGCTGTGACTGTGAGAAGTGATCGTCCTATATAACCAACCCTTGTGTATTTATAAGTGCCCTGAGTATTTGAGAGGGCTACTGTGAGTGTGAACAAGGGTTAACTGGATTATGTCTCGGGAGGGAAGAGAGGTACCCTTTTTACCCTTGCTTTTTAGAGTTCGTATGGTTGGACGTTGTAGTGCGTGGCAGCCCTCAAAGTCAAACCCCTTGACTTTCGCCTAGGCCCGGGGAGGACTTACCCCCAGGGTCGCGAGAGACGACTACCACCACAGGAGTGGACCTGTGTACCACCTGCTTTGCATAACGTGCAGAAGAGGGTGTGTGGTCTTCAACCGCATATGGCGGTTGTCCAGCGTCGAGAGATTAACCCTTAAGGCGCGTGTCTGCCGACACTTGAGTGTCGAATACGACCCTCGAGATTAACGAGGACCGCGTGAGTATGGGTACTACATAGTACACCGTCATTGCGACTGCTTGCGTACGCTTGCATTGCGAGTCGATATGAGATAGTCCTGCGTCCGTGCGGCTTTATACCGAGTCTCGCGCGCGACACCCACATGATTTCCGCAGTGGAAAGTTATGGGACGGCTACCGAGGGGCTAGGAGCGTTGTCGCGTTGTTTGTGTCGCGTTGTTCGTGCGGGTCGTTACGTGTGTATGTGTGTGTGTGTGTGTTGTTGTTTTGTGGTTGTTAGAGTGGTGTGCGCGTGGTGTGTGGGATGCGTCCCAGTCGACCGACATCGAGTCGCGCTTGGGACTTCAGCCCCCCAAGATGTCGGCTCGCGCATGGGTCCGATAGGCGTATTACCGCGCGTGCCCTGTATGCTACAGCGAACGGGAAACACCCTCGGTTGGTCCACCTCTGCGATTGCAATGGATTAGCTTTCGTACTGTGGACTGGTAGCTCGGCGGGGCCACGCCCACCGAAGGGAGGTGACAGCTCCCGTAAGGTGGAGGTAAGTCGTGCCTCGCGTAGGCCCTATCCTGTTGTTGGGGCTCGCGAGAGGTATGGCTGGCGCACTCGGCCGGAGCAGCCTAAGGAAGCTCCATTGGCATGTTATGTCGAGGTCGGTCCAACTCCTGCATGACGCGGCCGAGAGGGTCCCGCACTGCCACGCGCGGTGCCGGACCGATGCGCTTGACAGGTGGCGCCGTTGCCGGGGATAACGGAAGCCTACCGTTGTCCCTGGTGGAACGACATCAGGGTATAGGAGTAAGAGAGAAACTAGGCATATGAGTGAGTAAGAGGAGGACTATGAGGGGGACTGTATGGTGATCTATATGACTGTGGGTTGAATGATTGATTGATTGGCGGCTTGGTTGACAACTCGAATGAAGCAAGTGGGTGAGGAAGTTCTATGGTAAAGGTAGGCCTTATCGAGGGGAGCCTAAAGGAAATAGGAAAAGAAATGCCTGCCAGGTCTAGAGTATGGGGTGTCTAGGTGATTTACCTGATAGGATCGTGAAGGATTGAGTCACTAAGTGGGGTCCTTTGTCCTATCGTCTCTTATAACAGGAAGATTGAAGCCGAAGGCGGTTGGCCAAAAAGCCAGAAGAAATGGCGGACGGTGGGAGGAAGCTTGTGACTCTCGACGACCTCATTGATGCCTTGGACAAGCGCGAGAGGGTGCCGAGCAATGTCCCAAAGGTCGAGACATTTCACTTCAAGGGGGACAAGGTATCCGACTGGTTGGATCTGACAGAACAGGCGCTGGTAGGACTGTCAGATGAGGTCAATCTCCAGCGGGTCCTGAGAAACGGCCTGCACAGTCACCATCGACTTGGAGGCCATGAATAAGGAAGACTTCTCTACCATTGGGGCGTTCGTGCACGAGTTTAAGAAAAAAACGAGGAAGGTGCACGGGATTTCTGAGGAGGCACAGTGCGCCACATTTTTGGGGCTGCTTACGGGCTCGGAGGCCACAAAGCTGACTAAGTATGGGGAAGGGAGTGAGAGGCTCACCTGGGCAACAATTGATAAGGGAGTGGAGGAAGGGAGCCTGGACCAGGTGGAGCAGCACCAAATGAGGTTGCAGAGGCGCAAGAGGAAGGAAAGGGATGCCACCGCATCCGTGACCCAGGGGTAAAGAGAATTGTCACGGACGTGTTGGCGGCACTGGGGTATAATAGCGAAGCGGAACTACAGAAAAAAGTGGTGGCAGTGGCCCAAGGCCGGGCGTCGGGAGTAGGAGATGAGGAGGCTGGGCGCGAAGACTACGGCGGAGGGGAGACAGGCTCCCAAGCCCTGACTAAGGCCCAGAGGAAGCAGCGTAATCTGCTACTGGGGGGACAGGGATCAGGGGAAGGGCAGGCTCCCCAAGCCCTTGCCGCACCACCACCTGTCACCGCGGCCGCACCAGCGCCCGCGCCAGCCGGATCGTCGCACATGGGGCCGCCGCCAACTTGCGGACACTGGGTGCCGCATTGTCAATCCACGCCCTGGCCCAGTTGCAACCACTGTGTCTCGTGTGGAGGGAGTCAGACCCACACGGGAAACATGGTCCCCTATTCGGGCCCATCAGCAAGTATGGGCCCCCCGAGCTACCCGGCGACTCAAAATCAGCCCGTGGCTCAACCGCCGCCCTCCGAGCAGGCCTCGCAAGCTAGTGTGGCCGGGGGAGGGGGCCAAGGACAAGGCGGGCAGGGCAATGGGGGCCGGGGCCAAGGGGGTAGGGGAGGGGGCAGCCGGGGGCAAGGAGGGAATGGTGGAGGCCGTGGAGGAGGCTGGAATGGTTAAGGGGGTCAGAACCAAGGTGGCCAAGGCAGCCAGGGAGGGGGCCAAGGGTATGGGAGGCCCCGCTTCGACTGGTGGAACGCAACTTGATGGCATTGTGGCGAGGTTGGCCACACCGTATGATTCTGGCAACAGCGGCGGGACGACGAGCTGGCAGGACTAATCTCCACCTGTATGGACGGAGACATATATGATCGGTGGGGAAAGCATATTGATCCCAAGACCCCGGGAGAAATCAGGCAGGAAGCTCTTAGGCGAGCAGCGGCAGGGCCTCCAGCGACCCCAACAATGTTCAGGATATGGCAGGAAAGGCAAGATCCGGGTGTAAGAGTCGAGGAGATTGTGGATGAAAATGAGAAAGTGACTCAACGACTGAAGGCGGGGACTATAAAGGAGGAGCCCATAGTTGTTGAGTCCGACGATGAGGCACACGAGGTGGTGAGAGAGTCAGCCTCGACCATCCTGGAAAGGATGGAGGACCTGCTTGCAAAGGTCGGTAGATATCAGGAACGGCTAAGGGTGATGTGTGAAGAGGCCCGAGAATGGGAAATGAATCTTCCTGAGGTAATGCTCTATGGGTCCGGCCCGAAGTCATCATCAGGACCGCAAGGGTGTCCAAGCGTGGCGACGGCCGGGGCAGGTCCGAGGTCAGGAATGACCTTTAGACCCCCTACGTCGCATGGAAGGGTACCACAGGCCGCGCAGACTAGGGGCCAAAGCAAGGCTACCGCCAGTCAGGGGCCTAGCCAGGCACCTAGTCGGGCGCCTCCTCGAAAGGAGCCTGAGCCCGAACGAAGGAAAGAAGTGGTAGAGGTTCAAGAAGAGGAAGATGAGGGTGATGACGAAGTGGATGAAAGGCTCCGCCAGGAAGAAGATCGACGAGCTGAGCAGAGGGCCAAGAAGAGAGGGATTCAGTGAGGGGCGGAGCCGAGCCTGCATGATGGCGTGCCAAAAAGGAAGAAGTACGCAGTCCGGTTGGAGGAAGGCTTTGACGTGGAGCGGATGGTAGATAAGCTCCTGGAAGACCATAACGATTTGATGAATCTAAAGGACATTTTGGCGTCGGCACCCAGACTCCGGGGCGAGCTGAAAGGGCGGCTCTCACGGAGGTTAGTGCCCATTGTCCACCTGAGCTCAATTCTGCCCAGGGAGATAGAGTGGACAGAGGCAGGAACCAGGATGGATTGGAAATGTGTAGCATGTGGGTTGGTGGACTTGAAGGTGAGGGACCAGCCGAGCATTGCAATGGTGGACACGGGCGCGGAGATGAATATCATCCGGGAGCGGGACGCGACTATGTTAGGGTTGGAAGTTGACCATTCGGACCATGGCGTGCTA
The DNA here is from genome assembly GCA_003427395.1 of Chara braunii. Lineage (NCBI taxonomy): Eukaryota > Viridiplantae > Streptophyta > Charophyceae > Charales > Characeae > Chara > Chara braunii. The sequence goes on along the minus strand of BFEA01000025.1, from coordinate 1,525,111 downwards.
CATGGCGCCAACTGCAAGGCCATATTCTGTGGCACCTCGTCTAATGTGATGGTGGAGATCGGGAGGGTAAGGGCGCGAACGTGCTTCTTCGTCATGCCCGACGTCGACCACCCCATCCTTCTGGGGAGGTCGATCCTCTGCCGAACGGAGACCTTGATCTTCAACAGGCATGAGGGGACGATGATCCTGGCTCTATCCGATCCGGCCTGCGGGAATTATAAAATTATTAAGTGCCAGAACACAGGGCCCGGAAGTGCAAGGAACAGGCTCAACCTCGGTTCCTTTACCTTCGAGGAGTCTGAGTACGCGCGACGGAGACTCCAAGAGGAGCAGGAGGAGGAAGGAGCGGGCGAGGTATTGTCCCTGAGCCTTAATGATGTGAACAAGGCAATGGAGGTGGTGGCGGCGCATGATATGGCGGACCCTGAAGCTATAAAGGCATTGAGGGAGCAGGTCCTGGAAAGCCCTCAGGTGGGAGAAGTGGAGCTGATCTATCGGCTTCCCGGGAGGAAACGGGACCCTGTGATGGCCCAGGCCCGAATGACAAGTCGGCCTTTTTTAGGGGAGGGCTTAAGCAGGGCTCCCAAAGGCGGTACAAGACTATAGATAAGAAGTGTCGCCCGATCCCCGTGCTTGTCACGGAGGACGAGGAAGCCTATTATGAGCGAGAGCGATGACTGATAAGACGTACTATGCGGGAGCATGCGCAAGCAGGGCCGTGCCGCATCAATGACGAAAATGAGGAAGGGCTGATAGTTAGCGAGCCTGGTTTCCTTTCGCCCCAGGAGAGGACCTTGATGGTAGAGACCATGAAGAAGAGGCATCGAGTGCATGCGTTTAATGATGATGAGCGTGGGAGGTTGGGCGTAGATAAGATTCCTATAATACGAATTCACACCGTCCCACACGAGCCGTGGAACCTTAGGGGCGCGCGATTCCCGAATCCGGATGAAGAGAAGAAGGTGGTGGACTACCTGGACGGAAAGATGCGGACATACGTGGCAGACTATTCCAGCGGACCGTATGCCTCCCCTTGGTTTTGTTTTATCAAGCCGAACGGAACGCTACGGTGGGTACAGGATTTGCAACGATTGAATGCAGTGATGGTGCGGGACGCGGGAGGATTGCCGAACGCGGACGCCCTGCTAGAGTCATGGGCAGGGAGGCCTATAATCTCACTTATAGATCTTTATTCTAGGTATGACCACTTTCTTGTGTACCCACCGAATAGGCCGGTGACGGCGATGCATACGCCAAGGGGGCTGATCCACATGAACGTGGCCCCTCAGCGGTGGACTAATGCGGTAGCAATGGTGCAAAGGCACATGATTAGGGCCATGCAAACGGTTAGTCCACATATTACCCAGCCCTATATTGACGATCTGGCGGTCAAAGGCCCAAAGGAAAAGGAGGAAGATGAAGTGATGCCAGGAGTGAGGCGGTTCGTCTGGAAGCACATCCAGGATATCGATCAGGTTCTGGGTCTGCTGGAAGAACACTACCTGACGGCGAGCGGCCCCAAGTCGAAGCATTGTATGAGGGAGGCCACGATTCTGGGCTTTGTCTGGAACGAGAAGGGGCGGAGGCCAGATGTGAAGAAAACGGATAAGATCCTACAGTGGTCAGTCCCCTTATAGTCAATAACGGACTTGAGGAGCTTCTTTGGGACCTGTGGGTTTTGGAGGAGCGTTATGAAGGACTTCGCCACCAAGACGGAGCATCTAAGGAAACTAGTGCGTCAGGATCAGGAATGGGTCTGGGGTGAAGACCAGGAAAAGGCTGTGGAAAGGATAAAGGGAGAGTTCAAGGAAGGAGGCTTAGTGCTGGGGGCGCCAAATTATAAGGCTACGGAGGAAAAGCCATTCGTTGTCGAGACGGACGCTGGGCCAACTGCCTTAGGAGGGGTCCTGATCCAGGCAGATGCGGATGGGAAGGAGAGGCCGCTAAGATTTGAAAGTCGTACCCTCAATACGACTGAGAGGAACTACTCTCAGTTTAAAAAGGAGACGCTGGTGGTACTCCACTGCCTGAGGACCTTCCGTAACTATATCTTTGGCGGGAGGCTCATTCTAAGGGTGGACCTACTGCGCTGGCGTGTTCCCTGAAAAGTTATACTCCATCTGACCCAACCATCGCGAGATGGTTGACTTACATTTAGATGTTTAACTTTGAGTTGGAGAGGATTCCCGGGGACAAAAACAGGGCAGATGGACTAAGCCGTATCAACTGGGACGGGGCGAATCAAGAATCAATTGAGGATACCCCACCAGTCGACGGATTCTTGGACCAGGAGGAGGATGTCCGCCTCCACATAAATAAATGGTCATTGAGGGTGCCTAGCTGCGTCACGCATCCTATATGGCTAGCACCAAGGGGGTACAAGCGAAAGGAGGAGTTGGTCCTCAAGCCTTTCCAGGAGGAAGATCCATGGGGGAATAGGGATGTTGGCTGGATGATGAAGTTGGCATTGGCAGGCACACATAGTCTGGCGGAAGAGGTGAGGACGATAGAGGAAGGACCAACCCAGGTAGAGGAACATGAGAAGTTAATGGGAGGAATGTACTTGCTCACTAACACGCTCCTGCAGGGAGACTTTAACCAGAGGAGCGCCGCCGGTTCCGAGGAGGGCGACCTTCTTATTCCTGAAAGCAAGGACGACGAGTTCAAAGAGGGAGAGATTTGGGAGGCCTTCCGTGCTGAGGAGTATGACGGGATCTATCGGGAATTGGGGTTACTCCTGTCGTGCGAGATAAGGGATAGGGACGCGAGTGCTAAAGCCCAGAAGATGAGGCATCTCTACGTAGTAAGAGATGACCATCTATTTATAAAGCGACAGGTTGGGAACCCCAAGAGGATCGTATGTGGGAGGAACCGGCAGATTGATGTCATAGCAGCCCTACACGATGATATAGCAGGGGGGCAAAGAGGGGTTAGTGCCACATGCGCAAAGATAAGTGAGTTATACCATTGGGATGGAATGCTGACTATGGTCATCAAGTACTACCAGTCCTGTGTACCTTGCCAACAGAGGTCAGCGCAAAGGTCTGGGGAGCCTCTGCACCCCAGGCTAGAAAGGGAAGTCGTACACCTGGACTTGTTGTTCATGCCACTCGGGGAGGATGAAAGTACTATATCTTCGACGCACGGGACAACCTCACCGGGTTCGTGGACAGTCGGGCTATTCGCACAAAGACTGACCCAGTTTTAGCAAGGTACATCGAAGAGTACTACTTGCGCTATCCGTTTGTCAAAGAATTTGTGATGGACCGAGGATCGGAATTCACCTGTAACGAGGTGCGGACCTTACTTGCGGGGTATGGCATGGTAGCAAATTATACTACTGTCGCGCATCCCCAGGCGAATGCGCCTGTGGAAAGAGGGCATAGTACCATCACAAATCTTCTGGCCAAGTGGACTGAGGGGAGGCCTAACCAGTGGCCGAAGTTCCTGAGAGCAGCATTCTTCGTGGAAAATGTTACGGTGAAAAAGACTACCAAGTATGCGCCAGCCACACTATGGTATGGAAGGCATGCCACCTTTCCCATAGAAAGCTTCATGAAGACGTGGAGGCGCCAGGACCTGGAAGTGAACTTATCCGTTGAAAAATTGCTCGACATACGGGTGCGACAGGTGGGAGCCGCGGAGGAAAGGTTACGAGAGACCGTTGGTCAGGTAGAGAGGAGTCGTATGGAGGACAAGATGAGATGGGACCAGATGGCCCGAATAAGGAAGGACCCACTGAAGGTGGGAGACGTGGTACTACTGTATGAGTCCTCGCTGGAAAAACAATGGTCTAGGAAGCTCGACAAGCGATGGCTGGGACCCTATAGGATCGTGCGGTGTGGCGAATTTGGGGCCTACCAAATTGAAGAGCTGGATGGGGCAGGATGGCAGGATTGGGTATCAGGGATGAGGCTGAAGAAGTTCGTGACCATTGTTAGGAATAGAGCCTCGCCTAGGTATTACCCTTGTCAAGTGATTGGGTAGATGAGTGATTGGGATGAATAGGTGTGGAGTGTATGCGGGATTTCCCTAGACTAATGGACTCAGTTGCTGACCCTGCTGTGTACCTGTTTGCTGTCTCTCGCGTGGTGTGCAGGTCTGACTTTTCGAAGGCAGTCATGCAGAGGGGCGGGAGGGACACACTGCCACGGCAGGGGCCCTAGAGGGTAGCAGGAGGGGGCGAGCAGCACGAGCCGCCTAGGAGGGAACCTACGCCTGAGTTCGATGACGACAACACTGAGCTCTTCCTGGACGTATATCGGGATCATGCCACACAGAGAGGGTGTTCAGTGGTAGAGAGGATTCACCACTTGAGGGGTATAGGGCGGTTTGAGGAGCCTGTTGCTCAGATATGTGAGGAGACCCTGACTTGGCACGACGTGGAGGCTGGGATGCAGAGGTTGAGAACTTCCCATTTGATTGGAGGAGGGGAACGCGGAGTTCATTCCCGCAGATGAGCATTGCATGTTGAGTCAGGGGATTGCGCGGGAGGAGTGGGTGCAGACCCTACTTATCTGGACGAGGGGGGCAGAGAGGCCAGTGGCCAAACAGATTCGAGAGAGGGCTCAAGATTGGGAGGACTGCCAAGCTCAGCTTAGAAGGGCGTTCGGACGGCCACAGCACGAGAGGCACGAGCCCAGGATTGAGAGGCGGCGGCGAAGCAAGAGGCCAAGGGATCCGGCACCGAGAGAGGTGGGGCTGGCCGGAGAGAGGAGGAGAGCCCCAGCACAGCGGGAGGATGAGCCCGCGGGGCCCTCATTGGCAGAGGAGTCGGTTCCCTGCTTGTGGCCTCCGGGCAGTTGAGTTTCGGCGAATTACGAGTGAGGAGTTGAGATCGCCCTCACTGTTGCCATCAGCGCAGAAGCTCGACATACCAAGAGAGACGCCATTCCGAAGGTTAGTGACTCATCTTGATACATCTTGCTGACTAACACATAGGGGCTTAGTCCATACAACTGATTGGCCTGCCACCCTAGCCCTCATCACCTATGTACACATTATCTACGAGAGACCCACCCTAGCAGGATACATGGGCACTCCCTATCGGCCAACCGCGGCACGAACCTCCTCCCAGTCTACAACTCCTTCATTTGGCCAGATGGTGTTGCGTGGTTGATGAGCGATAGCGCAACAGGGGCGAACCCGGGCGCGGTTTCGAGCCGGGTGCGTGCGAAAGTTGCGATGGCGGAGCGATGAGAAAGGAGGAAGATAGAAAGGTGAAGCTCGCTCGCTTCTTAGCGAAAACGAGCGAGGTAGGAGGCGTTCCCGGGGTTTTGACCTGGGGTGAGTTCATCGATGGCGTTAGATCTAGTGATAAGTTAGTGGATAAGAAGATAGAGAGGAAACAGGGTGCACTGAGCTGGCGATGGTGAAGTGGGGGAAACGGGCATAACTAACCCGATTCTCAATGGATTCGGCACAGCGATGGGGGAGGAGGAAGATAGAAAGGTAAAGCTCACTCGCTTCTTAGCGAAAACGAGCGAGGGAGGAGGCGTTCCCGGGGTTTTGACCCAGGGCGAGTTCATCGGTGGCGTTAGATCTAGTGATAGGGTTAGTGGGTTATAAGATAAAGAGGAAACGGGGTGCACCGAGATGGCGATGGTGAAGTGGGGAAAACGGGCATAACTAACCCGATTCTCAATGGATTCGGGAGAGAAAGGAAGTGGACTGGTAGTTTTGACCCCGGGCGAATTTGATTATGGTGTTAGTTTATGTGAACAGTTAGTGGAATAGGTGGTTTGTAGTAAAGGTAAGTGCGTCGGGTGGTGGCGGAGGGAGCTATGTCGGTGAGCGATAGCGCAGCGGGGGCGAACCCGGGCGAGGTTTCGAGCCGGGTGCGTGCGAAAGTTGTGATGGCGGAGCAATGAGGGAGGAGGAAGGTAGAAAGGTGAAGCTCGCTTGCTTCTTAGCGAAATCGAGCGAGGGAGGAAGCATTCCCGGGGTTTTGACCCGGGGCGAGTTCATCAGTGGCGTGAGATCTAGTGATAGGTTATTGGATTAGAAGATAGAGAGGAAACGAGGTGCGCCGAGCTGGCGATGGTGAAGTGAGGGAAACGGGCATTACTAACCCGATTCTCAATGGATTCGGCGGAGCAATGAGGGAGGAGGAAGATAGAAAGGTGAAGCTCGCTCGCTTCTTAGCGAAAACGAGCGAGGGAGGAAACGTTCCCGGGGTTTTGATCAAGGGGGAGTTCATCGGTGGCGTTAGATCCAGTGATAGGTTAGTGGATTAGAAGATAGAGAGGAAACGGGGTGCGCCGAGCTGGCGATGGTGAAGTGGGGGAAACGGGCATAACTAACCCGATTCTCAATGGATTCGGTGGAGCGATGAGGGAGGAGGAAGATAGAAAGGTGAAGCTCGCTCGCTTCTTAGCGAAAACGAGCGAGGGAGGAGGCGTTCCTGGGGTTTTGACCCGGGGCGAGTTCATCGGTGGCGTTAGATCTAGTGATAGGTTAGTGGATTAGAAGATACAGACGAAACGGGGTGCGCCGAGCTGGCGATGGTGAAGTGGGGGAAACGGGCATAACTAACCCGATTCTCAATGGATTCGGGAGAGAAAGGAAGTCGTCCGGAGGTTTTGACCCCGGGCGAATTTGATTATGGTGTTAGTTTTAGTGAAGAGTTAGTGGAACAGGTGGTTCGTAGTAAAGGTTAGTGCATCGGGTGGTGGTGGAGGGAGCTATGTTAGTGAGCGATAGCGCGGCGGGGGCGAACCCTCGCGCGGTTTCGAGCCGGGTGCGTGCGAAAGTTGTGATGGAGGAGCGATGAGGGAGGAGGAAGATAGAAAGGTTAAGCTCACTCGCTTCTTAGCGAAAACGAGCGAGGGAGGAGGCGTTCCTCGGGTTTTGACCCGGGGCGAGTTCATCGGTGGCGTTAGATCTAGTGATAGGTTAGTGGATTAGAAGATAGAGAGGAAACGGGTTGCGCCGAGCTGGCGATGGTGAAGTGGGGGAAACGGGCATAACTAACCCGATTCTCAATGGATTCGGCGGAGCGATGAGGGAGGAGGAAGATAGA
>BFEA01000025.1:1503782-1517315 GCA_003427395.1 Chara braunii | reverse complement strand
GCATAACTAACCCGATTCTCAATGGATTCGGCGGAGCGATGAGGGAGGAGGAAGATAGAAAGGTGAAGCTCGCTCGCTTCTTAGCGAAAACGAGCGAGGGAGAAGGCGTTCCCGGGGTTTTGACCCGGGGCGAGTTCATCGGTGGCGTTAGATCTAGTGCTAGGTTAGTGGATTAGAAGATATAGAGGAAACGGGGTGCGCCGAGCTGGTCATGGTGAAGTGGGGGAAACGGGCATAACTAACCCGATTCTCAATGGATTCGGGAGAGAAAGGACGTGGTCCGGAGGTTTTGACCCCGGGCGAATTTGATTATGGTGTTAGTTTTAGTGAAGAGTTAGTGGAACAGGTGGTTCGTAGTAAAGGTTAGTGCAACGGGTGGTGGTGGAGGGAGTTATGTTAGTGAGCGATAGCGCAGCGGGGGCGAACCCGGGCGCGGTTTCGAGTCGGGTGCGTGCGAAAGTTGTGATGTCGGAGCGATGAGGGAGGAGGAAGATGGAAGGGTTAAGCTCGCTCGCTTCTTAGCGAAAACGAGCGAGGGAGGAGGCGTTCCTCGGGTTTTGACCCAGGGCGAGTTCATCGGTGGCGTTCGATCTAACGATAGGTTAGTGGATTAGAAGACAGAGAGGAAACGGGTTACGCCGAGCTGGCGATGGTGAAGTGGGGAAAACGGGCATAAGTAACCCGATTCTCAATGGATTCGGCGGAGCGATGAGGGAGGAGGAAGATAGAAAGGTGAAGCTCGATCGCTTCTTAGCGAAAACGAGCGAGGGAGGAGGCATTCCCGGGGTTTTGACCTAGGTCGAGCTCATCGCAGTCGTTAGATCTAGTGATAGGTTAGTGGATTAGAAGATAGAGAGGAAACGGTGTGCGCCGAGCTGGCGATGGTGAAGTGGGGGAAACGGGCATAACTAACCCGGTTCTCAGTGGATTCGGGAGAGAAAGGAAGTGGTCCGGGGGTTTTGACCCCAGGCGAATTTGATTATGGTGTTAGTTTTAGCGAAGAGTTAGTGCAACAGGTGGTTCGTAGTAAAGGTTAGTGCGTCGGGTGGTGGCGGAGGGAGCTATGTCGAAGGAGGAAGGGCAGTGAAGCGCTCTTTCTCTCCTACCCCACTATACGACACTCAGACGCGCAACTAACTGCGCGATGTAACTCGCCCTACCCCAAACGTAGGAGTAGCCACTTCGCGTGTCCGTTTTTGTTAAGAATCGCCTGAGCTATGCGTTCACTGCCCTTCCTTCCTCGACATAGCTTTGTCCGCCACCACCCGACGCACTAACCTTTACTACGAACCACCTATTCCACTAACTCTTCACTAAAACTAACACCATAATCAAATTCGCACGGGGTCAAAACCCCCGGACCACTTCCTTTCTCTCCCGAATTCATTGAGAATCGGGTTAGTTATGCCCGTTTCCCCAACTTCACCATCGCCAGCTCGGCGCACCCCGTTTCCTCTCTATCTTCTAATCCACTAACCTATCACTAGATCTAATGCCACTGATGAACTCGCCCCGGGTCAAAACCCCGGGAATGCCTCCTCCCTCGCTCGTTTTCGCTAAGAAGCGAGCGAGCTTCACCTTTCTATCTTCCTCGTCCCTCATCGCTCCGCCGATCCCTGCCATTCGGCCCTTCACCATAGCTGAGCGCAGCGCTCTTTCTCTCCTACCCGACTATACGACACTCAGACGCGCAACTACCTGCACGATCTAACTCGCCCTACCCCAAACGTAGGAGAAGCCACTTCACTTGTCCGTTTTCGTTGGGAATTGCCTGAGCTATGCGTTCACTGCCCTTCCTCCTTCGACATAGCTCCCTCCGCCACCACCCGACGCACTAACCTTTATGAGGAACCACCTGTTCCACTAACTCTTCACTAAAACTAACACCATAATCAAATTCGCACGGGGTCAAAACCCCCGGACCACTTCCTTTCTCCTCCCAATCCATTGAGAATCGGGTTAGTTATACCCGTTTCCCCCACTTCACCATCGCCAGCTCAGCGCACCCCGTTTCCTCTCTATCTTCTAATCCACTTACCTATCACTAGATATAACGCCACCGATGAACTCGCCTCCGGTCAAAACCCCGGGAATGCCTCCTCCCTCGCTCGTTTTCGCTAAGAAGTGAGCGAGCTTCACTTTTTTATCTTCCTGCTCCCTCATCGCTCCGCCATCATAAATTTCGCATGCACCCGACTCGAAACCTCGCCCGGGTTCGCCCCCGCTGCGCTATCGCTCACTCACCATGCAACACCATCTGGCCAGCCCCTCCCTCATCTCCATCTGCGCCCGATCCGCCTGTCTTTCTCCCTCTGCTTTCCCACTCCCCGCTAGTTGTTGTTTTTCCCCTTCCTTTGCTTGCACCCGATGCAGAGGGCCGTCCCCGTTCATCCTTCCTTTTCTCCTTTTCCGTTCACCCTGCTCTGCGCCTTACCGGCCAACTAACCGAACGGGCTGACACTGCCCCGCCTTTATAGTGTCGGGCTGCAGGCGGCCGCCGTCACCCACCGCGTCTGGGCACTGTTGACTGTGCTCGGTAGAAGATTCTCCCCGCCACTTGCCTCCCCTTTTCGTCCGCACCTGGCTTCGTCCGCGTCCGGGTTCACTCCCTGATGTCTATATCAGCTCCTCACCGTGGCTGTGCACCCCCCCGCCCCCTCGGCATAGTCCCAGTATTAGCAGATGTCCCGAAGGACTCGACCGGGGCAATGCCCAGTGGCTCTCCCAAAGGCCGCACGGCCTTTACCTCGGCCTATTGGTGGGGGTAGATACCGCCCCATTCATTCTGCGTACGGACAGGGCCTGGTCCACGTCCGGGTTCAATCCCGGATTCGCATATATCCCCGGACAGCGGCCGTACGAACCCCTGCTATACCACCCAATGCACCGCACCCCAAGGCAAAACGGGGCGCGACCCGGCGCAGCCACGAAAAAAGTTTGTAATTGTGCTTCAGGCAACACCGCAAATACAACACACCCCCACGCGCTCCCATGGCAGTCCCGCGTCTCAAAGCGGGATGCGCTAGCAGACGGACCCAGAACAATACTCAAAAGGGAAATAAAATAAAATAAAAGTCGGGGAACCGCGGGGCTGCTGGCACCTCGCCAACCCCGCGGATCGGGCCCGCCGCCGCGCCCGTAAGCAAAACCGAGGGGGATAGTGCAGCAGGGCCTCCCTTTTGAAAAGTGTTATTCCAAAATTTATACAAAGCTAAGTCCTGAATTTGATAATAACTTTGACTTCTCAAAGCCCAATTTTTTTTTAATTCAGGGGATTAGACAAAATTGGGCTATGAGAAGTCAAAGTTATTCTTAAATTCTGGACTTAGCTTTGTATAAATTTGGAATAATACTTTTTTAAAGGGAGTGCTGTCGAAATTTCTGCAAAACTAAGGAGTTAGTAAAATCTTGTCTAAGTTGAACTCAAGTTGTCTTTTGAGTTCATATCGGACATAGTATAAATCTGGGAAGTCTCCCTTTCTAAAGGGAGTGCTGTCCAAATTTCTACTATTTCAGGGAGTTAAACAAAATTTTATTTTCCAGAGTTAGAGATTACTCCTGCTTTTGATATTTGGACTAATATAAATTCTGAAAATGCATTTTTCCTACGGGAAGCGCTGCCGAAGTTTCCTTGATTTAGAGGAGTTAGATTCTATTTTGACAGGTGGCGATTCTGGCGGTCCACCCTGAATGGGGGAGATTCTGCCATTAGTCTACCTTTGCTTTGGGCACTGGCTTAGGGGTAGGCTTAGACTTAGTTGGCAGATAACCTTGGATGAGAATGTGTTATGGAGTTGTTTCTGCATACACTTATGATTCTAGCTTGGGGATTGGTCTATCTTATGTTACAGGTCTTCTGGATCGATTGATTCAGGACTTAGACTAGATTCAGCTTGATCCTACAAGGATCATCTTCTGTTATCACTGATAACAGGTCGGTTGCCGATTCAACTCCAATTCACTCCTGTCACTCAACCTAAAGGTCTTAGCCTTGAGATTTGAATTGTTTTGTTGTGTTCTTACCCGGACTTTATTGAATGGTCATCCAACAAAAGTACTGAGTATTTATTTAAGAGTTGCACGAGTGAGGCTTGTATGGCTAAGGCAAGGGGTATGAGTGCGAAAAATGATTGAAGTTGACCCCGTGTAGTGCGCAGACTTCTGGTTGAATCTTTGATGTGATTGCCGGTATGGTTGTGATTCGGACTCTAGATGTGATTGCCTGCGATTTCATACATATATGGCTGAGAGGAGCCTCCCTGTGACTGTGAGAAGTGATTGTCCTATATAACCAACCCTCGTGTATTTATAAGTGTCCTGAGTATTTGAGACGGCTACTTTGAGTGTGAACAAGGGTTAACTTGATTATGTCTCAGGAGGAAAGAGAGGTTCATTTTTTACCCTTGCTTTTTAGAGTTCGTATGGTTTGACGTTGTAGTCTGTGGCAGCCATCAAAGTCAAACCCCTTGACTTTCACCTAGGCCCGGGGAGGACTTACCCCCAGGGCCGCGAAAGACGACTACCATCACAGGCGTGGACATGTGTACCACCCGCTTTGCATAACGTGCAGAAGAGGGTGTGTGGTCTTCAACCGCGCATGGTCGTTGTCCAGCGTTAAGAGATTAACCCTCAAGGCGCGTGTCAGCCGATACTTGAGTGTCGAATACAGCCCTCGAGATTAACGAGGACCGCGTGAGTATGGGTACTACATAGTACGCCGTCATTGCGACTGCTTGCGTACGCTTGCATTGCGAGTCGATATGAGATAGTCCTGCATCCGCGCGGCTTTATACCGAGTCTCGCGCGCGACGCCCACCTAATTTCCGCAGTGGAAAGTTATGGGATGGCTACCGAGGGGCTAGGAGGGTTGTCGCGTTGTTTGTGTCGCGTTGTTCGTGCGGGTCGTTACGTGTATATGTGTGTGTGTGTGTGTTGTTGTTTTGTGGTTGTTAGAGTGGTGTGCGCGTGGTGTGTGGGATGCGTCGTAGTCGACCGACGTCGAGTCGCGCTTGGGACTTCAGCCCCTCAAGATGTCGGTTCGCGCGTGGGTCCGATAGGCGTATTACCGCGCGTATCCCCTATGCTACAACGAACGGAAACGCCCTCGGCTAGTCCACCTCTGTGATTGCAATTGATTAGCTTTCGTACTGTGGACTGATAGCTTGTCGAGGATACGCCCACCGAAGGGAGGTAACAACTCCCGTAAGGTAGAGGTAAGTTGTGCCTCGCGTAGGCCCTATCCTGTCGTAAGGGCTCTCGAGAGGTATGGCTGGCGCACTCGGCTGGAGCGGCCTAAGGAAGCTCCACTTATGTGTTCGTGACGAGGTTGGTCCAACTCCTGCGTGACGTGGCCGAGAGGGTCCCGCGCTGCCGCATGCGGTGCCGGACCGATGCGCTCGACAGGTGGCCCCGTTGCCGGGATGACAGCTGCCTACCGTTGTCCCTGGTGGAACGACATCCGGGTATGTGATTGTGAGAACAAGGCAAAAAAAGGAGAGGTTTTCTTTGGACGCACATGGTCGATTGCTTGATACCCTGTCCAACGTTGGGAATGTCTTCAAGTTGCGGTCTAAAGTGTTAAGTACTGATTATAAGCGTATGTTTGTTTTGCTCGAAGGAGGAAATGCTAAGATGGAGTACTTTGCTATCCTGAGTATTTTTTTAGGTGATTGGGCGATACGTGGCACGTCTGATGCGGCCCAGGTTGAATCGAGGCAGCATCAGCATTATTGGGTATGTCCCCTATTAAGGCATACTTTATTAAGTGACCGTCAAAGCCACAAGGCTAGTTGACTTATTACGTGAGTATTGAGCTAAGCCTGCTTTGGGAAGTAGAGGTGTTAAGTTGAGACTTCCTCCCCTGGTCGATAGAGCCTCGTTTTGGAAGAAACTGTTGGCGTGTAAGCGACGCGGATGAGGGGATGACTGGTGAGAGAGGAATTAAAGGGGTTTAATTGCCAAGGTCTTCCCATGAGCAGAGATTAAGTTGTGGTATGATGGGTACTGCAATGAGTACCGAGCCTAGACCCCTAATGGTATCGGTTGGCGGTGAGGTGAGTCATTTAGGGGATTGCCTAGGCATGATTACCGATAGAGTTTGGGAAGTAGTGATTACTTGATTAGCGGTGTGGCCGATCCAAAGAGAGACCTATGTTTAAGTATTCGTGATATATGGGTATTTGTTTTTATGATGGTTTGTATTGGGCTATCTGAGTATATGTGCGTTCACTCCATTTTTGTTCTGGTGTATGATCAATGGTGTATATATGGAATTGGCTTCCAGAGCAGACACAAGTTTTGCATGAAACCCACATCTGGCATGGGACCAGAGGTGAATGGGGTGACTCATTTATGAGGAAGGTGGTTCCTCCTGAAGGGAGTCAGTCAGCGTGTACGATGTGTCCTCGGTGGAAGTGGGTTCCCGAGTTGTTACTCCCTTGTTGGGGCTTGAGGAAGCAGATTATCAGTCTCAAGGACGATAGTGAGACCCATGCTGGAATTATGTTCCTGGTCCATTAGTGGGGTGTTGTTACCTATCCTATGATAGGAGGGTAACTACATTATTTATTGAGAGAGGAGGAAAAAGCTTGCTAGCTCGCTGAGGCTGTAATGGTCAGGTGGAACAGCTACTGCTTAGTGAGAGCGGTCCAGGAGTAGCGATCTGGGCTCGTCTCGCATTAATCAGGGTCATCGTATTTGTAAGGGCACGGACTCGCTATCCGTTGCCCTGACAGGTATGAATGGGGATGACCATCTGGTCGTGATTAAGCTTAGTGAGGTGCAAGTGCTGAAATCGGAGAGGGTTGCGGTGAGGCTTGATCTTTAGAGCGGGGCTCGGGAGTCAAGATGTTATCTCAAGAGGATCACACCGCCCCTCTGTATTATATGCTTCGCTTAAGAGATGAAGGGGGGGTAACAACTGTATCATGCTAATTATTTATTGGTAGTCTTACTCTGTTTTCTATGAACTAAGATACGTTTTGAGAGTTATCTTATTATATGGCTGGCGGTTGGGTTGGCTTCATGTTGTTATGTATAAAGCATGTCGTGCCCTTCAGTTACAACCCCTGCGAATAAGTTGCGCCTACTATGTTGTGATCGTGATTACGAGTATATCCTAGTTACTGTGGGTTGTACTGTGTTTGGACTCATGTTTGGGGTACCTACCTGTATGACGTGTATATTGTATCTTTCATGGGTGGTAAATATGATATATGGTTAATGTCTGAGTTGTGGCTCGAGGGTTTTGTCGACGTGTACTTGGTGTTCTATTTCCGATGGGTATTTGTGTGAAGAGCTCTCTTCGGTATAGTCGGTTGTCTCGAATAGACTCTTTTATGCGCGTGCGTGATGAGTATCGGGATAATCTTAGCAGGGTATTATTGGCATCTGGTACTTAAGTAATACACCATTCATTATGAGTAATTACTACTATGAAGTTGGTATCTGCGACAATGTTATTACCATTGTATATTACCAGTAAAATTTTCCCTAAAGCTGGGCGGTCGCAAATGCTGGAAATGAATGATTTTAGGGAGAGATGATCTGGGGATAAGGGTTTAGAGGCAAGATGGTAGAATATGATTGCCAATATGATAACGGACGGCGCATACTGGACGTTTTTTTTGTGATGGGCACAACCCAGACCGGAGCAAGGGCAACTAAGGATGCCTTATGCGAAGGAAGATCCCAATGTGACACTACCTGTCAAGGAGGAAGATGGACTTGAGATTTCCTTGCCAAGGCAAGCCAGGGAGGGAGAGTATATCTCTTCCTGGTGGGGCGCACCGATAGGCAAGGGTATTTTTGCCTGGATCGAGTCCGGCTTTGATGATGGTCAGGACTGTGCGATCGTAAGGGTGACTTTGTGTGCGTCGTTGTCGGTTTGGTTCTCACATGGGATTGAATTGGCGCTTGGGCATGGGAGCCTGTTGGCGAGACCTTTGAGGGTAGCCGAGGAAGCTGCAGCGAAATGGACGAATGACAGGATCCAGGAAGGAGAGGAGCAGGTGGAGGCCCGTGTAGAGGTCAAGCACGCCGAAGAGTTTGCACTTCCCTCGGCCCCATTGCGAGTTGTCCTGCCAGAGTTCTTGATAGAGGCATATTTTGGGGGACAGGTGAGGGTAGCAGTTGCTGCAGAGGCTGCTATAAAGGTGCGAGAATGGGGATATGCAAGGTACACGTGCGAGTTGATAAATGGGTTGTACCTGGATCGAAAGTTCTTGCCCCATAGCCAGGAACTTAGGAACCTGGCCAAGGTAGTGGACGCTTATACAAGTTCGCACGACCCAAATGAACGATTGCAGACTGGGAGGAGGTTCGTGCCGCGGTTGGCCGATAGGGAGTGCCCATGTATCCTGCCAGGGTGGGTCTCTCGTAGACAATGTGCACATAGGTGATGAGGGCTAGGGTGGCAGGCCAATCAGTTGTATGGATTGAGCCCCTATGTGTTAGTCGGCAAGATATATCAAGATGGATTGGAGGAATGAGTTGTGGAGAAGACGGGTTTGGGTGAGAAGGGCCTACAAGTTTGAGGACGCTGCAAAAGTGAGCAAGAAAACCTCATTTGAATAGATATGACGTGCAGAGGGAAGGGGGTTTTCATAATAATGGTCCGGTAAGACGACCCGAATTGCAGGCAAAAGGGGCCCCAATAGAATAGTTGTATATGGGGGGTATGTTAGGTCTGCCTCGGATCGTGTTATCGATGCGCCTCTAGTGACTAGGGCAGAGAGATGAGTTTAAATAAGGGTCTATCTCCCTAGACCTATCGGTTGAGAGAAGAAGGGACGAGACCTACGCCCTGTTTTAGGTCCGGATGGTTGTATATATGAGAGAGATCTGAGGGGTTTGAGGGGAAGCCTTGATGTGGGAGAAGGTAGACCCCCTAGCCTAGAGGTGCATTGCGGGAGACTTGTGTATATATGATGGATCATAGGAGGCTCCAAGGTGGGGCTGGAAAAACACCTTTCTAAGGCTCCTGCGACTAATTGAAGGTAGGATAGCAAGAGCATGGCCCAAGCATGGAAACGAGCCTCACGCATGTATGGATTGCTGAAGGCAAATATGAATGAGGGTGTGGTTTAGAGTGTCCGCTTGTGTGCGTTGGGAGATCATGCGAGGATGCGACCTTATAAAAAATTTTGATTGTGATCTTTGACTCCTTCTAGATCGATGTTTTAGGAATATCGCCCTAGGATACAGGGGAGGGGCTATGTCTTGAAGGATGAATTTCCTCATGACCATACTACCCGGAACTACAAAGGCGTATGCATCCACGCATTTGTGCATAGAATGTGCGTAGAGCCTTGGTAGGTTTGGACTTATGTCCTAAGTAAGCGAGGGCAATATGTACAGTGTTTTGATTCTAGACCAAATTTTAGTCTCGAGCGAGTGAGGCACGGTAGGGGCTTGGTCCTACTTTGTCCAAGATTTGGATATGTTTTCAGTTACTTGGGTCCCTCTGATTTGAGGGGTATGATTACATCCTGACCAGGACTGTGTCAGTATTAGTCCTTGTTAGGGAGGGCGCGGTTTTCGTTGTGTGATGCTGGTACCAGGTTGAGGTCGAGATTGTTCGACTTCATGTGTACATATGTATTTCGAGACCATTCGGTTTGCGTTTGAGTTGGGATATTATACCCCTGGGTATAAATTGAGTTGAGATCTTTATCTGAAGCTATTCCTTGTATATGACGATCACGATCACTCTCACATGTGTGGTTTTATCCTGATGTATGATGACTTTGTATGAGAGATGTGCGAGATACATCTCATGTGTATCGGATTGTGTGGACTTTACGAGATTAAATGGATGTGAACTGTCTACTCTTCGGTATACTTGTGCGGTCTGCCTACAAGCAGGACGGGGCCAAGTATAAGGGGAGGGAGTGCAGTCTGTTATTGTAAAAGCGTGAGAATCCTAAGGGATTTTGCGAGTCTTTGGGACTCGATTACTTACCATGCCGGATGTTTTACGAGTAGGTTGCGAAAAGGGCCCATAAGCAGGCCCCTCAGTTGAGCTGTTTCGTGCTTGAGTTGTGAAGAGGACCCATAAGCGGGCCTCTCAGTTTGAGTTGTTCTGTGGTTGAGTTGTTTTATGGTTGAGACCCCTTTAGTATGAGGAAGGCGGTTACCGTAGTGTTGTTTACCGGAAGACTCATCTCCAGAAGGGGTCATGTGATAGCTCATCCTAGAAAGAGAGGGATGGCTGGGAGACCTATTGGGAGGGACCTCCGTCGTGTGAAAGGTGGTTAACAGATTTAAGGGCATGGTAAGAAAAGTTTGAGTTGATAAAGTCTGACGAAAGGAACCAGAATTACGGATTGGATCATTGGTGGAACTGATAAAGTCGCAAGTTAGTGCATAGCCGTGGGATGTGTGGCCTGCTGTCTCTGATCAAGTCAGCGGGTCGCGGCCTTGTGTATGAGCCTCGCGGTGAATCTGTTTGTGATTGTAAAAAGGAGTCATGCTTTCTATGTCGTCCCATAGGGAGCTGGTAAACGCCTTTAAAGTGAGACAGACCCCTGCGTAGTCCCGCAGTGGGTCTGCGGTCTGTTTTGCGACGCACCGTTCAGACACTTGTGCTAATCCCAAGGCATAACGAGGAATACCAAGCTAAACGGTAACGGTTAGCACCTCTAGGGCGCAACCCCTATTGGATGGCTGCAAGCCACCAGAACCTGGCTGCGGACCCACGTATACCAACGGGGTAAGAGCTTAAGGGGTTATGCACGCCCCAGGGAAATTACTCCGGTGGGATGGCGGGGGATATGAGTCGAGACGTTGGGTAGTCCTGATTGAATGCTTATCAGGAGAAAACCTATCGTTGCATAACCAACGAAGGAATTGTCGTTAAGATAACAACGCGGTAGGCCGTTGATCTGGCTCGATCAACCAGGCTATGGTGAGCCAGGATGGAGACCTAACATTTCTGTACTACACTGCAGAAAGAGCTGAGAGGAGGTTTATGCATACATATATATATATATATACGTTTGATTGCGAGGATTTTCGCGAAGGAGGCGAGAGTGCCTTCTAAGGTCTTATCTAAGGCCCGCGTCCCGGGTATGACTCTGCTTACGAGATAGAGTCTAGCCGGAACACTCAACGAGAGGCCGGCGTTAATCTAGGACAAAGGGGAGAGGACGGTGTGGGGTGACCTTTAGGAACTGATGTTGTAGTATCGATGCGTAATACACCGGCGTCCTATTGTCAGGACGAACGGAGACCCGGGTTAAAACCCTGGCAGCATATAGTTATGGAGGCATGGATTGTTGGAGGCCTCTACCCTGTGTCTGTCCGCTAATCAGATAGGTTCCTTTCTTGTCAGCATTTGGAGTGTGGATGAATTTGTAGCTTCCTGATTTGGCGAAGCAACGTCATATGGTCCGGTAAGCTGTCGGCGCGAATACCCTTACAAGGGTATCCGCCCTGGTTTTTGCAAGTGACAGAAAATAGTTTGGTTTAAAGTTTAAGTATACCGCGCTAGGCGCGGCTGCGTCTGTGATTACGTTGACTAGGTGGTTGAGTAGAATAGAGTGTGTGTGGGAGCGCGGATTTTTGAGGCGCGCGTGATTTTTTTATTTTTGGTGATTGGAGAGTCGGCGTGACCGCCGGCCAGATTTTTCTTCTGATTAAGTAGGGATCAAAAAGAGTAGGTCTCGCTGACTAATGTGTTTGCCTGCGACCTGCGCGTGCGTACAGAGGACGACCTGCGCGTGCGTACATAGGACGACCTCGACGGCGGCGACGACGACGACAGTGTGACAGCGGTAGGTCTTAGAACGCGGAGAGGCGCGAGTGGCGGCCGTGGTACAGTTTTTGGTTAGTCGGCGTGGACGCTGGGCGGCCGCGCGCATGGTTGTAGGCGAAGGTGAGGCTCAGGCCAATTTCCTTGGTCATGAGCGCAGCGTTGTACCGCCTTATATGGCACTCCGCAAATATTGGTCTCAGACTTTGACCTAGCCCTATAGGTTACGGCATTGGGTTGACGATACGGAGGTTCGGGAATCGAGGCCGGCGGGCGGCGGCGCAGCAGCATCGGAGCGGCGAGAAGCGAGACTTGAGGGGTTGAGGGCCCTGTTGGGCTATCCCCCTCAGTTTTGCTTACGGGCGCTGCGGCGGGCCCAATCTGCGGGGTTGGCGAGGTGCCAGCAGCCCCGCGGTTCCCCGACTTTTATTTGATTTTATTTCACTTTTGTTTATTGTTCTGGGTCCGTCTGCTAGCGAGTCCCGCTTTGAGAAGCGGGACTGCGGTAGGAGCGCGTGGGGGTGTGTTGTATTTGCGGTGTTGCCTGAAGCGCAATTACAAACTGTTTTCCTGGCTGCGCCGGAGTCGTGCCCCGTTTTGCCTTGGGGCGCGGTGCATTGGGTGGTATAGCAAGGGTTCGTACGGCCGCTATCCGAGGATATATGCAAATTCGGGATTGAACCCGGACGTGGACCAGGCCGGATCCGTACGCAGAATGAACGGGGCGGTATCTACCCCCACCAATAGGCCGAGGTAAAGGCCGTGCGGCCTTTGGGGGAGCCGCGGGGCATTGCCCCGGTCGAGTCCTTCGGGACATCTGCTAATACTAGGACTATGCCGAGGGGGCGGGGGGGCGCACAACCACGGTGAGGAGCTGATATAGACATCCGGGAGTGAACCCGGACGCGGACAAAGCCAGGTGTGGACGAAAAGGGGAGGCAAGTGGCGGGGAGGCTCTTCTACCGAGCACAGTCAGCAGTGCCCAGACGCGGTGGGTGAGGGCGGCCACCTGTGGCCCGGCACTATAAAGGCGGGGTAGTGTCGGCCCGTTCGGTTAGTTGGCCGGTAAGGCGCATAGCAGGGTCAACGGAAAAGAGGAAAAGGAAGGATGGACGMGGACGGCCCTCTGCACCGGGTGCAYRCAAAGGAAGGGGAAGAACAGCAACTAGCGGGGAGTGGGAAAGCAGGGGGARAARGACGGACKGATCRGGCGCAGATGGAGACGAGGRAGGGGCTGGCCAGATGGTGTTGCRTGGTGAGTAARCGATAGCRCAGCGGGGGCGAACCCGGRCGCGGTTTCGAGCCRGGTGCGTGCGAAAGTTGTGATGGCGGAGCGATGAGGGAGGAGGAAGATAGAAAGGTRAAGCTCRCTCGCTTCTTAGCGAAAACGAGCGAGGGAGGAGGCGTTCCCGGGGTTTTGACCCGGGGCGAGTTCATCGGTGGYGTTAGATCTRRTGATAGGTTAGTGGATTAGAAGATAGAGAGGAAACGGGGTGCGCCGAGCYGGYGATGGTGAARWKGGCRAAACGRGCATAACTAACCCGATTCTCAATGRATTCGGGAGAGAAAGGAAGTGGTCCGGGGGTTTTGACCCCGAGCGGATTTGATTATGGTGTAAGTTTTAGCGAAGAGTTAGTGGAACASGTGGTTCRTAGTAAMCRTTAGTGCGTCGGGTGGTGGYGGAGGGAGCTATGTCGAAGGAGGAAGGGCGGTGAACGCATAGCTCAGGCAATTCCCAACGAAAACGGACAAGCGAAGTGGCTACTCCTACGTTTGGGGTA
>BFEA01000025.1:1490168-1502842 GCA_003427395.1 Chara braunii | reverse complement strand
CTGTTCGTGGGGGTTGTCACCCGGACTTCGGGTGGACCTGGTTTAGTCTGCAGTCGTACACACTTGCCAGCCAGAGGTAGTAGTAGGTGCGAGGGATGGTGAGCAAGCAGGGAGGAAGATTCCTGCCTAGTGAGCCGACAGTTCAGGGTAGACTGGAAGATGGACTACAGACTGCGGGTGAATCGGGGTTAGACTGGAGTGGTGTACCAAGCCTGTACAAGTGGAGACTGCAGTCAGGGGGGGCAGCTCCACGGCGGGGGTCTCGACAGAACAGTGAGGAAAGGGATGCTGAGACACGGAATGCAGGAAGTGCTACGGTAGGGACTGTTATTGCTAACCGATGCGTGCTAAGTGTTGCCGCTGTTTGTCTAATGTTAGCAATGGAGTAGCTGCGTGTGGGCAAAGGGGAAGTGTCAGGATAAGCGGGAGGTGATGTTGTGAATTGGTGGGCTCGCCCGGAGGGGTTACGTCGATAGTCTGAAGTCCTTGACCAAGCCGTTAGTTGGCCGCCATTGCGGGGCCCTCAGGCGAGCCAAGACATCAAGGCCCTCTCGCACGAGTCTGAGAGCACCCTTCTTGGATCTGAGAGACTCAAAACTTCTCCTCCTACCCTTCTTACTCTAAGTCTAATCCTTTGGGTCTGAGAGGAAGGCGGCAGGTGGGCATGGGACCCGTGAACCGCGCCAAGGCCTTGTGGGAGGTTCGCCCCACCGATTGCGGGAGCTCTGCCGGGACTCGGGAGGAGTCCTCGTGGCAGGGAAGTGAGTGGTGATTCCCTGACCCCCTCTATAAACCCAGTTATAGCCCCTATTTGTACATCTCTCTATGGGTGATTGAGTGTATTGTGTGTGACTCCTGTATTTGATTTTGGTTTGACCTTCAGGACATAAGTCAGGTTAAATAAAGGAATGTCTGCGCGACTTCAGTTTCAGTTTTGTTGATTGCCTGAAAGCAGATTGTGAACGAGACGGTTGCATCGAGGGGAAGGATTGGGAGAAAGGCAGTATTGTGTGCGATTTGATTGGGTCGTCAAGCCTGGGAGGTCCCCGTAAGTTTGGGGAAGCCCAACGCTTTCTCTATTTTTGGATTGTGTGGAGCCTCAGGCCGCTCTATAAGTTTAGGTGGCCTAAAGCTCTGGAGGTTGGGATGTCCCCGTAAGTTTGGGAAGACCTAGTGCTGTGAATTGCATGGAGGGTCAAGACGCTCTATAAGTTTAGGTGACCTGACTGCTCTGACTTGTGAGGGTTGATTGTGTTTGACTTTCAGGGGCTCAGGGCGCTCTATAAGTTTAGGTACCCGAGGTCGCCTTGTTTATTTGGGAGTTCTGTCAATTTCTTTGGTTCTGAACGAGGAGGTATGAACCGCTCTATAAGCTTAGGTGGTTCAGCCCTTCTCCTGTTTTGTTCTGAGGGAATAATTTTGGCAGGGGACAGACCGCTCTATAAGTTTAGGTAGCCTGGCCCACTGTCTCACACAGACTGGATCAGAGAGAAACGAACCTGGCAGAGGATCAGACCGCTCTATAAGTTTAGGTAGTCTGACCCAATGCCTCGCACATGTGGGAACCCAGTGTACATAATCTGGCTATATTGTATTACTATGCTATTATGAACAGGCTGGTCAGACCACTCTATAAGTTTAGGTAGCCTGACTATAGCTTATCACAACTGAAGAGAGTATAACTAAGAGATATAACTGAAGGTAAACTTGGGCAGGCTTAGCATTGTTCTGAGTTGAGCGGCTCAGCCTTATTTCCCCTTTGAAGACTAAGTTCAGAGAGGTATTTATAACTTGGCTATTTAAACAGTTCAGGATGACTAGAGTGGTCTAGTCATACGCCCAAAGAAGAGAGAAGTAGTTGTGCCCTCTGTTTGTGTATACCCGGCCAAGCCAGAACGGTCTATAAGCTTAGGTATTCTGACTTTGGGCCTGGCTAAGTTGAGCGCGCTCTGTAAGTTCAGGTGCCCTAACCTATGCCTTATGTAAGTTGGGTATAAAGGGGTAACTTACTTAGGAAGCATGAACTATTGTTTGTTAAAGGAGCTTGGGGTTGGTGAGAGTACTTACCTTTGTGGTTTGACCTGCATGTGGCTGAATGAGATTACTATTTGGTTTGGGTTTCAGGTTGATAGGTAGTTGCTTTAGAGGCTCGCCATGTGCTAGAGGATAGGAGTTAGTTTCAATTCCTGCATTTTCTGAGCTAAGTTGTTTTTTACTTAGATCAATTCTTGCATTTTGTGGGATTTTTTTGTTATACTTGGCCTTGTGTAAATTTTGGTAAGCTACTTTATCTACGGGAAACGCTGCCGAAATTTCTACAAATCCAAGGAGTTAGCCAATTGTTGACTTGTCAAAGTTCAACTTATTTTTTCCTTATGTATGACGTAGTAGAAATTTGGAAAGTCTCATTTTCTATAGGGAGTGCTAACCAAATTTTTGCTAATTCATGGGGTTAGACAAAATTGGGCTTTGAGAAGTAAAAGTTATTCTCAAATTCTGGACTTAGTTTTGTATAAATTTTGGAATAACACTTTTCTAAAGGGAGTGGTGTCGAAATTTCTGCAAAACTAGGGAGTTAATTTAATCTTGTCTAAGTTGAACTCAAGTTGTCTTTTGAGTTCATATCGGACTTAGTACAATTCTGGGAAGTCTCCCTTTCTAAAGGGAGTGCTGTCTAAAATTCTACTATTTCAGGGAGTTAAACAAAATTTGATTTTCCAGAGTTAGAGATCATTCCTGCATTTGATATTTGGACTTATATAAATTCCGAAAAGGCATTTTTCCTACGCGAAGCGATGCCGAAATTTCCTTGACTTAGAGGAGTTAGATTATATTTTGACAGGTGGCGATTCTGGCGATCCACCCTGAATGGGGGAGATTCTGCCATTAGTCTACTTTTGCTTTGGGCACTGGCTTAGGGGTAAGCTTAGACTTAGTTGGCAGATAACCTTGGATGAGAATGTGTTATGGAGTTGTTTCTGCATACACTTATGATTCTAGCTTGGGGATTGGTCTATCTTATGTTATAGGTCTTCAAGATCGATTGATTCAGAACTTGGACTACATTCAGCTTGATCCTACAAGGATTATCTTCTGTTATCACTGATAACAGGTCGGTTGCCGATTCTTCGGTGTACGATTCAATTGCAACTCACTCCTGTCACTCAACCTAAAGACTTTAACCTTGAGATTTGAATTGTTTTGCTGTGTTTTTACGCGGACTTTATTGAATGGCCATCTAACAAAAGTATTGAGTATTTATTTAAGAGTTGCACGAGTGAGGCTTGTATGGCTAAGGCAAGGGGTATGAGTGCGAGAAATGGTTAAAGTTGACCCCGTGTAGTGCGTAGACTTCTGGTTGAATCTTTGATGTGATTGCCGGTATGGTTCTGATTCGGACTTTGGATGTGATTGCCTGCAATTTCATACATATATGGCTGAGAGGAGCCTCACTGTGACTGTGAGAAGTGATCGTCCTATATAACCAACCCTTGTATATTTATAAGTGCCCTGAGTATTTGAGAGGGTTACTGTGAGTGTGAACAAGAGTTAACTGGATTATGTCTCGGGAGGGAAAGAGAGGTACCCTTTTTACCCTTGCTTTTTGGAGTTCGTATGGTTGGACGTTGTACTTCGTGGCAGCCGTCAAAGTCAAACCCCTTGACTTTCGACTAGGCCCGGGGAGGACTTACCCCCAGGGCCGCGAGAGACGACTACCACCACAGGCGTGGACCTCTGTACCACCCGCTCTGCATAAGGTGCAGAAGAGGGTGTGTGGTTTTCAACCGCGCATGGCGGTTGTCCAACGTCGAGAGATTAACCCTCAAGGCGCGTGTTAGCCGACACTCTAGTGTCGAATACGACCCTCGAGATTAACGAGGACCGCGTGAGTATGGGTACTACATAGTACGTCGTCATTGCGACTGCTTGCATACGCTTGCATTGCGAGTCGATATGAGATAGTCCTGCGTCCGCACGGCTTTATACCGAGTCTCGCGCGCGACGCCCACCTAATTTCCGCAGTGGAAAGTTATGGGACGGCTACCGAGGAGCTAGGAGCGTTGTCGTATTATTTGTGTCGCGTTGTTCGTGCGGGTCGTTACGTGTGTATGTATGTGCGTGTGTGTGTTGTTGTTTTGTGGTTGATAGAGTGGTGTGCGCGTGGTGTGTGGGATGCGTCCCAGTCGACCGACGTCGAGTCGCGCTTGGGATTTCAGCCCCCCAAGATGTCAGCTCGCGCGAGGGTCCGATAGGCGTATTACCGCGCGTACCTTCTATGCTACAGCGAACGGGAAACGCCCTCGGCTGGTCCACCTCTGCGATTGCAATTGATTAGCTTTCGTACTGTAGACTAGTAACTCTGCGGGGATACGCCCACCGAAAGGAGGTAACAACTCCCGTAAGGTGGAGGTAAGTTGTGCCTCGCGTAGGCCCTATCCTGTCGTAGGGGCTCGCGAGAGGTATGGCTGGCGCACTCGGTCGGAGCGGCCTAAGGAAGATCCACTTATGTGTTCGTGACGAGGTTGGTCCAACTCCTGCGTGACGCGGCCGAGAGGGTCCCGCGCTGCTGCGTGCGGTGCCGGACCGATGCGCTCGACACCGGGTCCAGCGTCCCATAGATACAACCATCCTTACTAATTGGCACAAACTGGGAACCGGGCCCAACGTCCCATAACGAGTATGTTAAAAAAACTTCAGAAAACTTCATCAGACAATTTCAAGAAAATCAGACAAGGAACTACTAGAAATATTTTTGAGATACCGGGACCATTACCCGACTGTAACTCAGAACTATTAAAGCTACTTCATACATGTTTATGACAACTTCATGAAAAAATTCAGAAACGACTCGGAAAAAGCCCCATCGATCCGCTTTGCCTCACTCCGGCAAGACTGACTGCAGCAGAACCACCATCTCTACTGCTGCTAATATGCCATACTCTCATCCTACCAGCTAGCCCCCTCACTGGTAAGATGTGTGATAACCCACCATCTTCTCCCACTCACCTTATTAACTTTTACCATCGTTCCAGAAGCAAGAGAATAGGCCACAGAGGTCCAACGATTGTTCCAAGAACTTTGAAAACCCACACACACCCTTCCAACGTTCTCCAAAACTGTCGTACACTTCTGTCGCTCTCTTCCAGGTCTCACACCCCCACTTTCTGCTGGGTTACAGGGCAACGTAACTCACCCCAGCTCCGGCCAGCGTCGTCCCGGCAGCAACCCTTAGTTGTCCCGAGGGAACCCCCCCCAAGACCTCCCCAGATCTCTCTACCAGACCTCACGCTCCTGCATCCCAGGTTACAAGGCAACACCCCAGCTCCGGTCAGCGTCGTTCTGGCATCGAACAATCGCAGGTCTCGAGTACAACAGCGATGACGCCACGTAAGACGAGTCGGTAGGGATCCCTAAGTCCTAAAAACATCCTAGTACCACTAAGCACCCAAATCTCTCTAGGACATTCAAAAAGTGTCTTAAAAAATATAAGAACGGGCGAGGCAAAACTAAAATTGTCCACTATTATCGATTCCCCCTTCCAACAGATGGAGCGTCGGTCCAAGCTTTCGTCCCACGTACCAGAACTCACTTGATCTCATACCCCCTTCTCCTAGGGTAACAGGGCACCACAACCCTCCCCAGTACCGATCAACCTAGCTCTGACGGACACGAAATGCCTTCCTCCCTCGACAATTCCCGTAGCGGCAAGCCCCTAAGCAGGTTAGAGGGTCAATACCCCAGCGCCAGCTATGTCGGGCGATCTGGTTATGCCTTCCACCCTCGTTATAACTTCCCAGGCCTCAAGCTCTCCCTGGGTTACAGAGCAGTGGCTCCAGCACCGGCCTGTGTCGTCCCAGCCTCGTCCTTCTGACCTACTTACTCAAACAAACAGCCTTTGCTGTTGAAAATCCCCTTACTACCTTCCTTCCTTCAAACCTAGCTCCCCCCCCCCCCCCTTCGGCTCACTGTGTAGCCCTGGAAATCACTCCTCAAAAGATTCTAACACTGCTATTAGCAGCCACCCCCTTGCCTTCTCTCCCCACCCGCCAGTACTGATCCGACCCTAAATCAGTCTGGCTAAGAGACAACAATCCCTTAATACCTCCACCCCCCTCCGAGAATAAGACCTCCCACCTTGTGAAACCCTCACGGGGGGAGGCTCCAACCCTCAAGGAAGACACCAGAGGCATACACAGCAAGCCACAGTTACCCCCCTCAAGACCAGGAAGTTGGAATTAACAGGCCAATCCGAATCAAAATTTACCGCACGGTGTTATGATTAGTAATCATAGGATTTAAAAAACTGCAGAAGCTCACTTTTAGGCATCGACGATTAGAAACGAGTTTGTATCATAAATCAAGAAAAAAACAAGACCATAAGATCAATGATAAGGAAGACTCCCGAGTGACAAAAATCACGAGAAATTATACGAAAATTAGGCTTATATATCCATAACGGATTTTCGAATCTGATTCCCAAACCACGATGTGAGAAATCTTAGCGAAGATGTATAGCACGAAAAAGTATAAGAAGTTATTTTCCAGAAACCATACAAAAAAAACTGAATCAGATCATCAACATTAAAAATGTCGAGAATACGTCTTCGACACTCGAACCAGAAATTCAGAATAGAGAAGACACAATTCAGAAAACCTAATTAGATCATCATCATTTGGTGAGCATCAAGGGTTACATACTTATCCTTTCTGAATTGATGGGATTAAAAGATCAATCTCGAAAATATTTGTAACAAAATCCAGGAATCAACGCGTCCGTAATCATGAGGATCAAAAGTGAGTATGCCATGCTAAGAAAACACCAAGAAAGACTCCTCCATGAATCCTCTCCTCCTCTCCCCTCCCTTCCCCCTTCACTCGCATGTGACGACACCCCTACCTCGCGGGAACCATCGCCCTCGCGCCCCTCGACGTCCTCACCCTTCAAAACGGGGCGCATGAGGCATCTAACACGTAGCACAGGGAGACCTCATCGGAGCCGTTCACCAGACGCATGGCGCAACAGCCCCTTCCCCAATCTCAACCCCGTCAGCCTGTGACGCAGGCAGATCGCGGCACCAAGCAATCCCCCACACGTACCAACCAAACTAAGAAGATCCATGGAGTAATACCATCATGAAAACACTTACCTATCCAAGCTGGTCCATCACCCTCACCTTCGCGTTCGACGCATGGCATCCCGTATCCTGTGGCTCGAATAAGAGTTTGATCCATGATGATGCTGGCAGCCCTACCCATCACAACCCTTCACCAGCAGCCTCCTCATAGCAACCCCAACCTGTCCGCACGCTGCACCACCCACATCACCAATCCACCCATAGCCATCACTCCAAGCCTCTCATCCTCCACCTCCCACCACCCCAAACCCTCTCCTCCGAGATCGCGCTGCTCCACCGCTTGTTACCGCCCGGCACCGCATGACTTCGCGCCACTCCACCGCCTGTTGTTGCCGGGTGCCGTTCGGTTCGACTGCGCAGGTGGGGCGCAGCGCTCCCGGCCGCGCTGCGCCCGCCGCCATCATCCCTAGTACCGGGATTCTGCGTAGATCATCTTTCTGAATCCATTGGAAGGGGTCACGGCTGTCACGAGTCAACAGTTTCCATCTAGGAGATCCATGATCCCCCCAGACACGGACGGAAGATATGACATTGACGGCAGGTGAAGATGTATTCAGAACAGGAGGTAGAGGTCGTCCACAGAAACAATATAAGGTTCGATCCGCTTATCAGGAGCCCGAGGACGACCGCTGGTTTACTAGAACGGAACTTCTAGATACAGCTCCCGACACAGTTAGAGCCTACGAGAGAGATAAGAAAGGTAAAGGTCCTGCCTTAAAATGAGTTACTCTCGGAGGACCTCGAATTTAGGCCAGCGGGAGTGAAACGGTTTTCACCTTTGCAGAGGCAGATGCAGATCCCAGGGTTCGATCCCCAGACCTTACCTTACCCATGTACAGTACCGAGTTGACCCCTGAGTATTTGAACCTGTGACCTGTGTTTCGTGAGTTGTTGTTTGTCTGTCGTAGGACTGTGTGGACATAGGGATTCGATCTGTAGACCTGTCGAGTAGAGGTCTTAGAGAGTTCCAGAAGTCGTAGCTCTAGATGTCCTGAAGGGTCAAAGTCGTAGCTGCTACAGTCCTCAAAGGTCAAGGTCGTAGCTGCTACAGTCCCGAAAGGCCAAGTCCACAGACTTCTGGAAGGTCTGGAAGTGGCCTTTCGCAGCTTGCTCACGTTTTAGACTGAGGCAAGTGGGCAAGTGGGCAAGTGGGCAATTGGTGGACCAACTGCAGTACGTTCGCAGTACGATAGCAGTAGGTTAGCAGTGCGTCCCCATGCAGTCAGCGGTACAATCCAGTCAGTCCCAGTCCAGTCCAGCAAGTACCATAGGGGACTGTGTGTACCATGGGCCGACGGAAAGGGGCAGACCAACGAGTTAGAGAAGTATAAATCAAGAGGCAGCGCACAGCCATTCATTCATTCCTGCGGAAGCCATGCGGAAGCGCTGCCACGGTGACTTGTGCGAGGTGGTCTGCAGAGGAGCCTGAAGTCGAAGTGGGCTAGAGGGAGTTAGCGCAGCCATAGCTGCTTGTAGAGTAGAGTTAGCTGGCGGCCATAGCTGCCATAGTTAGTAATAGGTGTGCATTCGTGTGTGTGCAGAGTGTGCACGTGGGGTATCCAGGGTGATCCGGAGTTGATGTGTGAAGTGAACAGTGGTGTTGGACACAGTGACGAGAGTTGCGATGAGTGGGTGCTGATGCACCATAGCCTATTGAAGCGAGCTTGCATCTGAACTGTGTCTTGGTTCCCATATCCTCGAGCGTTGAGTTGGGCGCTAGGCGCCAGTGTGATTCACCATCTGTTTATATGCATGTGAAGTGACGAAGTATGCCAGTCTGATTGCAATTGAAATCAGAATACCGAATTAAAACAGAATACCGATTTAAACAGAATACCGAATTAAAATCAGAATACCGAATTAAAACAGAATACCAAATTTAAAACAGAATCCCGAATTGAAAATCGGAATCTAGAATTAAAACGGAATACCGAATTAAAACAAAAATTGCAACTTTGACTCTCGATAGTAATGCAGAACGGATTTGGAAAATCGAATAAGCAATCTATTCGCTAATCAGAATTACCTTGTGAGCAGATCCATTAGTTGGTCTGCTCTGATACCAAAACTGTTGCATACTCGTGAATACTTCAACAAGTATGGGCAGAACCAAAGATCAACCAGTATAGGATGAGCATGTATGCAGCGGAAGTCTGATAAATGGACTGACTCACATAGACTGAACTAATACAGAGACCACTCAACACACAAACAATCGTGAGATGGTGCGGTCTGAGCCAATCATAGACGATGCTCAGGCCCCGTACAACCATGCACAGATGAAAGGTGGGAGGAGAGACGAAGGAGGTGGGAGATGTAGGCAGCGCCAGATGTCACCGAGATAAAATCCAGTAGGTCACCGATATGGTAGTCCAAAATGTCATTGAACAAGATCAAAGTGTCGTGGACAATAAGTCACCAATGTCGGAGGTACAGAGTCCTAATGTAACCGGTATCCAATCTGTGATGCCGCCAAGTATCAATCCCAACAATCTCCAAGTCTCGAATCCGGTAAGTACCACAGCCTCTTACCGCCGAAGTCCAACACTGATCTCTGTTCAACTCGTATCAAAGTCTCCAATCTGAATAAGAAGAAGATGAAGTACGCGCCCGAGGAGTGTCGAACGAGCCCCTGAAAGTGATATCTGATACAAGGTCTCGTTACCAATAGACGAAGAGAGTGGAGGGGGAATAGACAATAGGAGGGTGGAAGAGATAAGCAATGACCACCAAGAGAGTAACTGTTACACACTGTGTCACACCACACGGGCCGGTTAGGCCCGACAGATAGGGGTTCAGAGGCCGGTCCAGGCCCAAGGCCGGACCTTTAGACCGGAGGTGCCACTGTAGGCCCACCGGTTGGCCTTTAGGCCACAATTAGGACCAGACCAGACGGGCAGGCCCAAACGACATTACCGTTGGGCCTGGCGGCGCTCTTGAGGCTGCCGCCCGCCGGTCTGATCTGAATCGTCAAGATCACGGCTCGGCCTCGCAGCATAGAGGCCGGCCTTTCCACACCGGTACTTAGGTACCAGGAGGCCGCCTGTTCCCAGCCATTTCTTCCTTTTGCCCAAGGGACCTCACGAGGTCCCTTGGGCAAAAGGAATCCTCGTTTCACGGAGAGGAGCGGGCACATGGGTAGAGAGACGTTACCACCAAGAATCTGGATCGTGGCGGCACCCTATTGGCTGAAGGCCTCAAACACATTTGGATTTTTTTTTCTTTTCTTTTTTCTTGTCTGACATCCTTCGAAGGAAATGTCCTCGGGCGACATCCCCGAGGACAGGTGGAACGATGGCGGAAATTTCCTTGAAAACCCCCAAGGAAACTTCCTTCGGCCCCAAGGACGCCCCAAGGAGCGAGCCCCTCACTATTATTGGAGACACTGTGAAGATCTGAGTCAACTTGTACTTCTAAGTCTGACAAGTATCTTCCAGTCTGGGTTCATTACAGATCTTTTTGTTTTTTTTTCCAAATGCAAAATCTACGATCTTTACCGAAAAGAAGGAAATTTGGACCTCCTTCCACCACTCTGGACGTGCATAAAAGACAAAAATCATGGTGGTGTATCTTTCCATGTTCTGGCCAAAGATTCACTCTCGTTTTGCCCATTTCTCGAGCCCCTTTTTGTACTGTCTAGCTGCACATCCTCTTGTCTGTCTGCCCGTCTCTCTTCGTGTTGTTTTTTTTTTTTTTTTTTTTTTTTTTTTTTTTTTTTTCCCCCCGAAGAATTCAACATTTCGTTAATCATATGGAAAAAGAGGCCGGAAAACACTGGCGCCGCCATTACCATCTAGAGCTTCCCTCCACTTCAGATCCATGGAGTTCAATCTGAAAGAACTCTTCCAAACAAACCTTGAAGCTGGTCAAAAGGGCATCCTAACAGGTCGAGATAGGGTCTCGTTAGACACTCCTAAAAGAATCCTAAAATTTTTAGGACAGTCCGAAAGGTTTTTAAGGATTTCGTGCGTCGTGGTTACACGCATTCCTAAAAGACCATCGTTTAGGACCAGTCCTAAAAGAAAGTCGTAATTAAAAAGAAAAAAATAAAAGAAAAAAAGTCTGCTTCAGGGTTTCAGCCAATAGGGTGCACCAGGAGTCCAAGACAACCGTGCCATGCGCACGTCGCCAGGACTCCGTCAAACGCGGGAATTCTAAAGATTTCAGTAGGTCGGGGGCTACTGAAAAATTTAGGAAGAATTTGCCTGGGGAATCCTAAATTCTTTAGGATTCGTCCTAAAGCCGTTTTCACATTTTCGATCTCGAAATCGGATTTAGGATCGCGTGCAACGACGATGCAATCCTAAAAACAGGAATTTTTAGGAGTGGCTAAAGAGACCCGTAATCTTGTGAAATTACAGCACAAAACAGAATCTTGCTGCTGGTCTCTTATTCAAAATTGGGTCTTCACACTAGTCTCAAATGTAGCACCTATAGCGGCCTGCTCGACTTGTGAGGGATCCATCTTTCCCCAACTATCCTTTCCAGGCTATCCTAGATTCAGCTTTAAAAAAAAGAAGAAAAAAAAAAAAAGAAGAAGAAAAAAAAAGGATTCACTTCTGTCAAAAGCACCTATAGCGGCCTGCTCGTTGGGCAAATAAACTTTCCTACTTCTGTCAAAAGCAAGTGATTAACACTTTTTTTTTTTTTTTTTTTTGAAAAAAAATAAAAAATATTCATCACGAAAGTTAGTAAAGTAAAAACAAGAAACTTTTCCTACCCTCCTATCCATTCTATCAAACTTTACTACCCTCTTCACAAGATTACGGTCTTGTTTTTTTTTCCCGTGAGCTTTTTTTTTTTTTTTTCTTAATTAAACAACGGCTCTCTGCTTCTTTTCTCGTCTGTCGTCTCTCTGACGGGCATCGTGCGGTATATGTCTCTACGACAACATAAATTCAAATTCTCCTGGCCGGAGATTTCGCGCGAATCCGACGGACGACGTAATCGTTCGGCATGGACGAAGTCGCCCGTCTGTCCCAACCAGGGGCGAGGTCCCACCAGCAAAGGGGATTGGATTGAGCTCCTGAATCTGGGTGTGTTTTAAGCACAGGTGCAGAAATGTAGTTCAATCTCGATTTTCTGCACCTATCCACGAAATCGTCCAGATTCAGGCATTCAATCTAATCCTCTTTGCTAGTGGGACCTCGGCCCAGTCGGGATTTGCACAGAGTCCAGGTTCACGTCCCTTCATTGGTGGGGTTTTCTCCGCTGATCACGGCTACCGTCTTCCCCCGAACACAACGCACCCTGATGACGAGTGTACACAAGCAACTTTCCCGGCTGAATACAGTCATGATGAGGGTGTGTGGTATTTGGGGGAAGGCCGACGTAACTAATAACTATACACTCCACTGGCCAATCAATGGGGAGCTTGCTATTAGACAAATGAAGAAGGCCCCAGCAGTTCTGCAACTCCCCGGTCCCGATCGGGATCGCGGAAGTTTAGTCTTCCTTTCTTGTATTTTCCAACGTGGCCAGAGCGCGGCCGTGAGATGCTGAGATCGGATGGCAGCAAAAAAAAAAGAAAAAAAAAAA
>BFEA01000025.1:1468238-1486017 GCA_003427395.1 Chara braunii | reverse complement strand
GTCGCGCACATACACGTACACGAACACATACACGCACAAAGACAAATGCACGGACAGAGACAGACTGGCCAGAATGCCAGCCTTGCACCATGAGGCTGCGGCCTGTTTTGCGCGCCCAGCCCGACGGGCGGGCGGGTGTAGGGAATGACGGAGGGGAATAGGTGTGAGAGAGGTGGGAGACGTCATCCGCTGATCGGATCCAAGGCCGGGCGCAGTCTGTCGGAGCGCAGCGCAACGCGCACTGTTGTGCAAGCTACCGGTAGTGTCCATCCCATCGCAAGCGCATCATGGCATCATAGATCGGCGACCGATCTCCGCCTTCCCTGCGCATACGAGCGCGCGGGCTACCGCAGCGGGCTTCCTTGCCAGTCCGCTGGCGGCAATCCAGCCCGCTAAGCATCTAGACACGCAGGGAAGGCCGCTGCGGTAGCCCGCGCGCTCGTAAGCGCAGGCAGGCGCGGAGGCCTGGCGCCTCTGCAGGCTGCAGACACGGGCCAGAATGCAGGCTGCCTGCAGGCTGCTGCAGGCACTGGAAAGACTGCAGCCAGCCTGCATTTCGGCACGCTGTACGGCCAGCCAGGTAGCGGGCACGGGGGCAGACAAGCCAGCTGGCAAGCTAGCAGTGATCGTTGGGCATGCGGCGTCCCAAACCAAGACGGTACTTAAAAAAAAAACAAAAAAAAAACAAGAAGCTACCGGTAGTCGGTAGAACGCTATATACCGGTCGCTGGTAGACTTCCAGATGCTCCGAATTTCTTCTTCCGACCGGTCGGTGAATGCGACCCTCAGAAATCTGTTTTACACGGTCTGTTGGTCTGTTCCCACGGATCACCAGAATTCTGTAAGGACCGGTCGCCGAAGAAAAAATGTCTCCATCGGCAGTCCTGTAGGAGATCCGACCAGTCGCTGAGGTCCGAGGACCAGCAGCCAGTCGTCTTGACTCGTCTAAGGGCAGACCATGAGGGGTAGGCGGGGGGGGGATCGACAGCACCCGGTCGCCGAGATCAGGTAACCGGTCGCTGGGCGAGCTTGGTATCGGTCGGTCTGGGTGTGCAGATCACCTTCGAGTTCAAGAGGGGGGGGAAAACCGACAAAGGGCCTCGCTGCACGACTCTCCACACATGCACAAAAGACAAAAAATATGGCGGTGTATAATTCCGTGTTCTTGAGGAAGATTCATTCTCATCTTTGTGCAAAGACAACGGCCTTCTTTTTTCTTGACAACAGACAGAGGTCTCGGGCAAAAGAAAAAAAAATCAAAAAGAAAAAGAAAAAAAAAACGCCGGAAGGGCAGAAACAAGCAAGAATGGCTGTCCGGCTGCTGGACTGCATGGCCTGTACCCTCTCAGAGCCCTCTTACTGCCAGGGCCGAGGTCCCACTAGCAGAAAGGATGGGATCGAGCTCCTGAATCTGGATGTGTTTTTATGCAGAGGTGCAGAAAAGCAGTTCAATTTCGATTTCCTGCACCTCTCCACTATTACGTCCAGATTCGGGCATTCGATCCGATCCCCTTTGCTAGCAGTGGGACCACGCCCCAGAAGACAGCAAACCAAAAGAGTAAGATACAAGAACAAATATAAATAAAAAAATAAATCGAGAACCAGCACACCAACGGACTGATTGCATCTCCCAGCTGTTATCCGCCGTCAGGCAAGTTGTGCAGGGCTTCTCCTGCCGTAGATTTCTGCCTGTCGTCTCCGATCTAACGGCCAAGGGAATGCATGGCAGAAAGTTTTTACTTTTCTGAAAAAGGGGGGAAAAAAAAAGGAGACCCTGAGGTCATCCAGAGAACCGGCGGTACGTCAGCGTGGAGGGGTCAGAGACCTCTAGGTTCTTCGAATGTGACCGTAGATAAGGAAGATCGTCAATTTTTTATTATTATTATTACTATTATTATTTTTTCTTTTTCTTTTGATCGTCAAATTTAAGCCAGACAGAAACGAGCTTCCTGTCCTCATCAGTCAGTGTCAAGTACGCTAACAACCTAACTAACTAACTAACTGAGTACCGGTAGCAGCTGAAGAGTTAGCTAACTACCTGGCTGAATCACTGACTAACCAACCTGGGCAGCGAAGAAAACGGTGGCTCAGGTAAATCCTGACGCTGGTTTTGTCGTTTTCGGACATAACGGGCTGCGTATTATCCAAAGGGAGAACCAGTGGGCAGAGGGGTGTCTGGGGGCCAGGTCCCACTAGCAGCGTTGAGTTTCTTCAACCCCTGAATCTGGACGTGTCTGTGGATATGTGCAGAAATGGCGTTGAGTTTTCTCAACCGCACATCTCCACGAACGCGTCCAGATTCGGGCGTTGAGGAAACTCAACGCTGCTAGTGGGACCTGGCCCCGGGTTGTACCCCTTACATACGCCACTGTGTTCAGGCCCTCAGGGCGTACTAACACTTGCTAGATATTAACTGTATCTGGTCTTATTTACGGCCAGACCTCCTGGGGTGTGACCGCAAT
This sequence comes from Chara braunii, assembly GCA_003427395.1. Classification (NCBI taxonomy): domain Eukaryota; kingdom Viridiplantae; phylum Streptophyta; class Charophyceae; order Charales; family Characeae; genus Chara; species Chara braunii. The sequence goes on along the minus strand of BFEA01000025.1, from coordinate 1,483,555 downwards.
TACGTCCACAAAATAAGTAGAGAGGGGCTATCGGTATGCCCTGGTTACATACACTACTCGCCATCCGCCAAGATTTTGAATGCATCTGGACAGATGGGTGTCCACATGCAATCAAAATGTTGGCGGATGGCGAGTAGTGCGACCATGCACGTAGTGTTTTTTTTTTTTTTTTTTTTTTTTTTTTTTTTTTTTTTTTTTTTTTTTTTTTAATTCGAAAAGAGACACTGTTACGAGGTCGGGGTCCTCACAATTAAACCCGGGGTTATCCCGGCAGCATCTCTGAGTTTACCCACTGATTCTGAGTTTACCCAGTTCCCACTAAATTCCCAAGTGATTCTGATCATCTACTACAAATCCCTTTTTTTTTTTTTTTTTTTTTTTTTTTGCCTTAAGGCCCATGTGCAAGGCCTCTATCCTGGTGGTGGTAAGAGAACCACCGGGATTGAATCATCTCTACTAGTAATACTATTATTTTGCCACTCCTACCAATCACCTTCTGCTTACCTCAAAAAATCCCGCCCCATTAACTAAACAGCTACTCCTACCTCCCACTATTCCCCCCCCCCACTAAACCCTCCTGCTAAACTCCCTGGTGGAAGAGTAGGAGGAGGCCAAAGGAGAGTGGAAGATTCCAGACCTGCCCAATCCTACCGTTCTACGAAAAGGCTCGTCTTTACCTCACTCAGCCCCTAATTCTGGGGCAAGGTCCCACTTGCGCAAATAGGGAGATTTCGGCCGTTGATCTTTGCTATCTGCGGTCACTATCTTTTAATTCGTGCAAGTGGGACCTAACCCCTGGCTCCCTCACCCTTTACCCGTATTCTATCTATTACTAACCTCGCTACCACACTATTACTAACCTCGCTACCACACTATTACTAACCTCGCTACCACACTATACTAACCTCGCTACCACACTATTACTAACCTCGCTACCACACTATTACTAACCTCGCTACCACACTCCACACTCTGCAACTATTCTAAGCTGGAATTACCCATCCTAACTCCACCGAACCACACACACAGGGTCGATTGACCCCCCGAGTCTAACACGACTCTCAGTGTTTACTCTGTCTCCTCTTTGTTTCCTACTATTTTGGAAAGCATGGGTCCTCCTGCGGGCCTAATCAGGACCGAGGAGCCAGGTCCAGATGCACGTAGTGTGAGTATCCCCTCAGGCCGTACTCGCACTAGCTCTATCTCAAATGTATCCGACCGCATTTATGGCAGGATGTCGATGCTTCTGACCGCAATTACGTCCAGAAATAGTCTCTGGAAAGGCAACACTACCTCCTTTTTTTTTTTCTTTTTTTTTTTTCGATTTATGTGTGTCGTCCTTGAGAAACAAAAAAAATATATATTCTCTATCGCTTGCTGGCATCAAGTCCCAGTTATATACCCAGGGCCAAGTCCCACTTACCCAGGGCCATGTCCCCCAAGCGGAGTCTGGTTTCCTGACCTGTGTGGCAGCATGCCGCGGTTATGTGGATGAGAAAAAAAACCGGCAGTGCAAGGATGTAACATGAAAAAAGATGTCCCCCCAAAAAAAAAAAAAAAAGAACGTCCAAACCTGCATCTGGGGTCAGGTCCCATTAGCAATGAGGATTGGATTAAGTTCCTGACTCTGGATGAGTTTTGCGCAGAGATGCAGAAAAAAGCAGATCAATAGGTCCGTTTTGCATCTTGCCACGAACAAGTCCAGATTCAGGAATCAAAGCTAATCCTCTGTGCTACCGGTAATGGGACCAGGCCCCTGCCCTGCACTTTCGGGCTGCACTGTCACCTGACAGGCTGACACGCACGCCCTGCAGTGCCTGCAGTTATGAGCACCACACACACCATTCCGCCTCTGAAAACCAGATGGCTGGCCACCCGCTCTTCAAGAAAGGCCTCCCATCCTCTACTACCCTACAGGGCCCACAGCATACAAATTTACAAAATATGATGAAAACCAGCCTTTGGCCCCAGTGTTCATTCAGCCCATGCCCCTTGTCACCTAAGAAATATATCCGATCAGTTTTAGGGACCCTTGGATGAAAACGGAATCGATGGCTCTATCAATTGTCACAATGCAGAGTGTCCAAATCCTACCCTTCTTCCCCCGCATACAACGTATGGTCATTGTAGCTGTATTTAGACTGAAAGACACCCCCAATACAGCCATAATGACCGTAGGTTGTATTCGGGAGAAGAAGGTAGAGTCGAGTGCTGCTGCAAGTGCAACGCGGCCTCCCAACTAATGCCCCTGCGAGTGCAATATGGCCTGCCAACTCTCCATTTCTGACCGTAGATTATGATGAATGATGATCAACGGTCACAAGTGAAGAATCAGGGCCTCCCAACTAGTGCTCCTGCGAGTGCAACATGGCCTCCCAACTCAGAGTCTCCATTTCTGACCGTAGATTATGATGATCAACGGTCACAATTGAAGAATCAGGGCGCGCGGGACTTGGCCCCGGGGGGCCTTGCAATTCTACCCGCGTTGGCTGGGGCCATTGCACGCAGCACAGGACCCCTGATGAGTGGCAGCTTGGTGAGCTGGGACCTTGCAATTGGCTGGGGCCATTGCACGCAGCACAGGACCCCTGATGAGTGGCAGCTTGGTGAGCTGGGACCTTGCAATTCTACCCCCTTTGGCTGGGGGCCATTGCGCGCAGCACAGGACCCCTGATGAGTGGCAGCTTGGTGACCTGCCAAGGCCCAAGACGCAGCGTAGGGGCACTGTGCCAAGCACTTGGCCAACCTATAGAGTTTACATACTGCAAAATTATAACTCGTTTCTGTGACTCCCGCGTAGTTTCCCCCATGTTGATTTCAGTTGCTGTTTTTTGGAAGTCAGGAGATCACCAGCATCATGATCATGGTTTTCTTCTGGAACTTAAAGACTTACGTTTCCTCTTCGTGTTCTTCTTCCTCGGATTCCTCCTCTGCTGTTACATACTTCAATGAGTATGGGCAGAACCAAAGATCAACCAATGTAGGATGGGCATATATGCAACGGAAGTCTGAGAAACGGACTGACTCACATAGACTGACTCACATAGATATCACTCCACACACATACAATCGTGAGATGGTGGGGTCTGAGCCATACATGGACGATGCTCAGCCCCGTACACACATGCACAGATGAAGGTGGGAGGAGAGACGAAGGAGGTGGGAGATGTAGGTAGCACCAAATGTCACCGAGATAGAAACCAGTAGGTCACCTATATGGTAATCCAAAATGTCATCGAACAAGATCAAAATGTCGAGGACAATAAGTCACCAATGTCGGAGATACAGAGTCCTAATGTAACCGGTGTCAAATCTGTGATGCAGCCGAGTATCATCCCCAACAATCTCCAAGTCTCGAACCCGGTAAGTACCACAGCCTCTTACCACCAAAGTCCAACTCTGATCTCTGTCCAACTAGTATAAGTCTCCAGTCTGAAGAAGAAGAAGAAGAAAAAGAAGAAGAAGAAGATGAAGTCTGAAGAGAAGAAGAAGAAGTAGAAGAAGAAGAAGAAGAAGGAGAAGGGAGCCGAGGAGGAGAGAGAGAGAGAGAGGGGACTGGCGATGGGAGGGAGGAGAGAACCTCCGACTCCCGATACCTCAGGCGGCTATAGCCGCTGATATGCTCAGTCGCCGCTGCTGCTGCTCCGCTCGCTGCTGCTGCACTAATGCTGCTGCTGCCGCTGCTCCTCGTGCTCCTGCGCTAAGAATAGCGCCAGCGCTGTCGCGCCGTACCATACCGCACCGCTAGAGTGCCAGTGGGTCGATAGCCTGAATGAGGCTGGACCGGTACTTTTGTACCGGTGGGGCAGAGGCCGGCCTCAATGCTGCGAGGCCTGGCCGTGCCCTGAACCGTCAAGATGGACGGTTCAGCCCCAACCGGCGGGCGGCAGCCTCAAGAGCGCCGCCAGGCCCAAACGGTAATGTCGTTTGGGCCTGCCCGTCGGGTCTGGTCCAAAGTGAGGCCTTTACGGCCTGTAGTACCCCTACTACCCCCGAGGTCGGGCCTTTAGGCCCTACTGTGTCCCTCTGGCCCTAAGTCGGGTCCAGTAGGGCCCGTGTGGCGTCGAAGATGTAACATCTGCTCTTGCTCCTTCTTGCTCTTTCTCCACTCTCTCAGCACTCTTTTTTTTCTTTTTCTTTTTTCTCCCAGAAAAGCCCTCGTGTAAACCCTCCATCCCGGTGGTGGTATGAGAACCGTCAGGATTGAGCGTAAAAAGACTTTTAATCCTTGGGATGAGTGTTGTATGCGGTGAATCTTGTAGATTTCAGGTGCCTTGCAGTCATATGACTCATATCCCATTCAATTTGCCTGGTTTCTGCTTTGCAGGGAACGGGGTCTAGCGTCCCTTGCATCCATTTACAGGTGAGTCATACTTGGTGAGGGGCATAGGGTCCAGAGCGAACAGTGGCAACAGGTCCAACAAAATAGGCTTATTAAGCCAACTTCATTTAATAGCACTAACTCAGAGTCTCAGAGTACTATTCTGTCATTGAAGCTGCTCTCTCAGCCAAGGGACAAGTAAGTAGCAAACTTCGGCGACTCATGCATATTACTGCACACAAGATGCAAATATACTGACTGTCAGATCATGTTCTGAGGATTCAGCGATATCCAGGAAACCCCTCTCAGACTGGATGTCAACTACAGTCTTCCCCCCAATACAACACACGGTCATTATAGCTGAATTTGGACCATCTTTGAGTCTAAATTCAGCTATAATGACTGTATGTTGTATTCGGGGGAACACTGTAGGACGAAGTACTATGACAAAGGACCTCTCCTCCAATGCTTCCAGACAAACAGTTTACTAGAGGCATACTTTTTTCTTTTTTTTTTTCTTTTTTTCCAGGGGGGGGTGAGAGGGCATGAGTCTCACGTTCTCTCAATGAATTTCCTGACAGTGAAGCAGCAGAAGAGCAGGAGTGTGGCTATCTGGCCACAACCATGGTGTAATGATAAGGTGCTCATGTCTATATCTCGACGGGCGATCTGGTTGGTAGCACAGGTGTGATGCGCAACCTCATGCCCCAGAGCAACCGTGTGACGAGCTCTTTTCTGATAAGCGCCATCTTCTGCGCAACTGGGATTGGGGGGGTACATAGAGGGGGTCGGGGATACATTGCACGATAGTCCCTCGTTCTTGGTTTTCTTCGTGGTCCGTTGACAGAATGGAGGCGGTGGTTAGGAACTTCGGGGAAGTTGGCCCGCGCCTTAGTGAGCGCAGGGGAACAATGTCTGCTATGTCCTATTTCTTTCTTTTCTTTCTTTTTTGGCAGAAGTCCGTCCTTTTGGCGCAGCAATTGCGCGGGGAATTCCTTTGGAATTTTTGAAGGAGAGAGAGAGAGAGAGAGAGAGAGAGAGAGAGAGAGAGAGAGAGAGAGAGAGAGAGAGAGAGAGAGCTGTGTAACACTCCGTATGACGTACGGGGGGTTTATCGTACGGTCGTACGTACGGCCGTATGAACGACCCTACGGCCGTACGTACAGCCCCGTACAAAAACAAAAACAAAAACAAAAACAAAAACAAAAAAAAAAAAAAAAAAAAAAAAAAAAAAAAAAACGCTTTTTTTTTTAATCTCAAAGTTGGTAACGAATTTCAATATGACCCTGAGGCAAAAGTGTTTCAGTTTATTTTTCTGCATAACATTTTTTTTTTTCAGATTTTTTTGAGTTTTTTTTTGTTGCTTTTTGTCCGTACGTACGGCCCGTACGACCACATGAGCCCGTACGTACGGTCTCACGTACGTACATACGGCCCGTATTCGTACGGGGGTCTACACACACACACACAGAGAGAGAGAGAGAGAGAGAGAGAGAGAGAGAGAGAGAGAGAGAGAGAGAGAGAGAGAGAGAGAGAGAGAGAGAGAGAGAGAGAGAGAGAGACGGGGATATGGTGAAACAATGCCTTTCTTCCCACCTTCTTTGAAATTTTGACTCCAATGTTGGCCAATTTTGTTGCGGCAGTTTCATATTTCTTTGTCAATCATCTCGGATTTTCAGTTTTGTATGTATGTATGCATGCTGATGAACGAACTCGTGTCTCCTTTCTCGAGTTGTTTCCGATTTCCAATTTTGTTCTATTCAATAGCATTAGCTTAATTGAAATTTTGTCGTTTTCTAGTAGCCATCTGCGCTGCGTGCACAGCGATCCGCGAGGTTTCGGTTCCCCCGGATCGGGCCGGATATCGTGACGCCCGGTGCGCATACCTTGCCTGACCACTTGCTCTTAGTTCATGCATGATTACAGGAATGATCTGATGTATTGGTCCTTAATGTTGGACAATCGCTTCTTTGCGGCATGATGGTATGGGCATGTATGTAATGATCGGATCTCACTTGGAATGATGATGGTTGCATGAGAAGGATAATTGCATGCATACGGGATAGACCGACGCACGGACAGAAGCGACTACCCCTGACTTATCCGCGCGACAAGATAGGATCTGAGCAGTCTGCCTACGCAGGCGCCCGTGTATAACAGCGAGTCCGGCAGCGGAGTCTGCAACATACACGCGCGTCTGCGTAAGCCCGGTTGCGATATCGCTTCGTCAGGAAATGAATGTAATCACCGTCCACTGAGTAGGATATGGCGGTGGAAACTCCATTCTGGCTCACCGACTGCGAGATCCTAAGGAACTCAGAGTATCGGACGTATTGGGAAAGGGAACAGCTTAGGCGACGACGAAACTCACGGAATCCTGACTACCCCTGTCAGACTAAGAACGATCGACTGCGCCAGGGCGATTTCTAGTGGGCCATAAATTCAATTCAAAATTTCAAATAGGCAACGTCTGCAATTGGACTTAAGGTTTGTGAATGTGAAGTGAATGAATGGAAGGAGAAAGGCCACAGACGAGTGCGTGGAGTTTGGTTCCTGAACCGCACATCTCCACAAACACGTCCAGGTTCAGCCGTCGAGGGAAAATCAAGGCTTCTAGTGGGACTTGGCCCCGAGCAGACTCTGAGTGTCCCATGAAAAGAACTATCCCTACCTTCTTCCCCCGAACAGAATGTACGGTCATTTTCGCTGCATCTGGACAGAAAGGTGCGCGAAATACGGCTTCATTTTCGCTGCATCTGGACAGAAAGGTGTGCCAAATACAGCTTTAATGACCGCACGTTCTATCTGTGGAAGACCGTAACAGGCTAACAGCAAGTGCCGCTCGTCACAGAGGTGGTCGCACTTTCAGGATGAGATCATTGAGATGGGATGGGATCCCAGCAGTAGATTGCTTTCCCATGCCGGAAGGATCGCTGCTGCGACTGGGATCCCAACTCTTCAACATGCCAACTCAGCTCGCTCTACGACGTCTACGTCACTTCTCTTACACTCGGGTGTATGCCTTTCCCCGTCTTTTTTTGTTTTTTCAAACTATGGCGAGCCTGCTGATTGACCAATGAATTTGGAACTTCCAACTCTAAGGCGCTTCCAGCATAGAGCGAAGTGATTGAACTCTCGTGTTGCCATGAGAGGGATAGTAGAAGCTGAAGGAGGAACTGGTCAGCAAGCAGCAGCCTTGGGGGCTCGCTCCACGACTCTCCAAATGTACAAAACGAGAGAGAATACTCCGCTACTAGAACATGGAAAGATACACGGCCATGATTTTTGTCTTTTGTGCATGATGTCGAGAGTAGCGGAGCCAGGCCCTTAGTATGAGGACAGATGATCAAGATTCCACAGATATTAGGCCTCGCTCCACTACTCTCGAAATGTGCAAAACGAGAAAGATACACGGCCATGATTTTTGTCTTTTGTGCATGTAGAGAGTAGTGCAGCGACGCCAATTAACGCGTCCATGAGTCCATGACAGCACACTCTCTTATTTCACTTGAAAGATAGGGCCTCACTCCAGTACTCTCCAAATGTGCAAAAGGAGAATGAATCTTCGGCTAGAGCAAGGAAAGAGATACACCCCCATATTTTTTGCCTTTGGTGCATGTGGAGAGTAGTAGTGGAGCCAGGCCGATAGATTGGCATCAAAAGAAAGAAATACACAATGTCATGATAAACTGTCATAAACACAATGTGGTCCCCGTGAAAAGCACATGTACGCCAATTAAAGGATGAGAAACTGATGGGTTGTTGTTTGTCTTTTTTTTCTCTCTCGTCTAAGAGAGACAGCTTTTTTTTTTTTTTTTTTTTTTTTTTTTTTTTTTTTTTTTTCTTTTTTTTTTTTCCCCTTCCAGTAGATATCACAAAAAATTATTAAAAATCATAGGCGTGTAGAGATTTTTTTTATCAACACGCCCGTATCTCTCGCTCTCTCTCTCTATATATATATATTGTCACAAAACTATTCACTAAGACCACAAGCACGTGAAGTAGAAGGATAAATAAGATGAGCAAAGAAAGGAAAATGAAAGGATAGACATGCAAAGAGATAGACAAACCAGAATGACACAGAACAATGCCCTCTTATTATTCGTTTCACTGTATATTGAAGAAAGAATAAAAATCAAAAACAAAAGCACATTGAAATCATTCAGTTTCTCAGTCTTCTTAACGCCTCCTCCACCGTGTATCTAACGTACAAGGCTCGCCACGTTGATGAAGTTGAGCACGAGTTGCCCCCATCCCCGTATGCCATAACAGCCCACTTGCACGCTATGGGAAAGAGGCAGAGTGAAGGAAGTGGTGTTAAACACAAGGAAGAGAGGAGCAGACAGGGTAACCAGCAGACAGAGGGAGAAAAAACAAAAATAAAAATAAAAAACGTTGACACAAACATCTTCTTTCTTTTACTGCATTCTTCTTTCTTGCAGTTTTTGTGAAGAGTCTTCCACGTTCGGTTTTCAGCGCACCTGCACTTCCTTCTTCATTTTACAATATCATTTTCACCCTTTTGACTTTTCTTTTTAGGGTGTTTGGGTGCTGGGTACAAACAAAGTCAAATGACACAGACTTATATTCTTCTTTTACTGCAATATTCTTCACTGTTTTGCATCTCTAGTGAAGGGTTTCCCACTTTTGCACATTCTTATACAGTTTTTTCAGCGCACCTGCACATTTTTGTCAAGGTGCAAAGTACGTCTAAGTAAGACCCTCACGACAAATAGGACAACTGTCATAAGGATGTGGGCGATGGTAGCATCCCTCCCGCTGATCCATAGGACGAAAACCATTCAGGTAAGCAACTTCGTCACCAGGAGCCAGGGCGGCTAGCATTAACCATACCTCTGAAGCATGCACGACAGAGGGCATGCCGGTTGCAGACCATGACGATTGTGGGGCGTTCACCATCACAGTTAAGTGCACATTCACTATAGCNCAAAAAAAAAAAAAAAAAAAAAAAAACGAGCTTGCATCATCCATGGCAAAGTTTGCCAAAAATGCAAGAAGGCATGGAGAATGCTCCTCGACTGCAGGGTAACACGGAACGACAGGGACTACTGTGGACTGAGTACTATAACAAGGTACGGAGCTAGGCAACCAGCCGGGCCGCCGGGTCACCCTATTTTCCCGGGCTTTTGGCCGCTGAAACGTCTACGCTCTGATGCTTGCATGTGAAGTGTGGTGTGCTCTCGGTCGCTGTGACGCCTTGCGTTCACTCTCTCTTGTTCCTCTGAACAAGGACGCTGTAACCTGCTGAGGGAGTTACTCGACGGTGGTGACAGCGGAGCTAGAAGAAGGAGAAGTTACGAGGCTGGTCCGAGAGTAATTCTCGGATGCGGCTGTAGGACGACTAAAGGAGGCTAACTTATCAACGGAGAACGGCGAAAAATATATGGACTCTAATGGACAGGGTAATAATGGAGGTAATCAAGGGCCTGGAGGCCAAGGATGGAATGGGGGACAGCAAGGATGGAACGGGGGACGAGGAGGAGGTGGTGGAAATTGGGGACCGCCACAGTCGGGGTGGGGGAATAATGGAGGAGGCGGGAACCCTGGAGGGGGAGGGGGATGGAATAATGGACCGCCGGGACATTGGAACAATGGAGGTTGGAACAATGGAGGATGGAATAATGGGGGTTGGAACGGAGGAGGGGGAAGACCGAGGAATCAAGTTCGAAGCTACAACTGCAATCAGTTCGGGCACTACTCAAGGGAGTGCCCGATGCCTCGGCAAGGGAATGGGTACCCCCCGGGGGGGACCTTCCAAGGTGGAAATTTCCAAGGCAGGAATTACACTCAAGGAGGAGGAGGAGGAGGAGGAGGAGGAGGAGGTGGAGGGGGAGGAAATGGAACTGTTGGAGGAGGTAATGGCCAAAACACGACTCAAACAATGGGGCCAGGTTCAGCGCCGGTGGTGACGTTAAGTAAAGAGTTGGAAGAGTCGATCGGGGCTATGGCATCGTTTTTTAAGTTATCTATTGAAGAGAAGGCGAAGGAGGAAGCAGCGAAGAAGGAGGAGGAAGAACGGAAGAAACGAGAAGTTCGGGAAAAAATTGAGAAAGAAGAAGCGAAGCGAGTAGAATTAGCAAAGAAGCAAGAGGAGGAGAAGAAAGAAGCGGATCGACTGTGGGGCATTAGGAAGTTGTTCGGGGAACAGAGACTGTTCCTGAAACAGGAAGTCAAAAAAGCGGTCAACGAGGAAATACATGACATGGTGAAAGGGAAAAAGGTCGTAGAGGACGCTGAGTAGGAATGGGAACAATGGCCTAATGAAGAGGAAGAGGTAGAGGAGGATGAGGAACGGGAAGGGAGTACTAACGTCAGAGGGAGGAAGCGAACACAGGAGAGAGGCGAACCTTCGCAAGGGAGCCCACCGACGGAGACACCGCCGAAAGCGGCAAGAGGAAGCGGCACACAACAGCCGGTGTTCCCGATGGCCTCACCAGTCGAACCGGAGAGGAAGGGAAGAGGGCGACCCAAGAAAGACACGGTACTGATAACTTATCCTTGGAGCGGTGTGCCTTGTTCGGCAGACTTCGAGAGCAGGACTGGCTTCAAGATCGCAATGGTGAAGTACATCGCAAAGAAGCACTGCCCAGAGCTGAAAACGCTCTGCAAGAAGGAGGGGATCGTCTGGAGAGGAAAGAAAGACGAGGCAGTTGAAGAGTTGGCGGAGCTACGCATCATGCAGAGTATCTTTGAAACGCATGTACCTCGAATAGGGGTGCGAGCACCTAGGGTAAGGTCAACCGCAGGCCCGACTGATAGGGCCCCGACGGGGGATGCGGATGCTGTACCCGAACTAGAACGTGAACGGGAACGGGAGGGGGGGATTGAACAAGTATAGGGCATGGAAATACAGGAAATCTACGATATTAGGGGTAAGCTAGGGGCTGATAAGCGATTTAAGAAGATAGTGAGGATTGTTGATAACTTGGGTGCGTTGCTTTCACTGTTTTTATTAGCCTGTAAGGGGATTGGATTTGCCGAAAAATTCCGTGACGTGGTCTTTGAATGTTTTGATAAGGCTCCGCAAGGATGGCTGGAAGCGCGTTCGTGTGTTTATCTGATCTTCAGTCCCTTCTGCCGAAAATTTTATATTGGGAAGACAGAACGGGAACTACGGACCAGGTGGCGTGAACATGTCGGGAATCTGAGTTCGAATGGTGTAGGAAATAAGTTCTATAGATGGTTAGGCAAATTTGGATGGAATTCATACATAGCAATGCCCCTTGTTTTTGCTGAGAAGGATGAATTGGTTAAAATCGAGGAGATGTGTATCGGTAGATGGTCGCCGATCTTGAATAGTCGGGGAAAGAAGAAGGCGGGGACGAAGAAGAATCGGAAAGGAAGAAGGGCAAGGAAAAAGGGAGGGAGGCAGGGGACATTAGGAATTGTGAAATTTCAAGCCAACGGACGGGAATTTTGTGATTTGGGTAGTTTGCTAAGTAGTGGGTGTAGGGATTTTTTGTCGAGAAAGGGTTCGTTGTGGGTTACGAAATGGTCGGTGATTCGGAGACGGTTTGGTGAGACGGTGGTTCGGGAAAAAGGGAGGGTGAAACTTCTTAAAGAATGCAAAAAGGAGATCCAGCAGGGAGGGAGGTTCCAAGTGATAAAGGTCGTAAAGGGAAAATTCGGACTGACTACGGATAAGAAAACTCCGATTCATTTGCTGTCAGTACCATGGACGATCAAAAACTTGTTTAGGATGTCTTCGGACGAACTGGTTCGGCTCTTTCAGACCGCTCGGACATTCAGCAAGAAGGCAACCCGCAAGAAAGTCAAAGGTATTCTGGATGGAGTGATTTCTAAAAAGTTTGGGATTAAAATTAGGAGGAGGATAGTGATCGGGGTTACCTATAATAGAGGGATTGTAAAGAGTAAGATAAGGAGTTTGGTAAAAGAGAGGGTGAAAGAGCAGTTTCCTGACTGTGTAAGCAAGCTTATCTGTGGACGTCTGAGGACCGTTTGGAAACGAAACCAGACGGTCGGTCAGATTCTGCATAACCACAGAACCGCTGCGTGGAACGTGGTAGGCGTCTGCCCCTGTGTGGACTCGGACCTTCCGAAAGTGGAAGGACACGTGACTTGCAAACTCATCTCGGTTAATGACGCTCCCCTGGTTTTACTAAATGCAAAGGACTATGTAAGGAAGGAGGGAATGGACTTGGTAAAGGGGGTTACGAGGGAAATAAACGATTGCTTTGTGAAATATGGATTGACGCAGTGGGTAACCGTAGGAGAAGTGATGAGTGTAATGGGACAGGAAGAGAAAGGAAGAAAAGAGGAAGGTGGAGTGGATGTCAAAGTATGGAAGAAGCTGTTGGTCAACTTTGTGAGGGTGCCTTTGGATAAAATCCCAGCTGAAACTCTGATTCTGTGCCCAAAAGTTTACGCTGAAGGGATGCAGGACATGTTCTGGGGAAAGGCAAACTTAAGCCGTATCGAAGGGGGAAGAGGAGGTTATCGCTGAATGTAAGGAAGCTTGAGGAAGTTGGAAGATGGGAGGGAAAAGGGAGGTTGGGGAAGGCTTACGTTGTTCCAAAAAATAAGGACGTGCGGAAATTCAGACCTATCACCCCGTCGTTCAGTGAGCCTTCAAAAACAGCTGGGAGACGCGTAGCGAGGGCATTGAATGGGCTAATGCTGCTGTTACCCCCAGCCTGCAACTTCAACCTACGATCGACAGGCGACCTCAAAGGAAGGCTGGAAAAGGTTACAAAATGGGCACAATCGAAAGGGAATAATGGACAGATTAAGGGATTGTCATTTGACATTAAGGAAATGTTTAATGAGTTGCCGCACGGTTCCATTCTGGAGGCAGTAAGATGGCTGACGGGAATGACGAGGCGGAAAGGAAGGGAGGGGGTGTACGTGAAGAAGAGGGGAAAGGGAGTGTCCTTCGCCAAACAACAAAGTAATGAGTGGGTGTTCATCAGTTTGCACCAAATTGAGAAGTTTGTTAAATTTGAATTGGATCATACGTACCTGATTGCTGGGGGAAGAATTCTGAAGCAAACAATGGGGGTGCCAACGGGAAAGAGTAGTAGTCCTCCGTTAGCATGCCTGCTGTGTATCTTCAACGAAGCATGCTTTCTGGGGACTCTGGGGAGGGATCGGAATTTGGTGAGGGGTATTAGACTAGTAGACGATTTGTCAATTTTTGTGTGGGCAGGAAATTCAAGGCAGGGGGAAGAGAGGGCGAAAGGAGTCATTGGGAAGTTGGCAGATATCTATGACCCGAACTTGCAGTTGGTTAGAACTGATTCACGCGAAGGGACTTGGACTTTTTTAGGTTGTGAGTTGAGGGTCTGTCTATCTCCGAATCGAGTGGAGATCAGGTACAAAGCCAAGAATGAAGAGAACGTATGGTCAGAAGGGTACTGCTATCGGTCGTTGCAAAGTTTTGGGTCCTATGCCGACAAAAAGCAGAAAAAGGCCGTGATTAATAGTGCCCTATCAACGACTGTGGAACTTGCGGAGATGCCGCTGCTAACATTGAGTAGGGAGCTGCGGTTATTAAGGTACCCGAGTGAGTTTTTTACCGGTACCCTGGGGAAATTCATTGACAGAAAGGCAAGGGACTGGGAAGGGTACCGGGTCCTGACCTAGCAAACAGAAGGAAAGGGTCTTGGAAATTAAGAGAATTGGATGGGGTAAGGGACCAGTTTGTACTATTTTCAGAAGGCGGCAACCGTATTTATGGTTGACCGTCGTCCACTCAACCAAGGAGGTGCCTGCCCCCTGACGACGTCGGCTCTGGCGCCGACAGAAAGGGCTCTCGGGGAATCGCCAGAACGCCGGTAGTATAGAGGAGAGTGGTAGGTGGCGGGGATGCTGACGGCTTAATGCCGGTAGTATCGAGGAGAGTGGAGTGGCGGAAGGGATGCTGATGGCGGTGTGCTTACTACTTTCATTGTAATGACTGGCCCTCTCTGGGCTTTGGGCCGATGAAACGTCTACGCTCTGATGCTTGCATGTGAAGTGTGGTGTGCTCTCGGTCGCTGTGACGCCTTGGGTTCACTCTCTCTTGTTCCTCCGGCCGGGCCGTGCAAGGACAAGGGGAGGTCCCAGCAAAAAAAAAAAAAAAAAAAAAAACTCAAAAAACTATGTTATGCAGAAAAATAAACGGAGCAACTTTTGCATCAGGGTCATAGAAGGTGACATTACGTTACATCAATGTTAACATAGTTTTTTTAGGAATTCTTTCAGAAGAAATTGCTTGTAGAAAATTTATGAGCTTAGTCCCAAAATCCCCAAGTGTTGGATATGCTCTTACGTTCTTCCGAACGCCTCTACTATGTAACATTACGTTACATCAATGTTAAAATAACAATTTTAATTAAAAATAATTTTTAGTTTTTTATTTTTTCAATATATCTTTTTGGCCCGGCCGGGCAAGTGGACCCAGGCCACTCCGGTAGCCTAGGTACGGAGGCTGTACGAGGACAGGTAGGGAAGAGGTAACCTGATAACCAGATACTGGGCGGTAGGTCGTAGTGGAAAAGGTACCCACCCCATCCTATTCGTCGGCGATTTCAGCATTTCGAGCTCAAGTTTCTTCAAACTCTTTTCGCTATTTTGCGCTATTTCAACGTTAAGTTTTCAGTTTCTTATGCAATTCTAGCATAATTCCAGTATAAAATTTCCGTCAATTTCAGCATTTGTCTGACTTCTGCAAGAAGGAAACGTACGGGCCACTACAGGAGCGCCCAAATTCATCCAACTAGAAACGTTCTACTCCATTTTTGTCCGTGGCCCCAATTAATAGCTGGCCCAAGTACTGGTGTTTTAAAGGGCGACGGCCTTGAGATAGATATCATCATTGAGTTGACCCGCCCCAGGGAAGTAATTCAGAATTATTTTATTCTGTTCTTCTGATGGCAGCTGGGTTCGAATCATCGGGTGTGTACCAACTGAGCCAGCCCCGTTGGTTACTTAGCCCACAATTGAATTTGTTTGGATCAGATATTATTGGGTTGGA
>BFEA01000025.1:1450702-1468208 GCA_003427395.1 Chara braunii | reverse complement strand
AAAAAAAAAAAAAAAAAAAAAAAAACGAAAAAGGCCTAAACCATATGTGTTCATATAGTCGGTACTAGACTATTCCCGTTCTTATCGAGGGAGATGCTAACCTTCTCTCGGCTCAACGAAGAGTGGATCTTTTTTTTTTTTTTTTTTTTTAATTTGGGGAGCGAGAGGCCGGCAAAAATTTGCGTATGCTGCTTAGCGTGCTCACCCCACGGTATTCTTTAGTAAAAGGCGAAAGAATAGTACGCCAATTGAAGTGTGCACGCAGCTGCGTGACTGGATCAGATATTACGCTGAATATTATGAAAATATAGGACGTTCTCTGCCGGCCCAATTTCAATAATGGTAGTTCAGTCCAGACTCGAACTCAGCGCTGTTTTTTTTTTTTTTTTTTTTGCGGTGTATCAGTTCGTGGGTGTATCACTGCTGAGGAGGGCGTAATCACAGGAGAACTTTTCAGAATGCATGTGACCGGAATTACGGCGGGATGTGGATGTATCTGACGGCAACTTCGTCCAGAAATAAGTAATAACTTAATAAGTAAAAAAGACCTACTGCGAATATGCCCTCAGATAGGCCCGTTTGTCTGCGGCGCCAATGTCGACAGCTCTCCGCTGCTTGTCCGCGGCTGGGTCGTTTGCTCGCGTTACGTATGAATTAACAGAGCACGAACTTTGACGTGTTTCGCGTCCACGTTCATGCGCGGTTTACGACGGACAGCGAGCCACGGGGGTTAGCAACCTCCGTTCACCAAAGAACGAACATGATGACGCTAATAGCCATCCTAACAGATCGTGCACTGTCTTCACCTCTCTCTTTTTTTTTTCCTTTTTTTTTCTTTTTTTTTTTTCTTTTTTCGGAACTGTCCTTGAAGAGACAGCGATACCCATCCAGTCTTATCAAAAGCGGGCACCTGATTTATTTATTTATTCATACTTTTATAAATTTTATTTGTTTGGTACCTGATCATCAGGGGAAAGGCCCCCGCCGGGCCGTCACCCGGGGCGAGGTCCCACTTAGTACCCGGATTCAACTGCCAGAAACAAAGAATCTGGCCAAATGGGACCTTGCCCCCTGTTGCTTCCTTTTGGACCATGCATCACGAAGATAGATGTCCAGGAAGTGTAGCTGTATTTTTCTGGGACGTTCCTAATAATGTCATGCTGGTCCAGTTCCAGCCTTCCAGGCCTCGACGTGTCCATTTTCTGCAGGAAGATACACTCGTGTCCAGTGTCCACTGGTCTGTTCATGAACCTGGCCATCTTCTGCCGGAAGATACACTCGTGTCCAGTGTCCAATGGTCTGTTCATGAACAGCGCTAGGGCATTCGTCCAGGTTGTCCCCTGGTCCACTGGGTATGGTATGGGCCCCGTATGTAAGTAGGTTAAGTTCCTGGACCCGTGGAACCTGGAACCGGGAACCTGGAACAGACCATTGGTCTGCTAAGGAAGTGTAAGCAAGCAACTTGAAGTGAGTAGGTCCACGGGCCCAGGAACACACCAGTGGATGGGTAGGCCTGGTGTCCAGGCTGTCCACTTGTCCAGGAACAGACCTGGTCCAGTGGTGTGGAGGCAGGGTAAGGACTCAGGAGCAAGTAGGCGCACGGATCCAGTGGTGTCCACGGTGTCCGCTGATCCAGGAATAGACCAGGGGACTGCTAAGGAAGGATCAGTATATAAGCACAGGACGTTGCTTCCTCCAACTTCATCTATTGCTTTTTTTTTTTGTAAAGGGAAAACTACCTTCTTCCCCCGAATACAACGTACGGTCATTATAGCTGTATTTGGGGCATCTTTCAGTCTACATACAGCTATAATGACCGTACGTTGTATTCGGGGGAAGAAGGTAGGGTGCGGCCATGGTTTGAGTTTCAAAATTTGAGTTTCAAGAAATTCAAAACGCATTCGGAACACTGTGACAGTGAGGGGTTCTGCAGTCTAGTCAGGGCCCGAGTTTAAAATGCAGGTGAAAAATCTGCTTTGCAGAAAAGTAGCACCGGGGAGTTTGTATGTAACTGCAGTCCAGTCAGGCACGTGGTTGATTTTTTTTTTTTTTTTTTTTTTTCCCCCCCAGGGTGTGGCTGAGGCATTTCGGCCATGGTCCAGCCACACGACGAGATGCTGTTTTCATTTTTTTGTAATCTCTTCGAATGGCTTGGCCACACCCCAGAGAAAGGGAGGGGGTGGGGGGGGCTAACACACACACACACACAAAGAAAAAACAAAAAACGGCCACGTGCGTGACTGAACTGCAGTTACAAACTCTGCCACTTTTTTCTGCTGCATTTGAAACTCGGGCCCTGACTAAAAAAACCGCTAAAATGCAATTTGAAATGCATTTAGAAACTGCTTTTTTTTCATCATTCATTTAGAAACTGCTTTCGTCGCCCTAGTTACCCCCATATTTTTAATTAGAATTAACTACTAGGGCGCCGTAGACAACAACGTAGGGTCATTATAGCTGAATTTAGACCGAAAGATGCACCAAATTCGGCAATAATGACCGTGCGCTGTATTCTATTCGGGGGAAGACTGTAGGGCGCCGTCAAGAAAGCAGTTTGTAATTGCATTTCAAACTGCGTTTTTTTTTTAGCGGTTTTTTTAAAAGTCAGGGCCCCAGTTTCAAATGCAGTTGAAACTCGGGCTGAGACGCTTAATTTTGTCTGTAGAACAAGGACGCTGGACCTGCTGCTTTCCAGCAACCTGCACACCCTTGCCTTCACAAGTATTGCTAAGTGACAGGAACTACCGTCTTCACGCGAATAGAACGCCCGGTAATGATGGACGTATCTGGACTGAAAGTTGCATCAGATACAGCTATAGTGACCGGGCGTTCTATTCGGGTGAAGACGGTAGCTAGATACTAGGATGCTGGACCTGTTTTCCTGCACAAACCTAAGCTGCAGAGCGTTGGCCTCAGTACCCGGGTAGAATTGTGAGGTCCCCGGCCTCGACTTCAGTATTCGATTCAAAGATACAGAATTGAAAAAAAAAAAAAAAAAAAAGGCTAAAACGCAGTTTCAAATGCAATTACAAACTGCTTCTTCTTTTCTTTTTTTTTTTTTTTTTTTTTTTACGAACTGCTTTCGTGACTGCGCCGTAGTTTTCTCTCTTAATTACTTCCTTTTCCTTTTCAAAGCTTCGACCAATGCGTGTGAGATGTAATCTGTGGGTCTAACGGAATGAGGCGAGAAAAAGAAAGAAAAAAATGTGTGAGATTAACGGAATGAGGCGGGCCGAATCAACTCGAGACTAACGGAACAGCTATGGGGATGGACATAAGACGATGTCGGATAGGGAAAGAAAAAGGGAGGGGGGGGGAGGGGGGGGGGGGGGCGGAAGAATTGAAAAGGAGAACACGGTACCATTCGAATTATATCCCATCTGTCATGTCTTTTTTTTTTTTTCGTTTCCATCCTTTTTAGGGCTGACTACGCGAGACGAGGTCTTTTAAAATCTTTTGAAAAGGAAATGGGATTCCTCGCTGCCTCATCTGGAACGCGCGAGTACCAAGGAGTTGCAAAAGCTCTGGGAGCAGCTTACATTAATCCCATCTCAGAAACTAGCGTCGCTGCTATGGCTGCAATCGCACCAGGCCGTCCCAACAGCGAGATGGCTGAGGAAAAGGGGAATGTGGGTTAAGGAGGCTTGTGACAGGTGCAACTGGGTATTCGAAACAATGCACCACCTCTGGTGGGCGTGCCCCAAGTCCAGAAGATGGTGGGACTGGTGGATCGCTCATTTGATGTTGTGGTCAGGCAGGAGGGACTTGACAGGAGAGAGGTGGGCTGTTCTAGGTACAAAAAGCAGTTTCAAAGAGGAGGAGGAAGGCGGCTGTGTTTAGCTATATCTACTAGTAGCACTCAATCTGTTTATGAAAGCCATTACAGTCTTACTCTGGGTGATCTGGGCGGACCGCAATGAAGCCAGCTTCAAAGGCAGCTGCCTTCCAGAGGCTAAGGCGGAGAAGCTTTTCAGAATGCAGCTGAGGAATGAGGTGCTGGCGGATTGGAGGAGGAAGGCGGGCAATGGCAGGAACATCTCAGGAACACAGTGGTTCAAAGAAACCTGGGGCCAGAACGATGCAGTGCTGCAAGTTACCGCAGACAACCGGCTGAAGTTCTCCCTCTGGTGGGACAGGTAGCCAGGGACAGGCCGAGTCCAGTCTAGGTAGGACAGTAGTTTAGCTTAGCAGAACCTGGCTAAGCTAAACTTCAGGGACAGGCCGAGTCCAGTTTAGGTAGGCCGGGTAGCCAGGGACAGGCTACTCGGTTCTATGTTCAGACCACAGTAGGTCAATCAGGGGAGGAGGGTGGAGAGTGCCACGGTGACGTGGAACGTTGGTTCCACCCGTCGTATAGACCGGTCCCAGGCCAATTTAGGCCTGTGTAATAGAATAGGGAGTAGTAAGGTGATAGATAGTAGGAGCCCAGGTGTATGCAGCTGTAACAAGTAGCGTGAAATAGTATGTCGGTCGTATAAGGCTAGTTTTTCAATGACATGGCTGATAGCCAGATTCACAGACGTTTTTTTCCGAATTTGAACGAGTTCTCTGTGGAAGGGCCCGTTGGCCACCTTTTCTGCGCTTCAAGGTTGAGTTTGAGAAGCAGTATGCTATGAGAGTGGCGAGGTAGTGGGACGCTGGACCCGGTTTCCAGCCGGTGATATGCTACTTCCGGGTTGAATTGTGAGGTCCCCGGCCTCGGCCATTCGTTTGAAATACAGTACAACTTCTTCTCAAAAAAAAAAATTAAAAAAAAAAAAAAAAAAAATCTTTTGGAAAGAACCCATCATTTTCGGGGTCTCATTACTCGGAACGAAATGAGCAATTCCCCTTCTCGCTTGGTGATGTCCCACTTCGTGATGGCTCCAATCTAGAGGAGAAAGATTATGAGCATGCACGTAGTCGCAATCGAGCCCATATACTCACTCAGTCGAAGAAGTCCCCGGCCTGTGACTGCCGCCTTGAGTTCGCGGCGATATGCGCGAAAGCCAGCCAAAAAAAAAAAAAAAAAAAAAAAAAAAAAAAAAAAAAAAAAAAAAAAAAAAAGCTAACTTCGGAACCTTGCCTGGACGGGACTCGCGGTGGGACCAAGTGGGACTTCACCCAACGGGACGTGCTTGCTTGTCTATTTTTAGCGCGGCGCCGAACGGTCTCTGCAACTCTTTGTTTTGTTTTCCTTCAATCCAAATCATTGACAATTGATTGAAAAATTGAAAATGTAAATGCTACTAAGTCTTGATGCTTCGTCTTCTTTTTTTTTTTTTTTTTTTTTTTTTTTTTTTTTTTTTTTTTTTTTTTTTTTTTTTTTTTTTTTTGGGAAGCTTCGTCTATATGGTAGTCCAGCATGCGGTGTGTGTTGTGATAACTCCAGCCCGGATGGTGCCGCCCTTATTGGCACCGGTTCTAACGGAAATGTCCCGCACGAGGTCCCACCCATCCTGAGTTCCAGTTCCCGTCCACTGATCTTCGCAATTTATTTTATGGCCCGAAATCAAAGAGTCCATGTAATTGGTCGGGGGCTCCAATATGGGTACCAAGGGTGAGCTGGTTCCAGTGGGACATGGTGTGTCCCAGGGCACATGTCCCGTCATATCCAGCAGGTAGTGCGCTGGCGGGAGGAGAGGAACCCACCCGCCACCCACTGTCCTTAGAGATGCTCCCTCCTCACGCCGAACGACTGAGCATCCAATCGCATGGTCGTCGCGGCACCATTCACCAAAATTTAATGTCCAAATTCGACATGAATTTCCTGCTAGAACCTGGAAAGATACACACGCTACAATTTGTTTTTTGCCTTTGACATTAAATTTTGGTGAGCAGTGCGGCCAGACCTCGTATCATTCCTAACGCCTGCTCCCCATTCGCATAACGTATTGCATTTAATTCCTGAATCTGGACTTCATTTTTTCGAAAGATGCAGAAAATTGCGATTGCCAGTGATCTATAGAAATTCTCTTAAAATTGGGAACTTAAGTTTTTTTTTAAGATTTTCAATACCAATCTTTCCAGAAGCTACTGTTTATCTTTATTTCACTCCTTTCATTTATACTCTTAGTGTGATTGCTATAATATATAGTATATACTTCCTAGCTGCCATGATAGGGGCCAATACACAAACACCCTTGAAATTCGCTGTCGGGCTGCAGGTACCCCCACCCAATGTGTTTCCTTGGTGCACTACAGGAAAACGTCTTGCTTGGTTGCTCTGCAAGGCACCATTTAATTTTAATTAACATCTCCTTGGTCAGGAGCTGGACACTGGCAGTGCTTCCCTGGCTCAGTGATAAACCATTTTAATGATTTCATTTACAGCTCGCAAGTGATCCACCCCCCATGATGTCTTTTTTCTTTAAAAAAAAAGACACACAACACATAGTACACACCCCCAGCTGAGGCCACCTTCTGTTCTCGGGGGCGGCACACACACTGGCTCCAGTTGTTTATCGCCAGCAACACTTAGTATGAAGTTGGGGGAAAAAAAAAGAAGAAGAAAAAAATTAGAAGTATGAAGTTGGAACAAGAGGCTGAAGGAGGAGGGTACGCCGGTACGGAGGAAGCTGGCCAGCCTGTGCGTGCGGCTTCTGAGGGCGCCAGTCCACTGAGTCCAGATCACACTGCTGGCATGATTCTTGATTGGAAAGAGCAGAAGGGCGGGGGGAGGAGCAACG
Source organism: Chara braunii (assembly GCA_003427395.1). NCBI lineage: Eukaryota > Viridiplantae > Streptophyta > Charophyceae > Charales > Characeae > Chara > Chara braunii. Next base: position 1,461,540 of record BFEA01000025.1, on the reverse strand, counting down.
AACAACAAGCAGGAGACGGACCTCAGGCGTGCCGAATGTTGATTGCTTGCTTGCCCCACTCGCCCGACCGTTTCGAACTTAGAGGCCCAACCTTGGGAGGCAGGGCCCACCATGTCTCTTGTTGGCAGGAGAGAACTTCACCCCTTCCCCAGGACAGCACCTAAGGAATGGAAGGGGTGCCCCTTACCTCCAGGCTCCAGCCTCCAGGTAATTAACTGGACATGCGGTGCGTTGGAGTTTCGCTTATTTTGGAAACGTACAATCGAATGAGTATTCGGTCGAAACATTACTACGAAGCTATGGATGGGAAGGGCATGCGGGGTATAGTCGGATGGCGGGCAAAAGGTAAAAGGTGCAGGCAGCAGGAGAGACGCACTTGAAAAAAACGGAAAGAGGAGGAAGGTGGGGATGGACTTGAAAAAAAAGAGGGAAGGAGGAGGAAGGTGGGGGAGAGGTCCTGGAGAAAAGTTCAGAGAACAACATGAGGAAGAGAAGTTCTGAGGACGGACGATGAGGAGGAAAACAAGGAGATCGAACTGGGGTAGATCATGGAAGGGAAATCGCTTATACTGACCGAACAGCCATGCGTCCGGATTTTACTACTGCATTACAAAATTGAAAACTCTGACTGCATGAATATTCGGTCAGAATACCACTGCAGTTCATTTGGTGTTCCTCGAAATTGGTCAAAACTCATGGTCAAAACTCATGGTCAAAACTCATGGTCAAAACTCATGGTCAAAACTCGTGGTCAAAACTCATGGTCAATGACTGAATAGTTTTTTTCTGATCTGACTTAGATGGTAGGTTGTATCCATGCTGGATAAATTTACAAATGGTGACATCCTAGTGTCTTTGTTCAATCTAGCACATGACACTACGGTTGTCCCTGATCAGCAGAGGAAGGTAAGATGTGTGAAAGCCAACCGAATATTCAGAATCCGGGTATTAAAAACAAGGCGAAACTATGCGGGAGTCACACAAATGCGTTATAATTGCAGTATGGGCCAAGATACAGTACTAACTGTTTCGAATTGCAGTTTGGGCAATGGGCAGTGTATGCAACCCAGCTTTCTGGCCAGGTAGGGTCCCCAAAGTGCAATTGCAAACTGCATCTTGCACTACAAGAATTATACATGCCATTGGTTAGCTTTTAGTCCAACTACTCTCATTCTAGACTTGGCCCTTGTTGCAACCACCAGGATATGGAGCTCACAAGAGAGGAAAGGTACCTCTTACGATCGAGCACTACACATCTTAACCCTGAAATCTACCTTAGCCTACCGCATGCTTCGCCCAAGAATTACTGTCAAGGATAGAGTGTCAACTAGTAGGTGGATGAAACATCGTCTGAATCAGAACTTCAGTCGCTGCTGGCATGGTGGTCACCAGGGAGGAAGACTGGGAACTTGTGGGAAGGGTTGTGTGGGAACTTGGGAAGGGGTAATAGGAGAACCTGGAGAAGAGTCAGAAGACAATGAAGAGTTTGTAAGAGAGTACAGATTGGTATTCGGAGACTTGTCAGCTGTGGATTCTTGTGGATTCTTCCATCCCGATACGCCCTTTATTGGATTTCTCTGATCCTTTTCCCCCTCACCCAGTCCCCAGATTTTGGTTTGGTCATGGTGAATAAGGATAACCTCAGGGCTTGGGCTATGGGGGGTCTCTTGGCTAGGAAAGATAGAGAGGTATGGCGCCCATCTCCGGGTGAAGAGGTCCAAGATCAACCTATATGGGCACAATGTACAAAGAGGGACGCTGGATGGTTTCCAGCAGGTGCAGCTCCCCACCAATAGATGGAGTGACCTGAATGGGCAATAGTAGAGGGGGATGCTCATATCACCGTCCCTCTTAGAGCCTACTGAGTCTTTTTTTTTTTTTTTTTTTAGACGGGCCTGGTTTCCAGCAGGTGGTGCTCCCCACCAATAGACAGGAGCCCTCATGGGGGCCTGCTACGGGGGGCTGCTCTTTTTTTTTTTTTTTTTTTTTTTTTGGAAGAAACAGCCCGAGCTTCTGCTAGGAATGCTGATATGATCAGACACCGCTAGCAGTGCCGGGATGGCTCCATCTATTGGTGGGGAGCAGCACCTGCTGGAAATCGGGTTCAGCATAGGATTCCCTATAAAGCATATTTAAAATGTAATCTCACAATTCAATGTTTCCATGTGATCTGTGAGTTGTGAAAGGGGCTGCTCTTACAGGCCCAGGTTTGAATAGCCAGCAGGATGAATATCCAGAAAAAAAAAAAAAAAAAAAAAAAAAAGGAAAGATGAAATTTGTGGATGAGGCAGGTCACCCATCACTTGTCAATGTTGTCATAGGGATGTTTCACTCCTTCCTGCTGAATCAGATCCCGAATTCGCCCCCCAGCGGGTCCCGAAACAAGTCCTGAACCTTGAGAGGTGGTATACGGCAGGATTGTGCACAGCAGAGAAACATGAGGAAAGAGAGATATGAAGGATGGAAGGCTAAGGCATAAGTGCCGGCACCTAGGGGCCTAGAGAATGCCCTGGGCCGCCGGAACCACCGGACCAAGAAGAAATTAGTACGCAAGAGAATAATAAAGGCGGCCCTTCTTCCCGAAAGAAGAAGGACCGCCGGGAAAAATAATGGCCTCGGCTGCGCGCCACAGAAAGAAAGAAGTCGAGGAGGTCAAGAAAATAGTGTCGGGGCACCGGCACGAGAGAACGGAACACGAGGCCAAGGGGGCCACCGGAGTGCGACATAAGAAAGGCCAAAGGGCCATGAGCCAAGTAAAGAGCCAAGGCTGTGACGAGCTCTTTTCTGATAAGCGCCATCTTCTGCGCAACTGGGATCGGGGGTACATGGAGGGGGTCCGGGATAAATTGCATGGCAGTCCCTCGTTGTTGGTTTTCTTCTTGGTCCCTCGACAGAAGGGAGGCGGTGGTTAGGAACTTCGGGGAAGTTGGCTCGCGCCTTTGTGAGCGCCGGGGAACAATGTCTGCTATGTCCTTTTTCTTTCTTTTCTTTCTTTTTTGACAGAAGTCCGTCTTTTTGGCATGGCAATTGCGCAGGGAATTCCTTCGGAATTCTTGAATTGGGGATGAGCCCGCGCAGGTTCTCGGAATTCCTTTTTGCAATTAGGATCTTTATTATACTAGGAAATTCGGTGCCTCGTAATTTTTGCCTGTAACTGCACATTGCTTCTTGCTTGCGCGCGCTTTGTTGTGCCTGGGCCTGCAGTGAGTTCCGGCTGTGCTTTAATTCCAATCTCAACTGTAATCTCTTCTTGCTCTTTCTTTGCCCACGCACATGTAACTGTAATCTCTCCTTTCTTGATATTCTTTCCCCCGTTGCTGCGTGCGCTCTCACTTCTTTATCTCATTGGCCAGATCGGTGCATTCTGGATCGAGGCGTGGAGTGAGGCTACGTCCCCCATGCTGTGACCCAGCCATGCAGCCGTACGCACTACCTCCTTCCTTTCTCCTATTCCTCTCTGGCAATCCCGAATCCCGATTATTGCGCGCAGATGCACAAGCTATAAATTCTGCAAGCGCGATTAATTAGCTCTCTAATCTACTTGGGAGTTAGCGCGGTGCTGGATATGCGGGGTTGACGCGTGGCCGCGAAGGACTGTGGCATGTGGGCGAGCCTGGCTTGCATGCTCAGGCCAAGCGGGGTGACGACTCTGTATGGTTTGGAGGTGCAGGGCGACGGACTGCCCACACCAGAAAGGTGCAAAGAGAGAGTCTAAGAGAGAGAGAGAGAGAGAGAGAGAGAGAGAGAGAGAGAGAGAGAGAGAGAGAGAGAGAGAGAGAGAGAGAGAGAGAGAGAGAGAGAGNGAGAGAGAGAGAGAGAGAGAGAGAGAGAGAGAGAGAGAGAGAGAGAGAGAGAGAGAGAGAGAGAGAGAGAGAGAGAGGAACGGGGATATGGTGGAGCAATGCCTCTTTTCCCACCTTCTGTGAAATTTTGACTCCAACGTTGGCCAACTTTGTTGCGGTAGTTTCGGATTTCTTTGTCAATCATCTCGGATTTTCTATTTTGTATGTATGTATGCATGCTTATGAACGAACTCGTGTCTCCTTTCCCGAGTTGTTTCTGATTTCCAATTTTGTTTTGTTAAGCCATTTGCGCTACGTGCACAACGATCCGCGAGGTTTCGGCTCCCCTGGATCGGGCCGGATACACCCGATGTGCATGCCTTGCCTAACCGCTTACTCTTAGTTCATGCATGATTACAGGAATGATCTGATGTATTGGTCCTTAATGCTGGACAATCGCTTCTTTGCTACATGATGGTATGGACACGTATGTAATGATTGGATCTCACTTGGAATGATGATGGTTGCATGAGAAGGATAATTACATGCATACGGATGATACGGGATAGACCGACACACGGACAAAAGCGACTACCACCGGCTTATCCGTGCGATAAGATAGGATCTGAGTAGTCTGCCTACGCAAGCGCCCGTGTATAACAGCAAGTCCGGCAGCGGAGTCTGCAACATACACGTGCGTCTGCATAAGCTCAGTTGCGATATCGCTTCGTCAGGAAATGAATGTAATTACCGTCCATTGAGTAGGATATGGCGGTGAAAACTCCCTTTTGGGTCACCGACCGCGAGAGCCTAAGGAACTTAGAGTATCGAACGTATTGGGAGAGGGAACAGCTTAGGCGACAACGAAACTCACGTAATCCTGACTACCCCTGTCAGATTGAGAACGATCGACTGTGCGGGGCGATTTCCAGTGGGCCATAAATCAGGATTCTCGGATTCAGGGTTATCCCGTAACCCACAATAGACAGTATTATCTAACCCCAGGCTTCGTCGCAATTACTACCCATTTTCCTCCCTATTATATCCTTCTCCCGTATCATCACCTAACGGTTGTTCCGTGGGACTCCATAGCTCATTACAGGCCCTGCACACCGTGCCCGGTGTGCGAGCAATACAACGAGTATCGGGAAGCAGGGGTCATCCGACAACCCCGCTCCGAAGCAAAGCTTCGAGAACACAGTCTCCGACTACGACCGTCCTCATCAGACTCTGATACGTGCATTGGCCGACGGTGGTACATGCGCTCTCAGAGAGATACTCATAGCGTTCCCCCTGTACATCGGATATGTCCCCGGCCTAGGCCGCAAGATCGGCGATCGCCCCGATTCTGAGTTAAAAAACGAGACTCTTGCACTCCTACCCCAGAAACTTGACGCCGGAGATTCAAGTTCTGACCTGGGACTCCATCCCCACTTTCCTAAAATCCTTGACACACCCCTATTCGCACTTCCAAGCCCGCTAACACTCTGAAACAGGAAGTCGCGTTGGGTGTAAGGTTGGTATCAGAATCGACACTTGTCAAGACAAGAGATTGACAAGGGGCTCGGCTCTGTAGTTCAACCGATCTGGCGATCCTGAGAAGAGGACGGTCCGCGCAGAGAAACGTGCCGGCACGTGAGCCCGTAGTAACATGGAGCAGGTCTACAGGCAGACTTGCCAACGACATGAATGCTAATCAGGCACAAGGGGCAGTGAACCCTGCTGACCTCGCGCCTCCACAACCGGCACATATCCGCGCACCAGTAGCTCCACCGGATCTATATTTGTTTGATCCTACGCATCATTTGGCAGGAGCATAGCTTGCCACACTCCGAGCACAACAAGACGACGACGATGAAGCCAGGATCAATATTCTGGCCCGGTTAGGGGGCGACGCCCACCATTGGTTTAGTACCTATGTATGGGTTGATATCCCTACCTTTCAAAGAGACTTCCTCCACAAATTCGATTACATTCACCACGAGCAAGCGTTCTTCAAGATTAAGGACCGAGTGCAGAAGCCCCTCGAGTCCATCACAGAGTACCGCAGCAGATTCTACAAGTTATTCGTAAAATCCCAGAGGGACGAAAAAATAGGAAAAAACTTCTTTATAGACGGACTCAGAAGTAGAGTAATACGGGTCAAACTGCGAAAGCAGTTTTCCCCCATCACCTTTAGTATGACGCAGATTATGGACGCGACTAAGGAAATGGAAAGGAAGTTTGCCGCTAGCTTCCTCGAAGGGGAAGACCACGCTAAGGAAGGAGAGTCTTCGGAACTAACTAGAAAAAAAATGGAATTAGCAGCACTCCAGCACAAATTCGAAAACATGGGCTTTGTATCGGGCACCGTAACCTACCTGTTATTGGCAACCCAACGGCCTCCTCTCGATCAAAGTGCAAGACCCTCAGTGGCAAGAGTACCTGTTTGAACACCTGCCCCGACAACAAAGGCAGATGATTCGAACGCGATATTAGAGCTCGCACACACGTTAGTAAGCCTCCTGCAGAAAAGCAAGAAGGAACAACGTGGGTACAATACCCGAATGGAGTCGCTAATGCGCTCCATGCACCCCATTAATGTCCGCGCTACCCCCCTTCCTGTCGGAGCATCTGCTGCGGCAGCAGCGACGGAAGCTGGTGTAAGTACCGCACCCAGAATAGACACGTGTTACGCGTGTCACCAGGCCGGCCATATAGCAAGAGACTGCCCCCAGCGGCAAGTACAGATAGGAGCAGCCCCAACGGGCCAACGACGGCAGCTCCCCTAGCTAACGGACCATGACAGGTCGGGACGATGGTAGAAGAAACCAACGGGGCCGTGTCTGCAGCGGTCGTCGCTGAAGAGGCCGCAAAGCTTATCCCGCTCGATCAGTTGATATCCGTGCGATATCTGGGGTTGGGCATGATTGGGGCAATCCAGCCGGCGAACGAGAAACGAGAGGTCTCGGAATGCAGACCATCTCCCAGTGAAATGGAGTCTGGTGGTCCCGCGTTCATTACCGGGGAGATCGATGTGCTCGATATCATTCGAGCACTAGATCACCGCATCCCACTCCCGATCGGGCACCTTCTATCTATATCGGAACAAGCTAACCGTCGCATGCTGCAGCACTGTAAAGCCAATCGAAACGGTTCGCACTCGCCAAGCTGGCAACGGTAAAGGGGAAAGCCCCTACGAAAGAAGCAGAACCTTACGCACCGGGAACCTCAGAACTCGTGCACCTGGGGCTCATTAAAAAAAGTGATCACTTTTTGCGTATCAAAGCCATCCCATGGAAATCTGTTGAATATGACGTGGAAATTTGGGGAGTCCCCTACAATGCAATCATCGACTCTGGAGCAGCCATATTAGCCACATCCCTACGAGTAGTAGAGAGGGCAAGGAGACGAAAAGATCTGATTCCACTTACCAAGGGAGACCGTTTGGTCTTTGCAGACGAAGAAAAGATCCGAGCGGTCGGGAGAATGACAAATGTCACTTTTAGACTGAGAAAAGTCCACGCCTTGGGAGATGTATTGGTCCTCAACGTAAACTCGTACGATGTACTCCTGGGACTACCCGCCTTAAACGCCCTTCAGGCCAACCTAAACTTCGAGCGACGGGTAATAGTTCTCAAAAGCACGGGTGGCAAGCCATACACAATCCCTATGCGTCTCACCCTCCGCACGACGGTCGGCTCGACACGTAGAGCCCATCCGGATAAAGTTAGGCCGATCCGAATAATCACATGGGAGGGATAGGCTGACGATTCGAAAACATCCAGCGAGGAACAAATGTCCTCACCTCCTGAGGACTCGGAAACGACGGAAAGTGAAGAAGAGACAGACCCGATGATCCAAAAGCTGACGCGGAAGGTAATCAGTTACCCAGTCCGACAGAAAACGACAAAGGCGTTCGGGCTTACCGAGGAGAAAGCCTGACGGACCCGGGCCCTTGTCATAGGGGAGCCGCTAGTACATGTGTCGAGGATGCCCGATTCTTCGGAACCCCCTCGAACCTTGTACGAAGGAGCTGCCCCATTGCTGCCACGATACCTGGACAAATGCTCGTTTTGCGATGTTACAAACTTACCTCCCCGATCGCTTTTCACCATGGAAAAGGAGGTACGATTACTGCGCCTAGGAGTGGAAACGCAGGCTTCAGAACCCCCTGGGTACCCCGAAGCCTCGCTATTCGAGATTGGGATAAAAATCGTGGAACAATTGGTGGACCTTAGGGGCATTGAGGACGGGATAACCCCCGAAGACCACGTGGCCATCCAAGAAGAAGAGGCTCAGATGGTGGCCACCGTATTCTCGTGGCGGTCGGATAACTCTTTTATCTCTTCCCCACCACCCCGAGACACGAAAGCGATACGCACTAAACACATGTCGGTCATCATTCACGAACAACCCTATGAATTACACGTGTCAGAATGCGTGCTGTGACTGTCCGACAAAACCTACCAACTAATTGCGGATATTCTGCCTGAATATCGGGATGCCATTAGCATCAAGGATGCAGACATCGGATTGTCCCTGATCATACAACACGAGATTCGGATCGGTAACCACCCACCGATCCACTGCAAGCCTTACCGGTACTCACTCGCGGAACGGAAGGCCGCATTAGAGAGCATCCGCGAGTTCGAAGCCAATGGTTGGATCGAACCCGCCACAGGTCCTTGGTCCTTTCCGGTGGTCTTAGTTCTGAAGAAGAACGGATCTATTCGCATTTGCATTGATTATCGGAAACTAAACGATATCAGGATTAAGGATGTGTACCCTCTCCCCCGAATCGATGATTTGCTGGATGCGATTGGATGTGCTAATTATTTTAGTAAATTTGATATTCGGCATGGATTCCACCATATCCTGTTAAGGGAAAAGGACCGACCAAAGAAGGCCTTTGTGTTGTTTGACGACACGTGGCAGTGGGTTCGTTGTTCGATGGGCATATACAATGCACCGGTGACGTTCCAGAGAGGGATGAATGTCACTTTTCAGAACTTCGTTAAAAAAAACCAGTTGGCTCTGGGAATGATCAATTTTTGCGTTATTATGCACATGGACGACATTTTGGTGAATTCTGAGTCGTTCCATGGACACGCGCAACATATCGAATGGACACTTGGAGCGCTGCGGGACGTTGGCTTCAAGATCGCGTTGGAGAAAAACGATTTTTTTTTGTCTGAGATCTCGTTCCTTCGATACATGGTAACCCGAGGGGGCTTGAGACCGGATTCGAGGAAAGTCGAGGTGGTCCGGGAGGCGCCCACGCCTACGTCACTGACGCAGGTTCGAGCCTTTCTGGGAATGGCCTCGTATTACCGACGGTTCACCAAGGGATTCGTGGCAATTGCTTGGCCTCTGACGAACCTCATACGGATGGACCAGCCGCTGAACTGAGACGCGGAGTGTGAACAGGCTTTTTCCACTCTGAAAGAGGCCCTGGCCTCGATACCTATTTTAATTCGGCCCGATCCCGAGCGACAGTTCCTACTCATTACCGATTGGCGGCCCGAAGCAATCTCCGCTATCCTAGCTCAGAAAGGAAAGGACAGGCGAGGACACGTGGTCAAGTATGCTTCTCAGACGGTACCAAACGAAAGGAAGAATGACTCGGCGCCCCAAGGGGAAGGTTATGCTGTAGTCTGGAGAATCCAGCACTTCCACCCGTATCTCTATGGGCAGAAGTTCCTCCTCGTAACGGATCACGAGCCCCTGCTGACACTCAAGAAGCGCATCAACTACATGGGTATGATTGGGCGATGGGCAGTAAGGCTGCAAGAGTACGAGTTTTGATATCGTCCATCGGAAGAAAGAGACGCACGAGAATGCGGACAGGCAAACGTATCTGCACAGACCAGGCAAGGTGTCGCGTTGCGAGGAGATCACCCGTGGAAGGAGCCGGAGCTGCCCAAGGGGTCCGGATATAGCCAGATGAAGGTGCTCCCCCAGTAGGCGAAGAAGTGACATGTATCCTCATGGCGGCCCAAGGAGAAGGAAACACTGAGGGCCCACTCTCTCCTTCCTCTTCCTCCCTGCCTCCCCTACCGGACCGTTTTTGTTTTCTTTGTGAGTCCATCTATCGAGTTTATTCAGTGTCTATGAAGCCACAAGGCGAAGGATACGTGGAATGGGTTGACTGTGCTAAGTGTGTAGCGAGAGCCCACGGGGCATGCATCCAGCATAGGAATCCCCGGAAGCTATGGCTCTGCCCTCTGTGTCGTACTGATAAGATCCCAACGGACGCTCGAATCCTGGAAGTAACATCGCAAGGTCTAGACAAGATTCGACTATTTAGACGAGCAGAGGTGTGGACATATGTCACCTTAATAACTACGATTGTCTCAAATTCTCTCCAAGAGTTCTGTAAGGAGGATCGGAGACGGGCCAATGAAAGAGCACGATATTATAGGTGGAACGGAGGACGGTTAGAAAAGCGAAAAACCAACGGAAGCTGGATCTAAATGTCGGTACGGCATCCGTTCATGAGGTATGACTGGGTGAAATCCGTCCACGAGGAAACAACATCACATTTCGCTGTTAGAATTATCGAGGCGGCCATCGACAAAAATGAGTGGTACTGGTCCAATATTAGGGACGATGTTAAATTTATTGTTAAAAAAATTCCTGTAAGTGCGGGAGACAAGGCGCTGATTCAGCCACCTAGGTCGATAGTCCCCACGGTAGTCCAACGGCCATTTCAGCGGGTTAGCATGGATACGACGGATATCGTCGTGCCCCCTGGACCGAATAGCTGTGAGTATCTAATTCTTTTGGTGTTCGTCGACCATGTCGGACAAGACAGATGACAGAAATAGTGCGGTATGTCAACCGTTTCCTCGGGATGCATAAGGATATCGAGGAAATCCTTACGGACAATGAAGCAGAATTCTGAGGGGAAGCCATGAGGAATCTGGTCTTACATGGGGTCTCTATTCGTAATACCGCCCCCCATATGTCTTAGTTGAGTGGCCTCGTAGTAAACGCCAACCGAGTAATTAAAATGGCACTCCGACAGAATATCGCCGCTAAGGACACGCGGCAGTGGCCTGATATCGTGGATAA
>BFEA01000025.1:1430899-1440932 GCA_003427395.1 Chara braunii | reverse complement strand
ATATATATATATATATATATATATATATATATATATATATATATATATATATATATATATATATATATACAGGGTAATCGGCATTTGGGACGGGTTGAACGCCCGAACGTATGGGACCCCTTGGGGATGCGTTCGGCCGTTCATGCCGAGCGCGGACCCAAAAAAAAATAAAAATAAAAAAATTGGTCATCAAAACAATTTGAAAAAAAAATATGTTATGGAGAAAAATAAATTAAACAAGATTTGCTGAGCATTACATCCGAATTCCTTATCAAATTTGAAATAAAAATAAAATACGAAAAACAAATACTAATAATAAAAATAAATAAAAATAAAAAGAGAATTAAATTTAGTGAGTGCACGAGCATGTTGTCGACACCGCCATCTTTGGCGATTTTTTTTTTTTTTTTTGGCATAGCTAAATCCCCTGAAAATTTACAGATGTGTACTTCACTGAATACAAAACCCACTAAAAAAGTTTCAAAAAATAATAACATTGTTTAGATCCTGAACTAAAGTGAAAACAAAAAGTAAAAAGTGAAAAAATACATGGGGGAGCACGTTTTAACACCGCCATGTTTGCCGATTTTTAATTCTTATATGTCTTATCCAAATGACTTGAAAATTTACAGGCATGTACCTCACGTCATAGAGAACTCACAAAAAACACATCAGAAAAAAATTACTATTTTTAGGCCCCAAAATAATTTTTGGCAGGGGCCGAACGCCGTCGGGTTCGGACCCCGTACGGGACCCCGAACGCCCGTACGTACGGAGGTCTGCCCGGGGACCTATGTACGTACGGGCTGGTGACCCTGTATATATATATATATATATATTTGCCTATAAGTTTTTACGGGAAAAATCATGTAAAATGTGGCTGCGGTGCGGCTGACCCCTGCCGCGGATGCGGCCATGAACATGGCCGCCCTTCGAGCCCGACCCCGCGACCGTGGCCGCGTGGGATACATAGGATCACATTGCCTCCCAGAATTCTTTAGGAAGACCATCTACCCCTAGTGTTTTGTCTTCCTCTATCTGCAACAAGGTTGTCAAAATCTCCTCTTTGGTGACTGGTTCCTCCATCCTGTCTCGTTGATCTTATGATAGAGATTGTGTTAGAGGTTCCTAAAACCTTTGTATAGTTTGATCAGCAAATTTCATATTCAAGACATTCGAGACAAAGAGGTTTTTATAAAAATCATAAACTGTCTTTAGACTGCTGGCCGAGGAGATGAGTCCCTCCCGTGGTGGTTTTGTAGGATGTATCACAGATTCAATACTCAATCTCCTGACTCTTGATCGGAATAATGCAAAAAATGAGGTATCCATCTGACGTTATGTATGATGTTTAGTTAATTTACCCCTGATTAAATGACCTTGCCAACGTTAATGTGCAAAGGTGAGAAGTTGATTTTTCAATTGTTGTATCCAAAGATTGGGTTGGTGTATCCGAATGTTGTTCATAATTAAGAATTAGTTCTTGAATTTGAATTTTCCGCAAATCTTTGGACTTGGCGATTAACTTAGAATATTCGTTAAATTTTTTGATAATGAAAAACAACCCATTGTTGAACGAAGATATGTAAGAATCATGCTTTTCTTTAGTACACTACCATAATTTCCAGACTTCTTGAATATAAGTTTAAAAACCTATTTAGGAGAGAAGAGACATGTTGAGTTTGTAAAAAATCCTTCCTTGATCCGTTTTTTTCGAAAAGATAAAATAACTGCACACATTTATGATCTGCTCCCGGCCAAGGACTTTGAGGAAAAATGTTGGCCCCCACTAATGCCCTATCTCGATCCTCTAACATATTAATTAAGTCTATACGAGATCGAGATTGATGTGAGGTGCCACAAGTCCTAATACATGTATACAAACGTTCTTGAGGAAACATATGTCTATTTGTATCAAAACGATTTTCTAAATCACATAGCTATTAAATGATCCTTTCATCTTCTTGAATATATTCAGGATAAGGTTACGATATCTTCCAACGAGCCATTCATTTGTCCGGGGCACCATTAAAGTCTTCAGTGATGACCACGGGGACGTCATTTGGAATGTGCCCTCTAATATCCTGAAACAAATGTTTTCTATCTTGCAATTTGTTAGGATCATAAATGTTAAGAATGCATAGTATTTCCAACTCAAGCATTACCAACACACAAACCTATCGCCCTTTTTCCTGATCACTTTTACAACATACTATCTCGGCTCGTGAATCCGGGGGGACCCAAATAGCCACTTTTGTTGATCCACTACGGGGCGCATATGCCTGATACTTTTGGAAAGGTCAAGCCAGATTATGAGCTCGTCTATAAGTAGGAGAGTCTGTGAGATGTGTTTCTTGAATACAAATAATGCCAGGCCAAGAACTCTCTCCCACTCCCTTGAGTTGCTCTATAATGACCGTTCTCTTCTTTGTATCCGCAGTTGCAAGATCATTAACATTAAGAGACCTAAGATCCAAATCCGTTGTTTGGGTAGTACGGTGCCAGAAAGGGTTTCTGTCATAAAATGTCTGAAGTGCTTCAATCTTAACATATTTTAAACGACCTTTAGAATCCCTTCTTTTTGACTTAACCTAAAGACGTACCCAATTGCCACCATCTAAGTCATATGACGTTGTGAGCAGACCACGACATAGGATGGAGCACAAAACAGTGAAAATTTCGATAATCGTCCATACTACATTTGCCTTAACCTTTAATTCTTGAAGGTCAAGCAATGTCGTATGGGAGTACCATCGAAGGTCCGCTTCCTTGTTTTCCTCAAACTTTACATAAGGTGTCCCTTGTAGACATTTTCATCGGATTCCCTATTTCTGTTAATGTTGCATGTGGGCTTGTGGCCCCGGGTCATAGTGCTTGGAAAGAAAATGAAATAAATCTCTTTTGAAGGTTCGTTTCCCTGCATTCCATTAGTCCACATAGGTGGTTCAACCCCTCTGTGTCACCCCTCCATATTGCTTCCGCCCTATGGGTGACAACCCCGCTTCCCATTTCTTGCCCTTCTTCCTAACAGGAATGATCAAATTGTCTCTCGCTGATTGGGATTTGACTGCTTGACCTTTTTCCAATGCATGACGCAGTTTTTGTTTCTTGCCCAGATCCTAAGTATCGTTTTCTTGAGAAGAAAAAATGTTGTCATTTGCATCAACTATACCTCCCTCCTTATGAACAGATCCAGACATAACTTCAGGAGGGGAAGAAGGTGTTGACTTTGTGCCTTTACTTTCTCCCCCTACCCCTGTAATCCCAATCTTCTGATTTTGTCGGAGACCTCTTGTTGTTCCTTTGTCATTACCCCCTTTGAGCTCACCTCTCATGCTTTGATGGTTCCATCCTCATTAATTATTGATACTTCGTTTTTTTCCCTTTCTTTCTCCCCCTCCCTTGCTTCCCCCCGACTGATTCCAGCATTGACCCTTCTACCACAATGCAGAGTTTGCCTGCGCCCTTGAAACCTCCATCTCATGCAGGGGAGGATGAAACAATTTCAGAACAATGTCTAATTTTTTTGACTGACAATTGACCATTGTGTTCCTTCAGGTAGCCCCAACTGTGACACCTTTTCAGACTAGGGTTGTTGTTAATCATAGAGAAAAGTTGTACATATGAATCATATGATTTATTCCAAAAATCCTCTGAAGCTTCCCCAAATCTGTTTTTCATATTACTTAATAGCCAATCTGCCAGCTGGCTGGCTTTTTTTTCTTCCGGAATGTCGAGATCAGATTGTTGACTTGCCTCCCCCATTTCAAAGTGTATGGGGGAAGAGACCGAGTCCACATCCATTAGCGCAGGTCCAAAAGCCATCTGAAAAGGATGATTTTCTATTGTATTCTCTTCCCTGTGTTCTGTTGTCTGAACCTGTTGTTTCTTATCTGTTGCAGAGTCCTCTTCCACACTTTCATTGTGTTGACTAGAAAGCAACTGATTTTGACCTTGTGACCCAGTTTGTATTTTTTCGGCAGGAGGCCCCCTCATTTTAGAGTCATCAGTGATCTGATTTTTGCTTAGTATTTGTTTTCGTTTCCTTTTTTTTCGTTTTTTTCTCCATTTGGTGAAGTTGAATTACCCTGATGAGGTTGAGAGATACCTCGTGCCTTCGTGACTTTCAAATTCACCTCGTCACCATTAACACCGTCTTCATATTCCAATTCCTCGGCTACCTCAGTTGCAAGATCACTTTCCGGTAGGTGCAGATAATCCTTAGGTTGTGGCGTAGGAAGCACTACCGTCCTATTATTTTGATCGGTACCTGCGCAGTTCTCAGACCCCTTCCCTGACATCTAAATGTTTGAGGATGAAGTCTTCGAGATCCTAGAAGACCCAGCCATAACCTCAACTTGTGTAGAGGTCCCGTGGGGCTGCATAGTAGCCTGAGTCTGCAACGGAACAATGGTTGTAGTATATATAGTCTGCACAGACCGTGCAGACTGTACCGGAATAGGGGGTGTAGAAGTAGTAGAAGTAGGAATGGGATTAGAAAATAACTTTCCTGCCAACTCAGGGGGAATCCAACTGTCTGGTGGTTTTGAATCCCAGTTGGGATCTTCTGTCCTTTCCCATGTCCACCCTTTGGAAGCTTCACCTTTCTTGGCACTTTCCACATACACCCACCCCTCATGCCCTGCGTCAACCATTCGCCATAAATAAGCTCTGAAAGGGTCCCTAATAAGTTTGTCAATAGCCCGGTTCCTCTTCCCCGGGGTTTGTGAACAGTTGGAGTCCGTGATCATGTGCCCATATACTTTGCATTTGAAACACCATGGCCTCAGCTTATGAGCCGTGTGAATATGGTATTCTTTGCCACCCACCCGATAAGGAATGACATCGTCAATCATGTTGAATGGTGTCCTGCCCGTTAGTCGATCCCCTTCACCCCGTTAACTCCAAAGTATGATTAAAGAGAGCGAATAAGTCGCGCTTGCAGAATTTGTTGCACTTAGTGTCTATGTGAGACAACCAGGATTGCGCTGAAGTGGAAGAGAAGAGGAAGCACCTACAACTGCATGGTCGGGCCACGACGTTGGGGTCGTAGACACTCTCCACGCATCGATCCACTCATGCACTGTCTTGGCCAATGAGACAAAGAGAAAAGAGGATGTGCAAGAAAGTCAAGAAAGGAAGCATTACAGTTACACTCGCGCCCACCAATGAGAGATTTTAGTTACGCATAGAACTAAGGTGCTACGGGGACAGAGCACATGACAGAATGCAACACAGTGCGCGCGAGTAGGGAACATCGTGCAGTTACAGCTAAAAATTACAACGTTTCAAAAACAGGCATTTCGTTAAAATTGACATTTTTTACTATTTTCACGAAATTGAACTTCCAAAAAAGCACAGTAGTTTTTGGCATTTTTTTGCGCCGACCACATTAGACCATTGATGGTCTGGCGTCCATGGTCCGGCGTTCTGGGGACGCCGGACTATCTAATATGCCTCAATTTTTTTTCTTTTTTTTTTTACCCTCGGATGTATTTTGAAGGTATTTTACAACGAGATACATCAGATGGTACGGAGTCCCCAGGACGCCGGACCATCAACGGCCCGAAGTCGTGGGCACAAAAACACACTAAAAAACTCAGTTTTTTCTTGGATGCCCAATTTCGTGAAAATAGTAAAAATGTCAATTTTAACGAAATGCTAGTTCCAAATCTCTGGCCTAATTAAAGTCCTAATTGCAAGAAGAAATTTCGAGAACGTGTGTAAGTTCAAAATTCAAAAAGAAATTCAAAAAGATTCCCTATGCGGCAATCTCACCAAAAATTTTCAGCCTAGTCCCGTAAACCAACAAGAAAGAAAGAGGCTGTATCAGCAGTTATTTTTGTACTTGCTATGACACGTCCTACCAACCGTTGTGGACCCAATTTTTTCGAAAGAAAGGGAGGAGTGGGGGGGGGGGGGGGGGGGCTTTTGTAGGAATTGAAGCATCCTAGATTTGGCTTCCCCCGTGTTTGGGGGGGTAGGAGTTGGGGGGGCGCACTAGTGCAATTGAGCCAGGCCCCTTTTTCCCTACCCCCGGGATACCATTGCGCAGAAGATGACACTCATCACAAAAAGAGATCGTCACATTGTACTAATGGTTTAAGGCACCAACGAGTAAGAGAGAGGTGGGGGGGAGACGGATAAACGAGGGTAGGATCGGGGCTCCGGAAAAGAATCAGGAAAAAAAGGGGCACATTGTCAAGCCTCCAACAACTGACGGAAGGACTACAGGGTGTATGTATGTTTTATGCTCTGAGTAAGGGACACTGGAACCGGTTTCAACAGTTGCAGCTCCCCACCAACGGAAAAGGATTAGGAAAGAAAGGCCCTGAAAGTGGGCAGGAGCCTCCAACAAGTGACGGATGCACTGCATGATACATGTATGTTGTATCCTCTAAGTAAGGGATCCTGAAACTAGTTTCTAGCAGGTGCAGCTCCCCACCAATAGACAAGATTCATATGTCGGGAGCTGCCACACAGGAGGATGCTTAAATCATGCCCTGTGGCACCCCCCCAATGGATGTTTAGTATGGCTTGTGGCTCAGTGGTTAGGGCACCAGTTGTTTATGCGCATTGGCGTCTGAGGTTGCGGGTTCTGCGCAAAGACACCGGCAGGCAACGCATGGTCACTTGCATAACCCCTTGGGCTGAAGCAGGTAAGCTATTACAGACACTGTCTGCACACCACCCAAGGGTCAGTCCTGTGATGCTCAACCTCACGCCCTATGCTGCTTTCCGGTCGGAGTATTTTGGTTCGCGGAAAGGCCCGGGAAGAACAACAAAGATGGGGTGTGCCAAAGATTTTTGGGAAAATTGAGTGTGGGGACACAGACAGAACTAAGATCCCTCGTGTTGGTCCGACTTTAGTAAGAAGGGATCCGTCGCCGCGCGGGTTGAAGAAAAAGGCGCGTGCGGGGCTCACAGCGATGGGAAATTAAATCCAAAAAGTAGCGTCGTACTTCCCAGTGGACTGTTACCCTTCGTTTCGAATGAAAGGGGGAGGGTACACACGTAGTGTCCCGTTTTCGGATGAGGTCCCGTCGGCGTTCACTATACAACTCTGAGTCTGACCTGGAGGGTATCAATCGAGTGGCTCTCTCCTTATGTTCGTCCTCGCTACGTGTGCGGTAATGGAAGCCCTTGGCTCTGTAATGCTCAGTGCAACGACAATCGCTGCACAGAGTGCTAGGCCAATGAGGCGCCACTGCCGACCACGGGATGACGATCAACTCATTATTAAATGACAACAACAACGAATAAGGCGGGAAGTGCATATCGATAATGACGAATCTCGCACCGACGAATCCGGAGCACTGGGTCTCGGGTGGGAAGTAATAATGCCCGCCGACCTTGGAGACCGCTTCTCGTACGTCCCACTCACATACACGTGTCATTTCCTCGTTGTACGGGAAGGGGCGAGGCGGGGGCACGGAAAGTCGGCGCCCAGTCGGATTGGCGTTGTGAGTCCACATGACAACAAGGACAAAGCGCACGATTAATCATGCATCATTCATTCGACACACTGCCCAATCGCATTCCGCGTTCATCTGATCAATCAATGAACATCCTTGTCATGCTGGCACAGGTTGTCAGACACAATCCACTTCATGCACATATCAAGTGAGAGGAGATAAATCAACATAACCCACCTATTATGTAGAAATGTAGCAGAAGGAAGGTGTGGGGGAGAAGAGGTGTAGATCAGAGGAGGGAAGAAAGCAGAAGATAGTTACACAAGAAAGTCCGACGACCTTGATGAGAAATTTTGGCTCAAATGCCGGGTGAACGGAACTCACGTTCGAAGACTTATACTTTGAGACAAAAGAGGCGCATCCATCATAAAATTCCACCATGGCCCCAGGCCATACGTCCACTCAACCTTCGGTTCAAACCTCACACCGGCACTGATGATCTCGACCGTTATGTGCTACTCCCACCATAGCGATCGTCACCCTTCCGACTTAGTCTCTACACGGTCTTGCTTGGATCTTACAGTTCATCGGGCGATCTAACGCATAGCCGATAAGACTACAGTCATCCCGTCAAGACTTTTCAACTCGCACCCTCACACATACCGCCTAGCCATTGCTTCCCAGAAGCTGGCTGATGAGTTAGGAAAGAGATTTTCGGTAGCGCTTGCTGAATTTATAGTTGCGGAAAAGGAGGTGGATGCTAGGAAGGGTTAGGACTGAGGTAGGGAGAGGTAGGGGAAGGTTCGGGGATAATCGCCCGACGAAAGCCATGTCGATCCTTCGGATCCCAGTTGTAGCTAACCAGAATCGTCGCATAACAGGAATTTCCTTCTTACACGGCGCGTCTCTTTGGCTAGAGGGGAGGAGGAGGAAATCGACAGGGTATTCCGGCGCAAGGATTAGAGCGGGAAGAAGAAGGGCGCAAAGGATAGCACGACACGGAACCAAGATTCAGACGATCAAGAAAAAGAAAAGGCGCGCGAGGCAAAGCAGAGATGGAAAAAACGGTTATAGAGAGAGAAGAAGCGTGAGCGCGAAGGAGAGAGTGTCGACCGTAGCGAGGGAAACGAAGAGAGGGGGGGGGGGAGGAGAGGGGGTTGGAAGATGGCGCAGGTCCGGAAGCTGGTGCGTCACAGTCCACAGCTGTTGTATGTTGGGTCCGGGCTATGAGTGGTTTCTCTAGGTTCTTGATTTGTGGGTTGTTCAATTAATTGTGTATTTGTCTTCTGGTCCACGATTGCATACACAATACCAAAATAAACAGTTACTACAGTAGGTCGGTAGGTTTGACATGACGGTTGCATGGTTCAGGTTGCGTGTTCGAGTCTGATCAGGGGGGTAGTAGGCAGGAGGGGCCCAAGGGGGTTCCCGTTCCTTGCCTGGGATACGATCCTTGCCTTGACTGGCTGGGACCCAGAGCTCGCGCGGGAGGGATTGCCAAAGGGATAGGTTAGGTGAAGGGGTCCTGTTTGCAACCTCGCCTTGATTGGCTGGGATTTGGAGTCAGTACAGGACGGGGAGGGATTTGCCGGGCATGTGATTCTTGATTGGCTGGGAGGGGTCCTGTTTGCAATCCTCGCTTTGATTGGCCGGGACCCAAAGCTGACATGGGAGAGTCCTGAGTTCGGGTGGCTGGGACCTGGTACTGAGGACTCTCTTAGGGATAGATTAGGGTGTATAGCCTGCCTCCCACAGCCAACAATCAAGTCCAACAACAACGAATAACAACAACATAGTAACAACGATGGTGTACACAGAAATACAACCTAGCAATAAACAGCACATGTGCAGGGCTGAGTTACGTGAGTCGGGCTGAGTAGGGTGAGTAGGACTGTGTACACAACCATAGGAACAGCAATAGGTCCACCTATTGGACTTGTATAGAAATGTCCATACCTAGCGCCCGGAGTCCCCGGGCGGTGGGCTCATCCGACTATGCTTCAATTAGGGCTGAATAGGGCTCTGCTTAGCCCTGGTACACCTACAACCACAGGTCACCCCCGTCAGGTAAGAGATGACTGGAGGGTAGGCTCCTGAGTGGTAGACACTGAGGTAGGATCGTGGGAGTAGGGGTGCGCCTGGAAGAAATAACGAGAGTGGCAGGGGAGAGGGAGTCTCATAGGAATAGGGGCCTCTACAGAACATCTAGAATAACTACATGGCATATGGCCGAAGGAGACGGACATATGTCCAGTATACAACCTCTACAACGACCAGGGCTTGTTACATTAAAAAGATATATTAAAAAAAACGGAATGAGCAAGAAAAACATGGGCTGGCAAAGAAAACAGGTGTGGAGCTCTAAAAAGCAATGGGAGATCCAGCAACCTAGCTCAGTTGGTAAGGCACGCAAGTGGCATTCAGGAGGTCTTGGGTTCAGTTCCCATTGGCCTCGTGTACGTTCCTGGGCAAGCTTGGCGCCCGCCAGCCAGAGATAGGCCGTTGGTCCCCCCGAGTGGCATGTAGCAGAGACTGCTGATGTTCATAGGAGGAGAGGACTGGAGGGGAGGCACAGCAACTGGCCCGTGCAAGAGGCTTAGTCCTGATGCTATCGGCTG
>BFEA01000025.1:1393235-1427917 GCA_003427395.1 Chara braunii | reverse complement strand
AAGTCTTGGGAATGGAACCGGAACTCCCAAAGATTGTTCAAGTCTTGGGAATGGAACTGGAACTCCAAAGGTTTTTCAAGTCTTGGGAATGGAACTGGAACTCCCAAAGATTGTTCAACTCCTCGGCCCGGGATGGAGCTGGAACTGGAACTCCCAAAGATTGTTCACGTTCAGTTGGTTGGTGAAGTCCAATCGGTGAAGCCGTCTAAAACTTATCGTCTGCCCGGATGGCATATCAAGGATGTGCTGGCAATTGGTCATGACGACCAAGGATATGCTTGCAATTGATCGCGATGACGATGATGACAATTTTCGATGATGATGATGATGGGGAAGCTATCATATAATTCAAGATATTAAACACACGGTAGGCAAGGCGATAAAACGAAAGTGTGGATTCCTAACTTGGCAACATCAATAAAGGATCTTTGGGTCCCTACCAGTATTATACTATCTATGATCAATGCTACCCAAGTCCCAAAGAACCTAAAATTAACGACCTTTTTTATCTTTCGTTTTCATTTTTCCTCTCTTCATTTGATGTCTCCCGTAGAGTCCTAATGTTCGTAATCTTTGGAAGTTTTCCTCTGCGTAGTACGTACATACATACATATATATACATACATCCATGGGTACCCTGTCACAAAAATTCATACGATGCACATACAGATGCATACATACATAGTAAAACTCCAACCATGGGAATGCGATTGCTGGTTGTTTGTGATGAAAGAGTTCAGGAAGAATCTAAGAATAGAACACCAATATGCACACACTGCTTTCAGCTTATGTTTATCTGTTTGCCCCTATGACAACTCTTCTTTTGTGAATCCTCTTCAGCACTTTGATGGCCAATACTCTTACTCTTGATGGGCCCCATCTTCCAAAGACAGCCATTTATCTAAACAAGCTTCACGCACCAGGCTGGATCCATTTATGAAAACAAGCTTCATGTACCAGGCTGGATCTACATGGGTATTATCTGTAAATAGCGGACCATAAGCAATGACTAAATTACGTGAACGGTGTAGATTAGTCGCAAACCTCATCATGATGATCATGTCTTGGGGCCACAGAAAACACACTGGCAAGAGAGCAAAATACCTTCCACTGCCAATCACTTAGCAAGCTGTACAGAGGGGTGAACACAGACGGACTCAAGGTGCTGCAGGCGAATGACTACGACAGATGGACACAAATTGCAGATCAATAAGAATCACAAAACCTTTTTTTTTTTTTCTTTTTTTTTTTTAACTTCGTCCTCATGTTGCCACAGGAATGGCTTTTCTCCATGTTAATGGTTTATAATAACTTTATATTTGCCGTTGTTTCAAATTGAGAAGTCGAAAAAAATATAATGCCCTTTGACATCAACAATCAGAGTTCTATCCCCCAGGATCTCTAGACTCTTCTTCCCATTCCACACTCGCTTGCACTTAAATTAACCAACCACACACAAATTTCTATAAGTGCCACCAGCCACAAATAGATTGGAGCATTGCCCACATTGAAAAAAAAAAAAAAAAGACACCTCCAAAACGGTACACAAAGTCCTGTCCCTCTCCCCTTAATTCATTTTTTATTTTTTTTCCAAAAAAGTCCAGGTTGTTGTAGAGGTTGGATGCTAGACATATGACAGCCGCCCTTGCCGCCCCTCTGTAATCAGCCATTTGGCTATCCAGATGAACCCCAAAGTCCTCACAGCCCAGACAGGCACATCAGCAGTGAAAAGATGGACTCCTGCTTTGTACCACCCAGCTTGTACCCTTCCACGCAGTACCAAGTAGAGAGACATCTTTCATGCCCACATTGAAAAAAAAAAAAAAAAAAAAAAGACACACCTCCAGAACGGTACACAAAGTCCTGTCCCTCTCCCCTTAATTCATTTTTTATTTATTTTTCCAAAAAAGTCCAGGTTGTTGTAGAGGTTGGATGCTAGACATATGACAGCCGCCCTTGCCGCCCCTCGGTAATCAGCCATTTGGCTATCCAGATGAACCCCGAAGTCCTCACAGCCCAGACAGGCACAACAGCAGTGAAAAGATTGACTCCTGCTTTGTACCACCCAGCTTGTACTTTTCCACGCAGTACCAAGTAGAGAGACATCTTTCATTCCTTACCCGCGCCCCCCCCCCCCAGCGCGCCCCCCCCAGCCCCCCCCCCCCCCGCCCCCCCCCCCCCCCCCCCCCCCCTACCCTTTCCCTTCTACAGCTCTCTGGACCGAATTGTTTCAAACACAAACGCATGCAATTGTGCGCTGCTCTTGACTACCATCTTCACACGAATAGAGGGCCCACCGGCCCGGTCATTATTAATAGCTCTGTCTAGAGTGAAAGTTGCCCCAAATACAGCTTTAGTAACCGGCCCGGGGTATTCTATTCGGTTGAAGACAGTGGAGCATTTTTTATAATTTTTTTGTTTTGAAAAGGGCAACGGCCATTGAACTGACGGCAGTGACGGCCCCCAGGTAATTCAGAATAATTTTCTTCTGGTCATCTGATTGTATCTCGATTCGAACTTGGGTCTATATTTCAACAGTTTGTGGGTGTACCAACTGAGCTAGGCCAATTGGTGTAGAGCATTGTTTTTGCTCAAATATGATCTTCATATCCCAAACATTTCTTGTTCCCAAATGTTGGTGTAGAGCCTACAATCCCCAACACCATGTTTCTTTTTGGTTTTCTTTTTTTTTTATAACAAAAATCCACCCGCTTCAACAGATAGGAGAGATGGTAAGACCATACACTCCTCTCTGTCTTGCAGGCAGCTCCAGTCTATTGGTGGGGAGCTATCAGCTGCAGGAAAGCGGGTCTAGCATCCCTTGAGATACATCATTGAGTTTACAAATTAGCATGTGCTGGGAACTGGGCCCACTGTCCCTCATGAACCTCACCGATAATGCCACTGATACTACGATACTAAGCTGATGATAAGAAAACTGATGATGCTGATGATAATGACCTGTTGATGTAAGATATAAACCATGGCTACGATCTGGACGTCCGGACTGCCGTCCAGACGGTCTGGATTCAGTCCGGTCTCCAGACGTCCGGTCCGGAAGGTCGAGATCTGCCCAAAAAAAAAACAAAATAAAACTGTCAATTACCCTTCCCCACTGAGGAGCCAGGCCCCCAAAATTGTTTTGGGGGGTTTTCAGGCCCGTTTTTTGTTTTTTTGGGGAGTCCGGACATGGTCTATCTCTATAATAATTTATTATTATTACCCAAGTAACGAATTATTAATAATTCGTTACTTTTTTTAAGTTCTTATAGTTTTTGAATTTTAACTCTAAGTTTGGTTAGGAATTCTGACACGAAGAAGACAATGAAGACAATGAACACCATAAGGAAGAAGTAGATACGAGTTTTAATATCATGGCGATACCAACTTCCTCCCCACGTTACCTCGACGCACACTGCCGAGGATTTCCCAATCCTTCTACTGATTCGCCACTCAAATTGAGGATGAGGTCTATAGCTCCTATACCTTTTATACTCGTCTTCGGTACTTCGATGCATCGGTCCTCAGCTGCGCCCTCATTGATCACGAGCTGAACGCACGAGTACCCTACGAAAAAAAACCCTAAAGCAAGAACCCCCGAACATACCCAGACATTTTCGGCCTCAAGTATCCTCGGGCCTACAACCTAGACAACTCAAAAGTCATTTCTCCCGAAAACGACGAAAAGCAACGTCCACCGTATCCGTAGCCGTGGGTGAGTTCACCCCAAAAAATATATATATCCGAGTAATTCTCCGCAGTCCAGTGGCGGAGACAGCTATGCCATCGGTGCCGGATGTCAGCACTGGGGTAGCCAGTAACCGTTAAGATCTGAAAAACGTCCAACTCATCCATAGCCGCGGGTGAGTTTACCAAAACAGATTTTCCGAGAATTTCTCAGCAATCCAGCAGCCGAACCAGCTATGCCATCCGTGCCTTATGTCAGCACCGGGGTGGCCAGTAACCGTTAGGAACTAAAAAACGCAGACGTAATGCAGCCTAGTAGCAGGACTACCAGTCCTCCGAGTATCATACCGCCGTTAAGCTGTGGACCATCTGCCGGATTTCGTCCCATGCCCTGTCATCATGCCTCCGTTTCATCCATTTCAACCCTGCCTCAATTGTGCAGGTTGGGATACTAAGCCTCCTTAGTTCTTCGTTCAGAGTGAGCACATTCAGGCAGAGGAGACCACAGTCATTCGTGTTCGTTGAGATTCGCTGGAGGGTATTTGCAATTGTAGCAAATTTCGCAACCTTAGGGCCGAACGAGGAAAAATCCTTGTAAGTGTGAAACGGCAGGGGTTGCTCCCCCCAGATATCAGATGCATTTTTGAATTTATGGGTAGTTAAGATAGATGCCCGGGTATCTGAGATTATCAACCTGGTTTCCTGAAAATCAAGGATCCCGACACCCGGGTCGGTCCGAACAAGCTTCAAGCCAAGGGGGTAACAGGTTTCAATTTTATCCAAGCTTTGTTCGGCCTTCAATAGCCCTTCAGGATCACTTCTTGAAAAGGAGGCCATGATGAACAGATCATCAATATATCTTTTCCCCATGATGTATTTCCCGTCAGCGCCCAGAGTACTCACAAACTAAAATTCAGCAAACATACATAACACACAGGCGAGGGCCGGGCTGGCTCGTCCGCCCATGGGTATGCCACACTTCTGCCGCAGGATTTGGTCGGAAGCTAGGAAAAAAGTGTTCTCCAACTGGAAAACGGTTAGTGTGATCAGCAGCCTGACTCACCCTGCGATTTACGGAACGCAGCCACCTTCCCACGAGTCTTAACTCGAATCCATTTGATGCCTTTGCTCAAAAGCAGCCCAGTCGCCCATTCCACGGCCTTACGAACCTCCCAGTGGGGCAGCTGAGAGAACATCTCCTTGATATCGTAAGTCCGAGTGGTGATACCACGGTCCGTTATGCCACAAAGTCGATTTACTTTGTCGATCTCACTCCTCATCTGGTTCATAGACTGTAAATTGAAGTGTGGTACGTTAGCCTTCTTTATCAGATAATTCAAGAAGGTGGACAAAATCCCAGAAGCCAACCTGAATGGGCTTGCGTACGACGGCACAATTGGCCGCTTTTTTGACTTGTCTTTCTCCTTAGTGATAATGTAGGCATGCTGGAGGTCACCACGGGGGTCCCACTTGGCGACTGTCCCCAGCCGTAGTTCGTCGTACCTACCTTTCATAGTCTTTAAGATAAGATCCTTCCTTACCCCAGCAGGTTTATAGTTCTCATTTTCCAGGTACATCTTCCTCAGACCGGCTTCGTACGCCTTGGGGCACTCAACCCAGGTTTCACTTGTGTTTCGGTCGAGTGGAGACAGGACTAACCCACCCAGTGCTTGTTTGACACCCAAAACATACTTAGACCGCACACAATCCTTCCCCATGCTTTCCCCACTCCTGCAGACCCGCAGCCAGTTGATGTTCATACATTCAGATATCAGATTCATATTCCGCAAACACTCAAGTCCTGAGTTACAAGCATAGTTCAGGACCTCTTTGCAAGCCACCGTCCCGGSGAACGGTATATTCTTAGAGTTAAACAGGAATGGGTGTATCTCCCGAATGTCGTTGATCTTGATTGAGACGTGCCCATCAACTTTGGGCAGGTCGAAGTCGGCACATCCACACTCGAAGGAGCAGAGTTGTGCGTACGACTTATGATTATGCAGAAGAGAACCAACCACTCTAGCTTTGAGCCAGACCGCTCGCGTCCTCTTGGCATACAGGTCAGCTAGCGACAGCGGGGAGATATGGCACCGAATCCAGCTCTTGACTTCATTTTTCACTTTAACTTTATTTACAGTTGTGCAAAACGGCATTTTTATCGTAATATTTAATCTAGGATTCACTCCAAACTTTTTCTTGAAGACGTTAGTGAGAATTCCCCATATAATTTGCCTAGCGTGTTGTTGATTAAAGGATTTTACACCGTTGTTTAATTCAATCAGTTCGTCAAGAGTCAAGTGGAATAGGTCTTTACGTTTCCACGGGGTCCTGAGCAGAGCGATGAGCTCAGCCTTCCGTTGCTCCATTCTTGTAATTGTTCGCCGCAATTCAGTGATCGACCACACTCCCCCGCATTCAATTGCGGTTTTAGCATCACTAAGCAGCATCTTAACCCCGTTTTCATCGATCTTCGAAAACCCATACAAGACACGCACCAGCCGCCAAGCTTTCAGCCAACGTCCACCGCAGTTATTAGCGATCTTAATCGGGCTTTTTATCTTCCGTTTTTGTAACATCTTCAGAATATTAAGTAAAGCAGGCTCTCTTTTAACATTAATACACTCACAATCGAAAAACAAAGGTTCGATAATGTTCGTAACAGAAAACCCGGATTCTTTTTTAACCTGCTTCCTGTGTTTGCGAGCTTTTTGCTTGCCTTTTTTACCCCTTGGATTTAGACATTGATTCTGACTTTTTATAATTGCTCTCTCCATTTCCTCGATAACAGTCCCTTCCCCAAACCAAATCGGGATCGGGACGTAGTGACGAACACCGACTTTGCGAAGCCAACTATGGACCTTCTGCTTGCTGACCCCTTTAGTTGCTCATATGTGCTCAGCCCAACGCTCCTTGAGCACACGTGTGGTTTTTCCAACATATACCAAGCGATGGTTGAGAGACATTAAGATATAAACGCCGTTAGATGCAAGCAACATTTTATCCCATTCGCAGGTGGAAAACCTGAGCCAAAACTTAACATATGCTTTCCCCCAGGCGATGTCACCCCTTAGGCAAGCGAGTAAGATAATCAGGAGATGGATCCTATCAAGGATCAGGGCCACATGAATATCCAGACTATCCTTCAACCGCAGGATACGCTGAGTTGCTCGTTGGAGGGAGCGAAGGCTACCCAGCCTTAGTTTCCCGTAACGGCATTGACTTCGGTAACTAACGCGCCGTCGGCACTGTCGGCGTTCACCGGAAGATCGGTGGTCTTCCGAGATGGTTGACCCTTCGCAGTAGGTCGGTTTTCGCTGATGGAGTCAGCATACTCCTAAAGGCCGATGCGTGCCAATTCCCACGCACCCAGCTCCTTTCGAAAGTATTGGATATATTTTTGTTTGCAAAGCTCTTGAATGCGAGTATACTGTAGCGAAGTATAGAATTCGAGTCGCAGTTTCATGCAGGCCGCCAGCCCACCTTTGTCAGCTTCTTCCTCTTCATCATCCATCTCGATGTGTTGGCCGTTCTGAGCTAGATCGATATCCTCTGAGTCCTCAGTAGGTATGTGTTGGTTGGTCACAGGCTTCATGGCAGGGCCCTTCCCTTTGCGGTCACCAACCTCTTGCACTAGAGAGACGAGGAGTTTCTTGATATCGGCTAGATCACTGTTACTATTCACTTTCGCCTGCAGATTCTGTTTAACATCAGCCTTTCCGCTATTATTGTTGGACAAGTCGATCCGCTTGGATCGGGACTTGTTCTTCGCACTGGCGCGAGTACGTGGCTTGGCCCGACTCACCAGAGGGGATGCTTCCACGGGAGTCCGCTCGACACGCCTGTTCCGCTTCTCGCTGTTGGATGCCTCCTTACTTTCCTTCTCAGATCTAGCCTTCTCCTCCCTAAGTCTCTCAAGTTTTAGCTTCTCATCGTCTGCAAGCTTCGACCGTTTGTCTACCAGCTCAAGCTTATCAGAGATGAGTTTGAGGGAATTACCTAAGGTGGCCGTAACCCAAGCTTTCATTTCCTCAGCCTTATCTGCAGGCTGCTCAGCTTGGTTCCTAGGATGTGAGACAAGGTTCCTAGGTTCATCAGTCAAATCAACAATCCTGATACTGGCGCCAGAACGTCTACCCGCCGCTACCTTCTTCTTAGCATCCTCGACTGCTTTCTCGCACTTAATCCCTTCTAGTATATCCATATATTCTTTGGTAAAATAGGCTCGGTTCCCGGGTCCAGGAAAGGCGTTCGCAGCCGGGCCTTTCCCGTTCCCGCTCTGTGACAGTCGATCACCCCCTTGGCTTTGATTACCCTGTTGAAGGGCAGGCGGTTGAGGAATACTCACCGGAGGTGCCTGCCCAACAGGTGCCCAAGGTTGAGCGCCCCACCCTATCGGCTGGTACTGCGGAAGCGGCAGCATAGTAGTCGCTTGAGCAGACGACAAAATTAGAAGCATAAAACCCCCTTGCATGCCCACTGGAAGCTGCTGCTGCATCATTGTAGGCGGAGACGGATTGGTAACACCATGAGCCTGGTACGCCATTGCAGGAGGTTGCATGGGTGGGCCTTGGGGTTGATAGGACATGCCATCAGCATACGAGGTCGGCGCACGAGTCTGGTTGCTGCTGTGATCCATCCAAAAACGCCCGCAATTTGACCACTTACCCTTCCTCCCGCCGGTTCTCCCCCGACCTCTTCCAGACATAAGCTCGACAATCGCAAGTACAACAAGCGTACACCCGATCCCGATGCACAACTCAACCTTCGAATCCCGCTTCTCACTCCAGACCAGGAGGCACTTGCGTTCTAGTAGCCACATGCGCTCGGAACGTTGATCAGCAACACTCCACTGCTTTAGAACGTGCACGCCAAACTCGTCACCCCTGGTACAATCGTGAGGCGGCTCCCCTCACCATAACCGCGTACGTGGCATAACCGGAACCTGAGCAGTAGCCAAGATACCGCGTAAGCAGCAGACGCCACGGTTTTTGTAATAGAACAACGCATCAGAGATGGCGCAGGATTAGCACGATACTGAATAGCGCAGACAAAGGAAATCAAACATAAGATATAACTGGCCGAAATATGGTGGTAAAATTACCGCGAAATCATAGATAAAACCATAAAGGAGATGCTAACGCATCTTACATGAATAACGCACGAGCTCACAAGTGAGTCGGCACCACAGACTCGTTTCCGAGCCATGGCAGGGTCGAGTCTGTGGCTCTATACGATGAAGACAATGAACACCATAAAGAAGAAGTAGATATGAGTTTTAATATCATGGCGATACCAACTTCCTCCCCACGTTACCTCGACACACACTGCCGAGGATTTCCCAATCCTTCTACTCATTTGCCACTTAAATTGAGGATGAGGTCTATAGCTCTGATACCTTTTATACTCGTCTTCGTTACTTCGATGCATCGGTCCTCAACTGCACCCTCATTGATCACGAGCTGAACGCATGAGTACCCTACGAAAAAAACCCTAAAGCAAAAAACCCCGAACATACCCATACATTTTCGGCCTCAAGTACCCTCGGGCCTACAGCCTAGACAACTCAAAAGTCATTTCTCCCGAAACGACGAAAAGTAACGTCCATCGTATCCTGAGGCAAAAGTGGTTTGCATTGTTATTCTGCATAACAGTTTTTTTTCAGATTTTCTTTGTTTTCATTGTTTTTAATGGTCTGGACATTTCCGGGCCTGCTTACCTGTCCGGACCATCCGAAACCATGCATGTTCGGAGGTCCGGATATGTCCGGAAGTCCGGACGTCCAGACCTGACTGGACATGCGTCAGGTACCCGGACATGCGTCCGGTACCCGGACATGAGCTGTCTGGGCCCGGGTACGGGTCCGGCGTAGCCATGGTATAAACTATATCAGCACAATCTGGCCACAAAATCTACGAGCAAGTCATAGCCTCCCCTCCTATACCAAACACAACATTCCAAAGGCAATGCCATTCCAACCAACACCCATCAAAACTGACATGTTCTCACAACCTAGACTATACCCGGCTGCTTGGGTTGTCATAGCAGCACCCTCCTGTTCACCACTGGATTGTCTTCATCCCTCGACAAATCCCCAGATCTCTCTACCAGGCCTCAAGCTCCTGCAACAAACAGGTCACAGGGCTACGCCCCAGCACCGGCCAACATCATTCTGGCATCGGCAAACCAAGGGCACAAAACACCACAGCTCTGAAAGACATTAGTGACCACATGCTTTTACCATCTCTAAAATCTTGCAACCGCTATAAGAGGAAAACCAGATGTCACCTAGGATTGAAAGAAAAACCAGAAAAGCTCGACATAGCCTTTTTTTTTGTTGATGAACTGAAGATGATGACATTGATCATGCTAATGCCTAATGACCTATAGAAATTTAAAAACTACATCTGCAAAACTTGGCTCCACAACCCATGATCAACTCCCAGCCTTCCCTCTATCCGACTCAACAGTCCACTGACAATCTCATCTGACCAATATCTTCCATAGCCATCGTGTTTTCACTACCAAGACTGCACCCGACCTCTTAGGTTGTCATGGCAGCCCCCCCCCCAGTTCGCCACTGGATTGCCTTCCTTCCTCGACGAATCCGCAGATCTCCCTACCAGGCTGCACTCTCCTGCGACAAACAGGTCACAGGGCATTTGCCCGAGCACCGGCCAGCGTTGTTTTGGCATCGGCAAACCAGGAGCGCAAAATACCACCGCTTTGCTAGGCATCACCAACATTCTGGCCATCCTTCCGTCAGCCCCTTTTTGGGAACAAATGGATCACAGATACGTAAGCACGTGTAATGCTGAGTTCAGTTCCCCCATGGGAAGGTTGGGTAAAACGGGGGATCCTGCGAGTGGGGGACCTATGGGACTGCGAGAGTAAAAACTAGAAAGGCACTGAACAACTAAGAGCAACGCTCAGATACTGTCACCACATAGAATGTCACCTAGATCAGCTAATTGAAAGCATCCCCTTGGCATGGTATCAAATACTGAGACAGGGCCCATCAATAAATGAAGGGGACTGGGTGACTCACATTGGACTGGCAGGGAGAGTTGGTAGAGTATATATGACAGACTCATAAAAAACCTTAATAGAATACTATACTGTAGAACAGAGGGGCACCCTCAAAGGAAGTGCAGCCCCTTTCCAATAGGTGGACAAAACAGAACTCATCAGAACCAGAGTGCTGGATGAAGGAAAGGGGTGAACAATCTTCCATCCAGACAAAGACATTCGGGACTTGCCTTTTGACCCAGAGGAGTGGCGTTGGAAACTTCCGCAGATCCAAACAGGGCATACCCCGAAATGGATTTATCTACATAAACTGACAGTTAAAACCACTTATAGGATGCTACGGCCCAAACGTTGCCTGAGGGATCAAATAAATGACCGTTGGGCCAGGCATTTAAACGTGGACCTGAACCTTCTCAAACCCATCCGCTGGTTCCAGGAAAGGAAGTCCCGACCGGCTAAAATAAATTCCTTGCAATGGCAGATAGTTCACTGCTGCCTACCTACGAATAACTGGCTCGTCGATCGTACATACTTGGAACAGAGGGGGGGGAACTGTTACCATGGTGCCAACACTGCTCTAACCTCTTCCCATCACACAAGAGAGCTGAGACAATCGAGCACGTGTTCATGCAATGCCCGATTGCCCAGTTCATTTGGAGAAATTGGGAACGTATCTGGAGGAAGATGGGCGCCTCAGCCCCCTGGCCTTGCTCATGGCAAACGATACTGGCAGGCCACTGGCGACTAGTAGAAGACACCTCCAACTTCGAAGATAATATGTTCAGATTAGGGAGGCGGACAGTGTTATGGGTCTTATGGTGGCAACGGTGTCTTCTTACTCTAGAAAAAGTCCAAATTGATGCAGCGGAGATCCTGGAACAAATAAAACAATAGATCCAGATGGGAATAACACAAAAGTGGCAAACTCTGAAATCACAACTGAACCTATTTCGGCAGAGAAAAGACATTAAGAAGACAATCAGTTCCTTCTGCCAGGAGTGGTTAGGAGGGGAAAAGGAAGGATGGATAGCAGAAGTAAAATAGAGCGGGTATGACGACATTTTAGATGACTATCAAGACTTAGAAAGGATGAGGGACTATAAACTTTTTGTTTAAAGACTGGTTGAATATTGATCCCTCTTTCCTTATATGCCCCCCTGCGGACTTTCCTGATCCCTTCCCACCCCACCCCCTCTCCCTTACTGAGTACTTCACATAAAAGGAAACAGGTGGTAGTCTGGTGCCCCCTGGACACAACCACACTCACAGGTGATACCTGGCAGCTTAGGGACACTTCAAAGACATACCCCCTAAAAGGAGGGTGGGAGTTTAAAAAGTAGAGGCAACATTACAAACAACAGCCTTCTGGGCGGCAACAGGCCGATTTGATTTCATTTTCGGACACTAAAAAAGATAAAAGTTAGTCGCTGCTCAAGGCGAAGGAAGGACTAGTGCAAAAGTGATGTATCTGGCGCTGGATTAAGGCGAAGAGGTTCTCCCTTCCCCCCAACATCCTGCTCGGTCAATCCCCTGGACCTCAGGGTAATCAATGCCGGCAGGAACTTCTCAGGAACTCCTCACACCTATGTTCCAGACAAATTCAAATTTCAGTCAGTGTAAGGGACACTGGACCCGTTTTCCAGCAGGTCCTGCTCCCCACCAATAGATGGAGCTCCCCCTAGGTGCTAGCGGTGTCTGCTCTTATCAGCACCACTAGCACTAATGGAGGCCTTTTCTATAAAAAAAAAAAAAAAAAGGAAAAAAAGAGGCCAGCAGCCGCCTGGGATTGGAATAAAGCCAAATAAGCTCAACATAGCCCGATCAGTAAAGTACTATGCAGGGACTGGATCTTTAACTCCCGGTCCCTTACATAGCACAGTGAGATTAATGAGGATTGATTATCAAAACAAAACAGAGAAAATCCTCCTCCCCCCCCACCCCACCCTCTCTCCTCTCACCATCTTGTCCCGTCACTGCCTCCACGGGAAAAAAAAAACAATGTAGACCTGCCTCTTTGGCCCCAGCTTGGAACAGTCGCACTTTCCCCTTTATAACCCCAGAGGCATCCAGTTCCCACCCAAAGTATGCCTCTGCCTAACCCTTACCCCCTTTTTTTGGTGCTGCTGAGATTTGATGCTTCCCCTCACATGGACCCCAGGCCCAGACTAGACTATCCCCCACAATCTGCCCACATTCTCTCCAGGGCATTCACTACCCACCTTGTGAAGCCCCTGCAGAGCAGAGCACACCCCCTCCATAAACAAACCATCCTACCAAATTTCGAGAGAACTGACACATGGGAGAGGATCAGACTTTCTTAGTGGAGGGGGGGAGGGAAACACAAGGAAATTTGATATCCAGATTTTTGACGTGTAAGAATTAAATTTAGACTATAAACAATATTATGGAAAATTCCAAGAGAAGATCAGGGGCACGGTCCCACTAGCAACCGGATAGGATAGAAAAGCGTTTGTGTGGCAGTTGAGTGACCCAAATCCTGTCGTGCAGTACTGGTGATCCCACGGTCAGTATTTTACATGTATTACCTGAAAAAGTAAGGAGATCTTCGTTCCCCTCCTCCTCTCCTTAACATTGGGCATGCCTGTGGAAAGGAAGCTTCCCGCCAAAATATTGTTTTTCTTCCCCCCGCCGTGTGCAAAAATTCCTCCAAAAAAGAAATGTTTATGAAACTTTATGCATCCTTCGAATTCCTCGTTGTCGCTTTCTTTGGGGTGAACAGTTCCATCCACCACGTATTTATCCTCCAAGTTTTCAACCTCTATCCTCTTCCCTTTTACTTTATGGGGCTCCAAGACAAGTTCTTCAAGTATCATTTGGCAACTTCGTGTCATCAACTGTCCTATAGTCTGTGGGGAAACTTTGTGACGCTTATCAAACTCATTCACTGTCTTTAGTGTGACCTTGCTACCCTTAGGCCTATCTATGGTGACTGTCTAACTTCGGTCATGTTTATTCTCAGTAGTAGCGTTGACATGTGTTAGCCAAGTCCTCCCTAGGATTAACTAAGATGAGCAGTGTTCAACAGTGAAGACTGGTATGGTAGCTTCGAGTCCTGCTACTACTACCTTGGCCTTATGATAAACTCCAAGCGACGGATGTCTTGACTTGTTAGCCGATACCATAGTCATGGCAACACTCATATCCACCTCTAATCCGAGCCTTCTAGCTACCTTGTCCTCGCAGACGGTAGACTCTGACCCGTCGTCGATAATAGCTTCCATCTTAACTCCATTCACGGTAACCTTCAGTTTTTCGCTCCCAAGGACATAGAAGTAACTGCCCTCTCCCTCAGCGGTCTCTTCGTCTTTTTCCTTCTCTTTTTCTGCCGTTAATACAAAAGTTTTTGTCTCTGCTTTGAAGTCCCCAACGACCGTTGCTTCTGATAGTGACACTTTTGCCTTCTTCATCATTCTTATAAATTCATCCTTCGCGGTGTCGAGCGCATCGGTCCGACACCGCACAGGGCAGCGCGGGACCCTTCCGACCGCGTCACGCAGGAGTTGGTTTGAATCCTTTGTCGCAAATATACATGGAGCTTCCGCAAGCCGCTCCGCTGCTCCCTCGTCGCCTCATGCCGGCCTCGATCCCCAGACCCGTGTGTCACAATTCCACTGTCATAACCTATAGGGCTAAGCCCAAATCCGAGACCAGCGTGCATAAAGCTCCATATAAACCGCTGCAGCGCGATGCCCCTGGGCCGGAAGAGCGGCCCGGGCTTCATCTCCGTTTGCAACCAAGTGCGTGACCGCTAAACGTCCGCGCCGGTTTGTTCAAATTGTGCCGTAACCGACACTGGCCGCCACGCGTGTCATCCTGCACGCCAAATTCCCCGTTGGTCAGGCGTGCTGGCCGAAAGACACGAACCCTTCAAAACCTTAGTTTAATTAAAAAAAAATAATAATAATAATAGGTGGTTGACATCCACGCCAGCCCCCAGATCTATCAATTCTCGGAAAGACCACGCACGCCTTAAGTCTGCGCGCCCACACACTTTTTATCTCTAGTCTAGTCACACCTTCAGTCAGCGTAGACAAAGGATTGTCACGCCTCGCGCGATCTACTCTTAAATTCCGAATCAAACTCATTTCCTGTCACCTACAAAAATCCAGGGCGGATACCCTTGTAAGGGTATTCGCGCCGACAGCGGAGCCGCAACCAGCTATAAATTCCTTGAGAGTAATAGGGATGGGCATGTCCATCGCCCTCCTTAGAGGTTCTCTCAGGTCGACTTTGTCCAACGAGCTCTTCAACTAAAACTTCTTAGACCCCCTTTTCCTAGGGGATAAGTGCGACCTAGGTGACTCCACCTGTTCATCCATCATTGACTGATCCAAATCGTCCTTCTTCCCTTTACTTGATTCTTCAACCCCTTGAGTGCAAACGAAGGCCTCGTTTCCGGTTATCGCTCCTCAAACTTAATAGAGGAGATCCCGATCCTCGGACTCTCAGCCACTTCGTCCATCTCATCTTCAAAGGTCACCCTCGAGACCTTCGGGGTTAGCGGTACTTGCACTTGTTTAGCCCTTGCCTCGTTCATTCTCCTCCTTCGGATGTCCACGTTAATCTTATTCGAGGGCAGGAACGCCACAAGCTTTCCTTCATTCATTCACATCACATATTTCCTATCATCTAATTCGATGATCCTTTCCGTTAAGGCATCCAACATGGCTTGACAGTCCCTTTTCCGGTGGTCCTCATCGCCACAATACATGCAAGCCTTATCATTCCATGTCCGTTTTGAACTAGGGTCCCCCCTTTCTTTATTCTCCGATTGTGGAGTCAACCGCGCCGGTGACTCCCCTCTTTTCTGGGCACTATTCTATAGTTTCTCCATTGCTGCCTTCAGGGTTTTTATTTCCTTGGCTATTTCGTCCTCATGCCTTTCAGGCCTCCTACCTTCTATCTCATCCTTAGACTTCCATTGACTATCCTTTGTATTCGACCATTTAGAGGTCCCCCATTCACCATCATTTCTCTTCTAGCCTCCTCGATTTCCCTTTTTTCATTCCCCATCGCTTCAACTAGACTCCCCCTTCCTTGGCGAGTTCGAATTCGTTTCCCTTCCTTCCATCCTTACCTTACGGTCTTCAATTTGAGGTCTTCCTCCTCCTCTGCCAAAAGTTACTCCTTTCCCCAAGTTATTTAGAACCTTCAATATATACGTCCTAGCATTTTGCCCTTCTTTATCGTAGGCTAAGGCCTTGACATGCGCGAATGTCACCCTTTTCGTTAGGGGCTCTCGCACTACAATTTCGCATTTTTCTTTAGGCAAGGTGCCCGGGAATATCCCGCACCTTTTTATTTCTGCCATAAGTCCTACTTCCACTAGGGGGTCCGAGGCCTTCTCATATCTGTTAGCAAATGCTACTAGGCTCTCATTCTCCTCCTTTTTCATTTCCCTCAAATCTTCAACCGAGTAAGAAATCTCATCACACACGAACGCTCGAGTCACTCTTTCCCTGAACGTCATCCATCGACCATCATCGGGAATAGCCCCTCCCACTTCTCGATCTATCTTAGGTACCGTGTGATGAAGGAAGTTCGCAATCATCTCTTGGTCAGTGCACTCCCCTCTCATGCCAATGACTTCCCAGTCATCCAGGAACTCGGAGACATTTCGGTCCGTGAAGATTTTCAGAACCCCAACAAAAGAAGGTGGTTGGTACACAAGAGGTCTGAAGAAATGGGGCGTACATGAGCTCGATGTATACGCTATCGAATAAGGAATCATTCTGTAAGGTTCCCCAAATGCCTCTCTCCAGGTGTCCCTAGCACCAGCTTCTGTAAACCTAGCCATCTTGGGCTTTGTCAAGGCCACCTTTCTCCAACTCTCTCCCTTAGCGCTCCTCCCTTCCAGTTCCTTAGCCAGATCTCTAATTCTCTCAAGACCCTCCTTAGTTTCTCGGCATCACTACTTCACTCTACGCCCATCTTCCTTTCAGGGTTGTTTGTCCTCGACTCTTGTGTCTTCACATCTCCTCCAATCGAAGTCAAATAAGCTCGTTCGGCGTCCATCCTTCCTACCTAACCTTCAGGTATGTGGTTCAAAGCCGCTGAGATTCAGTCAATCGAACCTTCCAGAATTTCTTGTAACACCTCGAAGTCAGTGTCCTCTCCTTCTGCTCTAACAACTAGAGCAGTGGTCAGCACAACTTTCGAGTAACTCGAAGTCAATGTTCTCAATGAAATCCCATCGACTATATCCTTAAAAAGCTCTCCGAACTCTCCTACGTCCTCCCTCAATTTCATTCTTGCCTCAACAATGGTTTCTCTCCATATCCTAAAAAACGTCTCTCCTTTAAACGATTTCGTGTGGATTTCAATTTTTGCCAATTGGAGTTCATCCGCCGCCTGCAAGATTGCACATATTCTTGCTTCCTTGATTGTTTTTCTAGCACACTCAGCCTCCTTTTCCTGACTTAATCTCTCCTCATGTATCATCTCTACTCTAGCTCGCACAAAGGATCCTTCTATCTTTGCCGCACCAACCAGTTGATACTTCTTGTTCTCTCCGTGCCCGCTAGCCATCCCTTCTATCTTCTCTACGGATCTCTCTCATTCTTCTAGCCAAAAACGCATCCCTCTAGTTGACTACCCTCTCTCTCTCCTCCTTGTAGATCACAAGATTCACAACCAATTCTTCAATTCTCTTCTCAAGCGCAAGGAGTCCTTGTTCATCTGTAGAACCGCACTAATCCTTATACCCATCCACTAGATCCACTACCT
Organism: Chara braunii; assembly: GCA_003427395.1. NCBI lineage: Eukaryota > Viridiplantae > Streptophyta > Charophyceae > Charales > Characeae > Chara > Chara braunii. The sequence goes on along the minus strand of BFEA01000025.1, from coordinate 1,410,457 downwards.
TATCGTTTATTGGATCAAGAAACAACTCAATGAGCGAATTAATATTTTCGTCTCTTCCCCTTACATGAGGGATCGTGCCTCTTGGACGGTCTCGTATTCCTCCACTTCGTACTTCAGCCATCCCAGCGACCATACCATTACGTCATAGGTTATCCGCCTTTCAGTCACCACTGACGCAAGCAACCTAGGTCGTTCTCGTTCAATCGCTTTCTCGGCTAGGTGCCTACAACTACGTTCATCCAGTGATCTCGTCGACCAAACTCGAATGACCGGCGTTATCCTTTTGGCGAAAGACACCCTATTCACTTCGTCCTCTTCAGTCACCGCTCCCGGCATCGCTCTCGGTCCCACTCCCGGTCTCAGCAGAGCTACTAGCCGTCAGTTCACCGCCTTTAATCCTCCGTACAAACTCTATTATTGCCTCTCATCCATTCCTTTGGAGCACGACCATGCTAGACTGAGGTTTAGTTATCCCTACAAAAGGCACCACGTCCGTGCTCCAGACATAAATCTCACCGTCCCTTTTCAGTCTCCTCTTCTCTTATAGGACTATCCCGACGGCCCGTTCCTAACAACTACCACGTCGTTTCTCTCTATACCTGTCTTTTGGCACATAGATCCGCGTGTCATACTCGTCAAGATCAATGAAATACAAGGTCAATACATAAAGGCATTCGCCTCCCCAACCAAACTTCTTCAAAGCCTCGTATCTCGCAATCACGTAAGGGAAAACCTCTCTCGGAGCAAGCTTGTTCAGAGAGTCCAGAAACCGCTTCTCCTCCTCTCTACTTAGCCTACCAGCCCCCCTTTCTCGAGGGAACCAGAGTCGGAACGACACAATCTCACTCATCATCACCCTTACCTCTTTAGTTCGTCACTGCCCTCAATATAACTTTCACTCTCCCTCCTTCGTCTCGAACTTCGTGTTCACCTTCAATTCTAAACAGACCAGTATCAAGGTAAAGTTCGCCCTCTTGCCCTTCAACGCACGCGGAACCTCTCCTTATCTCCACTAATACAGTTTCAGGGTATCTTAACCTCCTACGGATCGAAGTCCTTAACACACACAAGTCCTCGTGAGACCATGCTCTAATAGTCGGCGTAGGTCGTTCGACTTCTTCCGAGCAAGCTCCCATTTCAGTCCTTCGAGAGAAGGTCAACAACAGTCGTATTTTTCATCACCACTTCAGGACACCCTTCACCACTTCGGGGTGCAACCTACCTAAACAGGTGGTTTTTAGGGTCTTCGGACTTTTCACCACTTCAGGATCATTCAGGTCTGAAAATCTTGAATGGTCATGAAGTGGTGAAAGCTCTGAAGACCTTGAAAATCACCTGTTTAGGTAGGCTGCATCCTCAAGTGGTGAAAGGTGGTTTTCATGATCTTCGGACCTCTCACCAGTTCCGGACCATTCAGGATTTTCAAACTGCCAAAAACTCTCACTTGACGACTTCGTGACACGCTTCACCACTTCAGGATGCAGCCTGCCTAAACATGTGGTTTTCAAGGTTTTTGAACCTTTCACCACTTCAGGACCATTCAAGATTTTCAGACTGTCCAAAACTCTCACTTCAGAATTTTCATTCCTGAATTTTCAGCTACCCGATAACCGCTTGTGAGTCATTCTCAAATTACGTTACCGCTATCGGATTGGAAATCACCATCTCTGGCCATTAGCGGCCCGATGTTGCAGGACGAATTCAATCGTAGTTTCCTGACTCTCGTCTCTCATTACTTCGTCGGGCGTCGGGGCTTAGGAAGTTGCTCAAAGACTGTTATTTGCGTGCTCCAGATGACGGTCTTGCCTAACAAAAGCAAACTATCCCTTTCATCTTCGACCACTTCTCTTGCTCTTTCCCAACATCGGCCATAAACGAGGTCAACCTCCCTCTCTATTGGTAAATAGATTCGTACATCGTGCACTTCTGTTCCGAGGAATTGCACGATCATTACATAAAGGTGTATCTGCTCCCTGCCGTTATCCACTAACTCGTATGTCTCAACTTCGTACGGAATCGGTTCTCTCCTCCCTAAGAAACTTAGCGATGCACAAACGGCCTCAAATTTCTCTCTTGGTGGCCTATTCCCTTAGAGGAACTTCTCTCTCCTCACTTCCAATTCTTCACTAAAAATCCATTTTTCTTTACTCATCACTCACCTCCCCCAGCATCGTGCCCTGAGTACCATCTTTAACATACGCTCTCAGTTGCTCCCATCAAGATAACTATCGGGAATAGGCGGACTAGGGGCAACGCTGTATTCCCTTGCCTTTATTCCCAGGGTAACTCTCTTTCCTTCCTTTTTCAGCCTTCTCTTATAGGCATAAGGTATCATCTCTGCCCAATTTCGGCACCCCAACAATGCGCCCGTCAATCTCCTTCCTCTCCATTGTAAATCCCTATATCATACTCACGAATTTCCACAAACTTAGCCACCAATATGTAAACCATTTATTTTAGCTCAATATTCACTATCGCAGTATAATACTTAATTACGTATAAGAAAGGTTCACCCAAAGTCAAGGAAGTCCAGTCTTTCAATAAGGATCCAATGGTCGGATCACTGGACGATGGTAACCCCCAGCTTACCCCTTCTTCCCAAGAGAGTCTACTCATCAAGAGCACAAACATTTCTAGCCTTCGAACTCATCCGGACCCCTATTCTTGGCCACTACTTTTTAGCACATCTCTCGATCTCAATCTCATTCTTGAAATACCCTATCCTTTCCTCGGGGAAATCCCGTACATCTTCCCACTCCTTAGGGCTCTCTCGCACTTCTTCCCACTCTTCCTGGACTCAATCTTCCTCCCCGTATTCCTTCTCCTCGTCTTCTGGCTCTAGGGCGCGATAGTGGAAATATAAGTCAAATGGATCTATGAGTGACCTTACTCTATCGATGCCGTCAATGTCCCAACTCTCGAATAATTCCATAAGCCCTGTCACGTACAAGGATGACTCTCGGATTGCCTTATCAAAATTAACCCAGAACTTGACCGGCTGATCCTCTCTGGGAGCTTCCCACAAACTCCTTTGCGAGGCTCTCTGATCAGCTAAACAAGCTCTAACGCCGAGTCACTTGTCCCGGGTCTCTACTTCCACAACGCGTAATATGCGTGATGTTCGTCACTACTCCTCAAGAGACATCGGATCTAGAGGAACGCCCAGTGGAGTTCAATCAGACGATCCAACCCCCCAAGGAACGCTTCCAAAACGAAATCGGAATGGAAAGCCTCAATGCCCTTTCAAACAGCGGTAAGAACCGTTCCTTGGCAAGCCGGAGGGAGACAACTACCGTCCTAAAATCCCTATCCCAACGGAGCTCCTCTTTCTGGAGTCTGTCAACCTCTTTCTGTAATATGCCCCGATCCGTTACCTCGTTCTGCCAGGTATAAGGGTCGAGACTCGGCACCGTTCCTAGGTTCAGGTCCTGATAGCTTTGTTCTACTGCCTTGAAAACTATTTATGCCAATACAGAGGTTTGGTAGTAAAGGTAGCCCTTCACCACTAACGCGAGCGAATCCGCTACCGCTCTCCCTCTCGTATCCCGGTCGAATCCCACCAAGGCTACGATCAACAGCCAACCAACAGAAAAAATTCCCAGAATTAAATAATCATTCTCGAGTAAAATTACATTAATAATTTCAATTTTTCATTCCATCTTAAAAATTGTCATTCCAATTTTAAAATTTTTTGTCTTACTTGAAAACTTTCCTTCCAAGAATGGGGTATCCCTTCTTATTTGAACTACATGCTAGAGATGGAATGAAAGTCCAGATGAGTTCATGAAATATTTTAATTGGACTGTCATTCTAAGTAAGGATTTCCAGTCATAAATAAGTTAATCCAATCTAAATCAGATGATATTTGTTGTAGTGGAATGAAAGTGTAATTAAAACATTTCATAAACTCGTCCAGACTTTCATTCCATCTTGAACAAATAGATGTAGTTGGAAGGGAAAACTCATATTTAGACGGAAACTTATCAAATTAAATTGAAAATTTTAGAATTAGACAAACATTGGAATGATAATTTATAAATATGAAGGATTTTTTTTTTATGGAATGTTTTTTCAACTTTCATTTCTCATGGGAATTTTTCTGTTGAACCCCTGGTCTCAATAAACTTGACCTTCATATCCTGTCTACATTCCCCTGTTGGGTGTTCGGATCGCCCTCCCAGGTCAGGTAAATTCCACCCAGTCCTCGTTAATGAACTTGGGCTCCTTATACCAGAATTGACGGAACTCAACAGGATACTTCTCACCGTACTGAGGCATTTAGTCCTCTACTAGCTCTGCGTCCAATATCCTAGCCCTGCCAGTCTCTCCTACGGTCGCCCCTCGACGTAATTCCGCTCTAACTCGGAAAAATACCCGCCTCAATTCTCTGCGAGTAGGGACAGTTCTATCCAGACAGTAAGTGGCCAGCCGCGAGAGCTCTGTCCCCGAAGGCCTGAATTGAAGAGTCCTCCCGAGCGCTCCCACCAATCTCAAATGACTGTCAACACTCCCAAAGACGAACCCGGTCAGGAACCTAGGGACAGTCGTAGCTCTAACTACAGTAGCTCGTGGAAGCTCCCAATCATATGCGTATCGGACCTTATACCGACCAATAGTATCCGATCCTGCTGAAAACTTTTTAAAAAACCGCGATCCGTACCTATGACTGAAGGACGCAAGACAAGGAAGCGCCTAACAGTGCCTCACAGTGTCTATGACCATAAATCTCCACTTGTCCTCGATAAATATATCCTAACATTCACTTCAGCTACGAGCGGCTCACTTTCACTATCTCTCCTAACACAAGGCCTTGGCTGACACTCGATTCTGAGATCCACAGGAAGATTCATTCTCTCACTATCAATCCTTCTTCCCTGGCCGGTTTATTCTTGCTTTTCCCTTCTAGCGACAGGTTCACAACGTCAAGTGAACCTCTCTCCCCCTTTAAATGGATTTGTGTCTCCGATTCGATAAACACCATTCCTAAACAACGCCAAAGTTCCTCTCAGTGTATCCACCCTTGTGCCGACTCTAGGACTGATGAGTTCACAGACCCCATGATAGGCCCCCGCCAATCATCCCTATAACTCTTCAAGACGTAAACAGGTCTGGGAAAGAACCGCCCGCTGGCGTATCTCTCCCTACCCTCATGTCAAGAAGGAGGACGGATCGACGTACCATCATCGCTGGCCTGCCTCCTCCACCGCGACCTGGGCACGAGCTGGTCAACTCATGAGGCCTAGGGTGGACCGAGGTCACACGTGGATGAAGGGGCGGTGTCTCACTCGTGCATCCTTACTCTTATCCATGCCTCTACTCGGTCCACTTCAGGCATAGTCTCACCCCGATACGTGTTGTGGTTCAAACCCCCCAACTATTCGTCATGATCGTATAGCTTATCTAGTCCCACCCAACTCCTTGTAGATCTAGGGCGCTTCTCCCCTCCCCTTCAATCCCTTCTGTTCGTCCTTTGGTCACAATTTTCTCTCTTGGAATCACATCAGGGTGGCCTGACCAAAGGATAGGGAAGGATCAAAACAATCTCCCTCAATCACAAGAAACATCCATGAAGGGAATGCATGAAATCATGATAATACAAGAATTGATGAAATCACGAGAATGCAAAATCCACGTCTCATCGGGAACGTCGATCACATGTTGGCCGTTCGTCATCCGCTCACTCGCGCTCGCACCGCACCTGCACACACCAAGAAATATCCAAAGTAAAAACCGGCTCAAATTGCACCTCATCTCCTACTCCTTCCGCGCCTCTGTGGTTACAGGCGGACCAAAGTGTCGAGAGGCAGCCTTCCCCGGCAACGGCACCACTGTCGACGGGTAGAAGAGTTCTTCCGGCATGCTGATCGCACCCTGTGTGTCACCCCACGTCTATCACCCGTGGGAGGGGCGATCGGGGCTCCTGTAACCCACAAGAAAAATGGTTAGTCCAAAAAACACTCGATGAGCACTGGAGTTGACGGAAGACGCAACAACAAAACACTCACAAACCAGCGTTTGGAAATAACAAAATGTATATTTCCATTTAATCCAAAATGATAGGGTTCACTGCGCTACGCCCAACCCCAGAGACGGACCCTATGTCCAAGTCGAGGAAATCGGTCTGAGTTCCGACCGATCTCACCATCAACCTAGGGCGAATCCTCCGCCCGATAGGATGCTTCCGATCCCATGGAATAGTGCTCGAATTCTCAGTGTCTGAGGCAGATTCGAGGGCCCATCGTGGCCATTGTTCTCGATCTAGCTTCACCATGAGTTGGACAAAATTTCCCGATCAAACAAAGTCTCGAATGCGCTCCTTGTCAGTTCTTGAGCCGCCCCTGCTGGCTGGAGTTGGACCCCTGATCGATCTCGGCCTTGGCCCCGGTGTCTCGACCTGTCTTTGCCCAGTCCCGCCTTTCAGCCTGTCGGCGTTTGAATCTCGTGACCCCGAGCAGGTCCCGAAGTTCTCACTCAGTCCAAAGTGTCTCCGCCTGATCCCGAATGCCGGGCTTGGTCTCGAATTTCCCGAACCGAACTCAAATGTCTCGGTCTGAACTCGAATGTCCAGACTTGACTAGGCGCCTGTCAGTCCCGGAAGTCCCTTTCAGGACTTGGCCTAGGTTCCGTGTCCCAAAGTCCCGACCAAGTCCCGACCTCATCCGCAGTCCCAGTCTCGTCCACCGTCTCGCCCAGTCCCATCGAGAAGTCCCAGTCTGGTTAGAGTTCCGATCCCGCACGAGAAATCCCAGTCTGGTCCGAACCCCCGGTCTCCCGACCAAGTCTTGGTCTTGTCGAGAAAATCCCAGTCTGGCCCAAAGTTCCATTCCGTCGGATGTCCTGATTGTGCCCAAAAGGCCCGTCCCGCCGGATGTCCCGATTGTGTCCCAAAAGGCCCGTCCTGCCGGATGTCCCGATTGTGTCCCAAAGGCTTGTTCCGCCGGATGTCCCGACTCTGATCACCCGCGAGTTGGGCTGTTGCGCCCAGCTATAGTGCACGAGTGAGCGCGTGGCCACTTCCGCGCCCCGATCTGTGCGCACACGTTGTGCGCGCGACTATCCTCACCCCAGTCCCGATCGTGTGCCCGTGTGTGCGCGGTTATCCGCGCCCTCGACCCCAATAGTGCGCAAGTATGCTCGAGTGAGCATGCACGCGCTTCCACTGAGCGTGGCTGCGCGGCTACGATCGTGGCGTCCCGATCATGCGAGGGGTCGCGCGCGGTTGCACATGTGTGCGCCTTGTCTGTGTGGGGCTGTGAGCTACACGCACGCGCTGTGCGCGGCTTGTGCGCTAGTGCGCGCCCGTGCGCACTGCAGTCTGCCCCGCGTGAGAACCTGCGCGCTGGTGCATGCCCGTGTGCGCGTGGTGCACGTGGTTATCCACGCCCCTGATCCCAATTTCGCGCAGGTATGCTCGAGTGAGCATGTGCGCGCTTCGACTGAGCGCGGCTGTGCGTGCGATGTCCCAATCATGCTCGGGGTCGCGCTCGGTTGCGCACGTGTGTGCCTTGTCTGTGCGCGGCTGCGCAGCTTACGCGTGTGCGTTGTGCGGGACTTGCACGTTAGTGCTTACTTGTGCGTGCAACAGCCTGTCGTGCGTGCAACAGCCTGTCGTGCGTGCAACAGCCTGTCGTGCGTGCAACAGCCTGTCGTGCGTGAGAACCTGCGCGCTGGTGCATGCCCGTAGCTCCTTTGCGTGTCTCTTTCTCAGTCCCGTGGGCCGTGGCGCGCCTGGACGTGCCGAGTGGGAAAGTGTTCAGCCACGTCCCGAGCCAGCACACTCGTGCCAGCTTCGTGCGCCTCCTGTCTCTCTCGAGCTCTGTCGTGCGCCCGTAAGTACGCATGTGGGAAGTGTCTCCCCTCCTCCTCCATAGTGCGCCCGTACGTACGTATCTCGGAAGTGCCCCGCCTTTGAGCCCGGTTGGGCTTATATACTTTGCTGGCCTTCTTCTCAGAGTGCTTCAGCCTCTTTGTGTTCTCCGGGGCTGTTGACAAGTTGCAGCGCCCCGGTAGCATGGCTTTCCCGAACCTGTACCCGGGCCTGTTTGGCCCCTGAAGAGTTTCCAGCGAAGGGGCCCCTTTTTGTCGGGTACCGGGCCTTCTTCCAAACCTAGGTCTGGGCCTGCCCTCCTGTGGTCCCCACATGAAGGGTACTGACCTTATAAAATTCCGCAGGGGAATCAATAGTTCCATGGCCGCCACCATAGCCAGGTAGGTACCCCTTGCGCTCCTCCCCCTTCCTTCCTTCTTCCTCACTCGTGTCCTTCTCCTTCCTCCCCAACAGCGCTGCTCCAGCATAACGCTGCTCCAACCGGCGCTCCACCAGTGTGTCGCCAAACTTGCACACCGAAAAAGAGGTCGAGCTCTTCGCCCAGCTGGGAGATATAGCGGCCTGCTTGCCTCTTCGGGTGGTGACTTCCAGGCCGCTTGGCCTTCCAAGCAACCGGTACCTCCTCCCTTTCGGAGGGAAACATCATTGCAGACTCTGATATTGCCCGTACAGGCCCTAGACCCAGATTGGTTGGACTGGTACACCTAGACCTAACCTACAACTACTGGGCCTCTAAAAATGCCACTTTTGTCTTCTTCTGCTCGGCCTCCAGTACCCGCACATCTACCCCTTCAGGGTGCGGTACCAGCCTACCCGCTACTTGAGTGTTTTTCCTGCTGCAATCCCTCAATGTCATGGCCACAGGTAAGTACCGGCCCCGAGGGCCCAATGAACGCTCAAGTGCCGTTGCGGGCCACACACACACTCAAGCCAACCAGCACTCAGACAGACATGCAGTCCAACAAGCATGCACACACAGACTTAGTAGCAAGCGGGAAACTCAGCAGGGCGTTCAGTCTATGGGCAAAGCTCAGAAATCAGTTGTGTGTTTCAGTCCATGTTTGGTCGGTCATCACACTATCCCTTCTTCATACCCTCTACTTTCTTCTCGCCAATCTCCTCTCTCGTTCTCCGTTCTCACCTGCTCTCTGCTGACTTGTTTGGGGTTCTGTGCACGACTTCCGAGTAGGGAAGGAGGGATAGCAAGACAACAAATGCAGGTCATTGCCGGGGGAAGGGGGGGGGGAGGAGCGGGGTAAAAGGAGGAAGAGGGTGAAGGATGGGGGCAATGGCAGGAAAGATTGGGGTATAGGGGGGTAGAGACAGTAGGGATAGAGGGGGGGAGGAAGGGTGGTCGGATGCCTCGCGCGTTCTTCTTTTCACGCAGTTAGTTATTTACGGCTTACTGCTACGACCGTCAAGTTGTTCCTACCCGAATTTAGAATGCTCTCTTATCTACTAGTACTATTAAATTAGTACCATAAAATCATTCAATCATCATTCCAGTTACCAATCCAGTCATCATCATATTTCATCATCTTAATCAATATCTCAACTAACATTGGAATACTATCATCTTTAATTAATATCCCAACTAACTTTTTGAATATATTCCTGATCATCCTGATCTTCATCGCCTGGATTTCACGTTGATTTCAAATTTGTAATACCTAAAATCTCTAATTACGTAATCGATCCTAAATTAATCCTTCTTTCGTCAATCTGTTTACAAGCGTTTCACATCTGGGGTGTGGTCCCATTAGCAGTCCGATAGGAGTGTGGCCGATCCAGTGTGACACTGAGTGGCAGCGACCTGACAGGTTCATTACGAATTTCTGGGGCGAGAAAACAGGAGAAAGGCAAAAAAAAAAAAAAAAAAACAGAGACCTCCCACCTGAGATCACGGCAGAGTGCTTSCCARCCATCAGATCACAAATGATCTGATGGTGGTGGTTGCAACAACAGTGCAGAAAGTAACTGCCACATTTTCTGGAATAAACTCAACTTCTGTCAGCAGTGATCCTGACACTCTCCATATACCTGTCTCTTATACACATCTAGATGTGTATAAGAGACAGTCCTGACACTCTCCATATACTCCGTGATTGAAGGAGGGCTCCACCCAATGCGATAATTGCACAGCAGCAAGTAAAATACTAAAAATCTTCTATCCAGTAGGCCTATGGCCGACCCCGCTCTCTTTTGGGGTTGGCCATGCCCCCAACGAGCCGGCTGCAGTTCGTCGTGATAGGACCGGGGAGATAGGGATCACTGAGGAGAAAATAACTCAGTTGATTAGGGAACGAAAAGCCACTGAAGGGCAATGAATCACTAACGAGAGGTTGAAAGGAATGGACATAGACGATGGGAATATAACCGAGGAAGAAAGGGAACTGATAATCGAGACGTTAAGGGTTTGTGATAAGGCGATAGCTTTCTGCGATGCGGAGAGGGGACAAATAGATCTATGATAATATGCTAAACCAGCGAGGATCTATACGGCTTCGCATGTGCCGTGGAATGACATGGGATGGAATTATGCTAAGAAAAAAAAGGAGATGATAGTGGACTTCTTGAAGGAAAAGATCAGGACATTAGCAACTAAACCGTGTGAGAGCGTCTATGCAAACGGGTGGTTCTTCATAAGGAAGTCGAACGCGAAGTTGCGATGGATACAAGACCTGCAGAAAATAAATAAAGTCACGGTTAGAGATGTTGGATTTATTCCAAACCCGGATCTTCTGGCCGACGGATCGGCGGGGCGTTCTATCTACTCCGTCTGCGATCTTTTCTCAGGGTACGATGAAATTTCACAAGACTATAGAGATCGGCACCTGACTGTGATGCACACGCTATTAGGATTAGTCCAGATGATGGTGGTACCGATGGGATGAAATAATGCAGTTGCGGTCTTTCAAAGGGCGATGGTCTCAATATTGGGGGAACTTATACGAAATCTGGTGAAAATTTTCCTAGACGACTTTCCAATCAAATGGTCGTACGAGAAGGATGAGACCAAGGTGAGACTCGGGGTAAGGAATTTCATCGCAGCCCACACTGATAACACCAAAAAGGTGTTAATGAAGTTGGAAGACGCGAATCTCACGATGAGTGAGACCAAAAGAAGATGGTCAGTATACTCCATTAAGATATTGGGTTATATTTGCGATAAAAATGGCAAGCGGTCGGACCCGCCAAACTAGAAAAGCTTATGAATTGGCCTACGCCGCTGCAACATATTACGGATATACGCCAGCTCTTAGGGGTAGTTGGGTTCTGGAAGAACTTCGTAAAAGGATATGAGGAAAAGGTCGATCCTATAAGAAGACTATTGTGCAAAGGCGAGGAGTAGAAATGGACGAGTGTACAAAAGGACGCGGTGAAGATCTTGAAGGATGAGTTTAGGGAAGGAGGGCAAGTCCTTGGAGTCCCTTATTTCGACGACGAGGAGAAAAGGTCGTTTGTAGTATGTACTGACGCTAGGCCAACATCCGTAGGTGGGGTCTTAGCTCAGAAAGACTTTGGTGATAGAGAAATACCCCTTAGGTTTGAAAGTAAAACGCTGAATGCCACCAAGAGAGAATATTCTCAGTTTAAGAAGGAAGTTCTTGGGGTGTTGCATTGCCTAAACGTCTTTAAACACTATATCTACGGGCGGAGGTTCATTTTGCGGGTCGACTCTACGGCGATAGTTGTCGTATTACAGAAGGACTTCTCTCTGATGGACCCTACGATAACCAGATGGCTTATGCACATAAGGATGTTTGACTATGTAGTTGGGCGCATATCCGGGGTCAGGAACGTCGTGGCGGATGGGTTTTCGCAGATCACGTTAAAAGAAGGGGACTTAGCATCGACTGGGGCATCGATAAGTTATTTAGAGATGGAGATAGACTCGGAAAAGATGGAGCCTAGTACTAGTGACACCACTTCGTTCCTAGAAAACCTCTATATCGATAAGTACCACAAAATATGACGATATCTCTTAGGGGAGATGAAGGTCGTGATAAGCTCAGGAAGGAAGCTCGGCAGTACTACCTTAAGGCAGACCACCTTTATAAGAGACCACCTAAAAACGGTATATCGATGAGGGTAGTATGCGATGAGGGAGAGCATAAGGAGATAATCGGCGAGCTTCACGATGGGATCGTTGGAGGGCATAGAGGAGTAAAAGGGACCTTTGAGAAGGTCATGAATCTTTACTGGTGGGACAACTTGTACAGAGATGTAGAGTCCTACTGCCAGACATGCATGGAGTGTTAGAAAACCGTTGTAGTTAAATACAAGGAACCGTTGTTCCCTCTTTATCCAACTGTGGTGGGACAAAAAGTTCATGTGGACTTAGTCAAGGTGCCCAAAGGTAAAGGAGGAATGAATTATATCATGGATATCAGAGATGACTTAATTGGATTTGTAGAAGCATGCGTTGTGTCAAAAAACGGGGAAAGCGTTCATCGAGTACCTAACAGAGTATATCACTCGTTACAGATGTGGAGGGAAAATCGTTATGGACAGAGGGTCGGAGTTCATGGCTAAGGAAGTCCAGACCTTACTCCAAAAAGCAAGGATTCGAGTGTCCTTGTTCACGACGTACCATCCTCAGACTCACCCCTGTTGAAAGGGGACATCAATCTCTAGTGAATGCGCTTGCCAAATGGTGCATGGGTAAAGAGACGGAGTGGAAAAATATATGAGATTTGCAGTCTGGGCGGATGACATTACTGTCCGAGCCACCACTGGGTACCCACCCTACACCTTATGGTTCGGGAGGCACTGTCCCTTACCCATAGAGTTTCATATATACTCGCGGACGAGGATTGACTGGGAAGGGGTATCGACTAGGGAGCAGTTACTAAGCGCCAGAATTAGGCAAATAACTAAGACACTGGAGGATACTTCCCGGGAAGCCGTAGAAAGACTGAAAGTCCAAAGGGGAAAAGACAAGGAAAGGTGGGATAAAAACCTTCGAGTTAGGTTAGAAGGTATACTCGTTGGGAGTCTAGTCTTACTCTACGATTCCTCTCTAGAAAGAACATGGTCGGAAAAACTAGCGAACCGGTGGATGGGGTCCTACCGTGTGGTCAATAGACTAGAAGCAGGGGCTTAACTTGCTCGATGAACTAGACGGAGTTAGATGGAGAGAGCCAGTATCTAGCGCACATTTGAATGTGTTCAGGGAGCGGGCAGAAAGTTCAGACAAGTTTTGCCCGATCTTGAAGAAGGACAAGGGAAAAGAGAAGGTTGAGGAGAAGCTGGTAGAACCTACTGAGAGCCATCGCCGGAACCCTCAAAGGAACTTGGGTCATCTACCTATGAAAAAGATTTGTCCATAAATTATCCAAAACTAGATCCCTTCTGGCCTCCTCTCTATCCCCTGAACCTCTTCTTCCCATTAACACTCTAGGGATAGTCCAAAATCGATCTTCAATCCAGGAAAGAGGATGAGTATCTTCACTTGCCTGGGGTGCTAATCTTCTAATTTGTTCTAAGGCCATTGGTTGCTATGGTAAATCAGTAGACAGGATTAACTTTTTTATCCATTGTAAAGCTAAAGCCTGCGACTGAAGGGTAGGGTCTAGAATCCCTAGGCCCCCTCTGGATTTGGGTTGGCACAGATATCTCCAAGCCACTCTAGGGATAACCTTGTCCAAATCATGATTACCCCTCCACAGAAAGGTTGTGATCTGCCTCTGCAACACTTTAGTGCTTATTTTACTCGACGACCACAACTCCGTTTTATACCATATAAAAGCCAATATGACATTGTTAATAATAAGAGCTCTCCCAAATACTGAAATATGCTTATTTTTCCATAAATTCATCTTGTCAATAGCTGGTTTAGTTACCCACTCATTATGAGTGGTGGGTTTCCCGACTGCAGTTAGGGAGACCCCCAAGACACGCACTGGTGCTTCTAAAGGTAGCCATTTCACTCTTGGTTGTTCCGGTGGCCTATCTCCTGCAGAGTGGATCCACCAGCCCTGGGTTTTATTGCCCCAGTTGACAACCATGTCTGAGACTTGTGCGAACCTGTTCATTAGCGCTTGGATTTCAACCATATTCTCTTGTGTCGCATCCATGATAACAGTAAGATCGTCAGCAAACATTGAAGAGATTGGGATGGCTTCCTCAGGGATTCCAGAGATACTCAATTTTTTTATATTTCTATTTGCCCTCAAATTGACCCCTAGTGCTTCCATGATGATTAAGAACAAGAAGGGTGCTAATGGATATCCTTGTCTGACCGACCGTTGTAGTTTGATTTCCGAGGAAAGAAACCCATTTATAAGAATGCGTGTGGTTGCATTCATATGTAGGATATGTAGGATACGTACCCATTTCCTTAAGTTTTGTCCAAAATTCATTTTAACTAAGCAAGCATCTAAAAATCCTCAATCCACATGATCATAAGCTTTCTCAAAATCGATAAAAATAAAGGCAACATTATTCTTTGATTGTCTTGATAGTTTAATTAATTCGTTAATGAGTAATATGTTGTCTTGAATATGTCTCCCATTGATAAATCCTGTTTGAGATGGATGAATAATGTCCGCCATCACAGGGATCAGACGATTAGCCAAAGCTTTAGCTAACATTTTATAAACCACACTTAATAGAGTAATCGGCCTGTAGTTTCTAATGTTTGTCTTATCCCCCTTTTTATGGATGAGTGTAAGGATTCCTTGTCCCACAAATTCCCCCATTTTTCCAGATTCATGGATTGAGTTAAAGAATTTCATTAGATCAGAGACAAAAGTTGGCCACATGATTTCCCAAAATTCTTTTGGCAAGCCATCAATTCCTGGGGTTTTCCCTTCCTCCATCTGTAGTAATGCTGCCCAAATTTTCTCTTTTTCCATTGGTCTTTCTAATAAATTTTTTTGTTCCTGGGAGAGTGTTTGTGTCATGGGTTGAAGGAAACTGTTTATTGCTAAATCATCTTCCTTTGTTTCCTCAGGATCCTTGGAAGATGAGAAGAGATTTTTGTAGAAATCATATGCTATTTTTAGACTGTCTGCTGAGGATGAGGATAGAAGTTGATCCGTACTACTTGAATCTGTAAGTCCATTTATTAAGGAGCGTCTCGATCATGTACGAGCTAGAGCAAAAGAAAGTAGCATCCATCTGTCCGTCTGTCACAAACTTAGTTAGTTTGCCTCTAATCAAATGACCTTGCCAACGATGTTGAGCAAAGGAAAGTAATTGTTTTTTTAGGTCCTGAATATCAGTAAGAGGAGGGTCATCATCAGAATGATGTGATAATTCGTAATTTAGAATTTGTTCTTGTATATTTATTTCTTGTTGATATCTGTTTTTGGCTTGTATTTTCGAAAACTCATTACATTTCTTAGATAAAAAGGCTAAGTCATTATTAAACCATTCCTCATAAGAATCATGCCTATCTTTAGTCGAATGCCAAAAGGCTCACACATCTCTAATGTAATGCTTAAATTGACCCTGTTTAAGTAAAGAAGAGTTTAGTTTGTAAAATCCTCGCCCTTGGTCTATCTTTTTTAAAAAAGACAGGAGAGCCACACACATCTTATGATCGTCCCCCGGCCAAGGGCTTTGTAGGAATATTGCCGCCCACAGTAAGGATCTGTCTAGATCATCAGACATCAATATCAGATCAATTTTGGAGCGCGTTTGAGATGGGGTTCCACTATTTCCAATACAAGTAAATAATTTCTCCTGTGGAAAATTTTTTCTATAGGTATCAAATAATCGTTGATTTTCACATAGGGAATTAATTATTATTTCATCTATTTCTACATATGGCGGACATGGATCAGGTATTTTCCAACGATCTAACCATCTGTCCGGAGCAGCATTGAAATCTTCTACCATGATAATCGGAATACCTGCTGGCATCTGAGATCTAATTTTTTGGAAGAAATTCACTCTTTATTGAACATCATTTGTCCATACACATTTATTACACATATGACTCCTAGTTCTACCATGATTAACGCAGACACCCATCTACCATGACTTTTATCATCTGACCATTGTATGATTTCCACTCTTGATTCCGGTGGAACCCAAATGACCACTCCCCCCGAACCACTGCGTTGAGATGGTGAGTAGTACTTAGTATGTGGCCAAACCAAATTTTGGGCTCTCACATGAATAAGAGCTTCCGTAAGATGCGTCTCTTGGATACAAATAAGGTCTGGCCACATACGTCCCCCTACTCCTTTCAGTTGTTCTATCAAGGCTCTTCTCTTTTCCCCATCAGCCGTGGCTAGTCCGTTTACATTGAGCGATCTGATATCCAGATTTGCTGCCTGTGTAGCACGGTGTCATGCCGGATTTCTACCATAAAAAGCATGAAGAGCCTCCATAAGTGATATGATCAAAATATTTATCAAAATATCAAAAATTTATCTTTCCTTCTTTCTATAGTCTATTACAAACTCCCTTGTCAAAATCGGAAGAGGAGAGGAGAATTCCTCTTCTAAGAATGGAACAGCAAAAGGATGCCACATCAGCTACCGACTACACAGAATTGGCCTTTACCTTAAGGCATTGCAGATCCAAGAGGGCAGTATGAGAATACCACTTAAGGCCTGCTTCCTTGTGTTCCTCAAAGCGGACAAAGACATCTCTCTTAGTCATCAGAGCTTTGTCCCCAACTTCCATGAGAATGGCCTGTGGACCCAGGTCATAGTGTTTGGATAAGAAATCTTGTAAATCTTTTTTGAACATTCGGTCGTTAGCTGTCTGATACTCTGTATGTGTTGTCCATCCCCTTAACGTGACACCCCCATACTGGTCTTGTCCTATCGGGGAGAGACCAAACTCCCACTTCCCATTCCTCTTTCTCACAGGTATCACTAGATTCCCTTTTACGTTTGGCGGTTTAACCGCCCGTCCCCGTTCCAGCATATTCCTTAGTTTTTGTCTTTTCCCCATTTCTTGTGTTATCGGAACTGGAAAGGAAACCAAACCCTCAATTTGACTTTGTGCATTTGTCGATTTTAAGGAGACCATTCTTTGCTGCGAAGTCCTCTTTTTCTTTTCCTCAATAGGAATGATTGACTGATCATTCTCTTGCTGCAAGGACCCATTGGTCACTTCTTCTTTGTGTTGATACATGATTATTTCATCCCCTCGAGGTATCGGGGACAGAGTGTTGTGGGATTCCTGGAAAATAATATCACCTGAGAGGTAGTCAAAATTAATTTTTAATTGCTGTAACATCAAGTCCGTCAGTTGGGAAATCTTATCTGGGGCTGAGATCTGTATCTGCTCGTTGCCATTGGTTGGGACTGACATATCAACCATCAGAGAACCATTGGATTTCTGAAAATCATCGAACTGAGTTAGCTCCACAGGAGCTGGGCCAAAAGCTTCTCTAAAAGGATCAATAAGATCAGTCGGAACTCCCTCG
>BFEA01000025.1:1368231-1385977 GCA_003427395.1 Chara braunii | reverse complement strand
AGAGAGAGAGAGAGAGAGAGAGAGAGAGAGAGAGAGAGAGAGAGAGAGAGACGGGATGTGTTGTAGTGATGTTCTCCTCCATTCTTCTGAGTAATTTTGGTATCGGTGCCAGTCGCCTTGTCTTTCATTTTAATCAGCATCTCGAATTTCTCGTTTTCCTTGCTTCCTTTATTCGAAGACTAACCGACAAATCGGATTGATTGGTTCCCGACATTTGAGCCTTGTGTGATCTCGGAGCTGATTGGTCAAAGAATTGTTGCATCATCCTTGATTCTTTCTGTTTGTATTTGAGCTAGATGCATGGATGATAGGCGTGATTTTGTTTGTGTATGAATTGGATAGACATGCTAGATTATTAGACGATCGTCTCACTATAGGATGACCCATCTCGCGAATCATTGGCTTTCACCCACCAGATCGAAGGACAGGTTCCGCACACGCACGTGTAGGCTCGGCCAAACAGGATCGCCGCCTCCACGCACGTCTGCGAAAACCTGAACTCGGCTAATTTCCCGATTAGCTGGTGTTCCATCCCGGCTTGGAGCATGAATTTCGGCGTTCTCTTTTGTGTCACTGACCGCGCGTGTTTGAGGGATCGGGAATTCCAGGAATATTGGGAACACTCTTGTTTGCCTGCACGACCCTGGGCGGAACCGCCAAAATTTCCCTACTCGACAGGGAACGAATGTATTTGCGAGTGGGACCTCGACCAGGCCTTGGAACTTAAACCCCATCTCCCCAACTACTCTAGCCCATACACGTGTCACGTCCTCATGGGGCCCGAAATCATTATCTTAGGGACCGAATTCCCTCCCTTTCATCACATCCTAGCCTACCACTGCCTAACCATCGTCCCCTGGCTCGCAATCGCTCCTTACTGGCCCCAACGCCCGTGCTCAGACTTTCTGTGGGACCACAAGAACCGAGCCTCCGGCTTCATCCGGAGAACTTAATCAGTGGAAGAACGATGGGGGCACAGTCTTAGATTGAGGCCCGCTGCGTCGGATTTGGGGACTTGTGACATTCGACGTTGGCAGGTGAGGAATCAGCGGGATACCCATAGCGTCCCGATAATGCACCAGATACGACCCCGACCCGGACAATAAAAGTTACAAAACCAACGAAAGCGGTAGCGCTGCCCCCCCCCCCCCGAGGCAAAACGGAACTCCAGTTCGCGCCTACCTTTCTGCATTCGCATCTCAGGGCTTGTCCCACGAGATCTCAGTTCCTACCTGGGACTCCACTCAGGCTCCCACTTTCCTAAAATCATTTGCATAACCCCTTTTCACACTTCCAGGCCCACTCACACTCCGATCAAGAAGTCGCGTCAAGCGTGAGGTTGGTATCGGAGCCGACACGTGGCAGGCAAAGAGATTGTCAATCAGGTCGGGTATAAGGGACGATCTGGCAAATAGAGGGCGCCCTTGGCAGAGAAACGCGCCACGACACAACCCTATAATAACCCAGAGTAGATCGGCTGGTCGACAGGCTGCCAGTATGAATGCCAACCCGACACCAAATGTTGGTGGGGCCCTAGCCCCTTGGGGCCTCGAGCATCCGCCCCGACGACTCCGCCTGATTTATACCTTTTTGACCCTGCACATCATCTGGTCGAAGCATGGCTAGCCACGCTGCGCCCACAACAAGACGACAATGATGAGGCCACAATCAACATCCCCGCTAGGTTGGGAGGGGATGCACCATTGGTTTATTACTTACGTCTGGGTAGATCTCTCGACCTTCGAAAGAGACTTCTTAAACCGATTTGATTACATCCACCCTGAGCAGGCTTTCTTTATGATCAAAGATCGAGTCCAGAAGCCCCTGGAATCCGTTATCGAATGCCGCAGTAGGTTCTATAGGTTGTTTGCTAAGTCTGAACAGGGCGAAAATATCAGAAGAGATTTGTTTATCGATGGGCTTCGAAGTCGAACGATGAGGGCGAAACTGCGAAAGCAGTTTTCCCCCATCAATCACACCATGCAACAGATCATGGACGCTGAGGAAGAAATGAAGAAAAGTTTGCCGCTAGCTTCTTAGATGGGGAAGATCACGCCAAGGAAGGGGACTCTTCGGAATTGGCCAGAGCGAAGGCCGAACTAGTTGCGCTCCAAAAAAGTTTGAAAACATGGCCTTCGTCTCCGGCCCCGTTACTTACCTAAGACCAATACCAAACACAACCATGGAACTGCCTATGATGGTCGCACCTACACCTCCCCTACCTGCGCTTTCCCCAGATCCTCCCGCGAAACCAAGTGAGTCAGACGCCATATTGGAGCTAACTTGAACATTGGTTAGCCTGATGCAGCAAAGCAAGAAAGAACAGCATGAGCATAATGCCCGAATAGAAGTCATGATGAGATCGATGCGCTTTATTGTCGTCCGAGTTGCGCCCATAACACAAGCAGCGGCCCCCGCTCAGGCTGTAAGCGGTGCAGCGGCTAATCTAGGCGTCTGTTACACGTGTCACCACCCCGGCCACCTAGCCCAGGACTGCCCCAAGGCCCTCAACCGACCAGTGCAATTCCGAGTAGGAGGCGCCCCTATGGTAGCAGCACCGGTAGCCAACGGACCAGGAAGAGTGGGCACGATGATTGAGGAGATAGAAGGAGGGGGGAGCGTGATAGCTACCACCGAGAAAGTTGCAGAACTTATCCCGCTCCATCAATACATCTCGCTGGGCTACCAAGGGTTGGGAATGATTAGAACCATCCACCCAGCGAACGAGCAATGGGAAATAGCAGAATGGAGACCGTCCCCCAGAGAAATGGAATCGGGTGGTCTTGCCTTCGTTACGGGAGAAATTGATGTCATGCATATCGTTCGAGCCCTATCATTGAATCCCCTTGCCTATCGGACACCTGTTGTCCATATCGAAACAGGCGAATGAACGAATGTTGCAGCATTGCAAGGCAAACTCGAAACGGTTTGCCCTCGCTAAGCGAGCAACCATCAAAGGGAAAGCCCCCTCCTGCGAAGACAAACCCGATGTCTCCATAACCTCGGACCCGATACGGTTAGGACTCATCCGAAAAGACGACCATTTTTTTGTGCATTAAGGCCATTCCGTGGAAATCGGCGGAATGCAACACAGAAGTCAGGGAAAAACCGTACAATGTTATTATCGACAAGGAGCCGCGGTCCTAGCCATTTCCTTGAGGGTCGTGGAACGGGCAGGAAGAAGAAAGGATTTGATCCCGTTGGCAGAAGGAGATCACCTTGTCTCCGCCGACGAGGAAACGATTAAGGTATTAGGAAGGATGATAAATGTTGCGTTTCGACTAGGGAAAGTTCACGCGTTGGGAGATGTCGTGGACCCATGGTACTAGACATAAACACATACGATGTTTTTTTTGGATTACCGGTCCTTACCGCACTAAGAGTCGATCTCGATTTCGAGAGGCAGTCAGTCATTTTGTGGAATACGGGCAGGAAACCATACGTTATCCCGATGCGCTTAACTCTCCGGACTACGTTGCCTGCCACCCGAAATTGCGCCTCCCCGGGACCGAAGAACCACTCCTTGTGATCACCTGGAAGGAAACGAACCAAGGAGAAATGGCACCTGAGTTGTCAATCAGCTCTTCTGACAGCGAGGACGAATCAGACCAAGCAATCCGAGATATGGTGTACCAACGGATACGCTACCCCGTTCGACAAAAAACAACAAAAACATTCGTCCTTGTGGAAAGAAATCTCCAACGGACGCGGGCTCTAATCTTAGGGGAACCACTCGTGCAAGTATCCCGAATGGCTGATTCTTTGGAACCCCCTCGCACCTTATACGAAGCCACCACCCCGCTTCTTTCGAGATATAGCGACTAGAATTTCAAAGCATTCTGCGACATTACGGGATTACCGTGTTCCCTGCTCTCTAAAGGGAAAGAGGTTCGATTGCCGCGACAGGGCGCCGAAGAGTTTTGGAACCCCCTGGGCGCGGCAACTCTTACGAACGCGGGATCAAGATCGCCGAGAAACCCATAAGCTTGCAGGATATCGATGACGGCATAACACCAGAAGAACACGTGCCAATCCGGGAAGAAGACGCCCAGATGGTCACCACGGTGTTCTCCTAGCGATCAGACAACTCATTTATCTCAGCTCCTTCGTCGGGGAATGGTAGTAAAGTGGTTTCGAAACAGGTGATGGTTAACATACATGGACAGCTCTATGAACTACATGTGCCACAGTACGTGTCCGACGAAACTCATCGACTAATCACAGATATCCTAATCAAATATCAAGGGGTGATTAGCATCGAGGACACGGATATCGAACTCTCGTTAGTTATTCAGCACAAAATCCAAACCGGAACGCACCCACCAATCCACTCCAAGCCATACCGATATTCCCTCGCCGAACGAAAAACAGCGTTGGAACGAATCAGGGAATTCGAAGCTAACGGTTGGATTGAGCCAGCTACTGGACCATGGTCATTCCCCGTAGTTCTAGCTCTGAAGAAGAATGGGTCGATTCACATATGCATCGATTATAGGAAGTTGAATGGTATCACGATCAAGGATGTGTACCCCCTCCCCAGGATTGATGATCTATTGGATGCGATTGGGTGTGCTAGATATTTTAGTAAGTTTGATATCCGTCATGGGTTCCATCATATCCTGGTTAAGGAGGAGGATCGACCGAAAACGGCGTTCTTATTGTTCGAAGCCACTTGGCAGTGGGTTCGTTGCTCTACGGGAATGTGCAATGCGCCAGTTACCTTTCAGAGAGCGATGAACATTACCTTTCATAACTTCGTCAACAAGACCCGACTGACCCAGGGAATGGTCAACTTCTGCGTCATTGTGTATATGGAAAATATCTTGGTGTATTCTTAATCGTTTCACGGACATGCTCAATACATTGAGTGGACGTTCGGGGCATTGCGGGATGCTGGGTTGAAGATCGCGCTGGAGAAAAGTAAGTTTTTCCTTTCGGAAATCTCGTTCCTGGGTATATGGTGACATGAGGAGGTTTGAGGCCAAATTCGAGAAAAGTCAAGGCGGTTCAAGACGCCCCTACGCCCACGTCGTTGATGCAGGTTCGCACCTTCCTAGGCTGGCCTCGTACTACCGAAGGTTTATCAAGGGGTTCGCGGCGATTGCTCGACCTCTGACAAACCTCCTACGGCAAAACCAGCCACTGAAGTGGGACGCGTAGTGCGAACAGACCTTTGTCACTTTGAAGGAGGTCATCGCCTCCGCGCCTATTTTGATTCGGCCTGATCCTGGTAAGCAATTTAATATCCCCATTACAGACTGACAGCTTGAGGCGATCTCCGCTATTTTGGCCCAGAAGGGGAAGGACGGTCGCTAACAAGTCATTGAATACGCCTCGCGAAATGTACCCGACGAAAGAAGGAACGATTCGGACCCTCGAGGAGAATGTCAGTGCTACACGGTCGTTTGGGGAATTCAGCACGTCCATCCGTATCTATACGGACAGAAGTTCCTCCTCGTCACGGATCACGAACCCCTACTGGCCCTCAAGAGGATCACTAACTATAAGAGCATGATTGGGCGATGGGCTGTCCGGCTACAAGAATACGACTCCGACATCATCCATCGGAAGGCGGAAAAGCACGGGAACGCGGACGGGTTGACACGACTTCATCGGCCAAGAAAGGTGGCCAAAGGTGAAGAGATCACGTCGTGGAAAGAGTCGGAGCTAGTCAAGGGACCCCCGTACGGTGGGGTGGCCATTCTCCCCCGAACTTCCAGAAAGTGACACGTGGACACGATGGCCATGGGTGGAGAAGGTAATCCAAGAGGCTCTTTTTCTCCCTTCTCACTTTTTTCTCTTCTCTCCTTGCTTGAAAAATTTTGTTATTTTGTGAAGCATCGCGAGTCTATTCGGTTCCTATCCATCCTAGTGGCGAAGGGTATGTCGAGTGGGTAGACTGTGAACGGTGTGTCTCTCAGACCCATGGCTCATGTATTCACTACAGAAATGCGGATAAAGCGTGGTTATGTCCTTTGTGTCGAAACGATAAAATCCCAATGGAGGCTCGATTCCTCGAAGCCACGTCCAAAGGGTTGGAAAAGACACGCAAATTTCAACCGGTGGAAGTATGGACAGATGTCGTTTTGATAGCCACGGTGGTCAGGAACTCGCTCTGAGAATTCACCAAGAAAGATCGGAGGCGAGCTAACGAGAGGGTACGCATTTACTGACGGAACGACGGACAGTTAGAAAAACGAAAGACTGATGGTAGTGGGATTTGGATGTTGGTGCCTCATCCGTTCATGAGGTACGACTAGGTTAAGTCGGCCCACGAAGAAACCACCGCTCACTTTGCTGTCAGGATGACGGAGGCTGCAATTGACGAAAACAAGTGATATTGGTCCAATATCCGGGACGATGTTAAATTCATCGTGAAAAATTGTCCGGTCTGCGTGGCGGAGAAGGCGTCGATTCAGCCGCCTAGGTCGATAGTGCCTACTGTAGTCGAGCGGCCCTTCCAAAGGGTTAGCATGGACATGACAGATATTGCCATGCCCCCAGGACCAAATAGCTGCGAATATTTAGTTCTTCTGGTATTCGTGGATCATTTCTCAAAATGGATCGAGGCCTAGCCCTGCAAAACACGACAGACGGTGGAAATTGTGCGGTATGCCAACTGCTTCCTCGCAATGCATCAAGACACCAAGGAAATCCTAACGGATAACGGGGCAGAATTCTGAGGAGAAGTCTTAAGGAGCCTGGTCGTATATGGCGTCTCCATTCGCAATATGACCCCCCATATGTCGCAATCGAACGAACTGGTAGAGAATGCGAACCGGGTAATAAAGACAGCCGTGCAGCGAAATATTGCGGTTTGGGACACGAGGCCTTGACCCGATATCGTAGACCACATCTTAGTTGTCCACCAAGGGACACCCCAAGAGTCCACCGACCTGACCCCTTTTCAGCTACGGACCAATAGTCTGGTCTGCGTAGCCCTGCCAAGCCTCAACGACGAGACGACCCTTGCGCGACGAGCCACGAGGGCAACGGTCAAGGACAAGGCTCAACGCCACTTAGAGTTAATGGAAAAAGACCCTCCCCCGGTTAGCCCGAAAAAGACAACGGATGACCGAAATGGCCCATGGACGATAGGTCCAGAACTATGAGGCCCGAAATAGGAACGCTGGGCCTTGGCCCCAGTATAAATCAGGGGACATAGTGCAGGTAAGGAAATGTGCTCGCCAGGGCAAGTTAGCGCCATGATTCTTAGGGTGATTTCACGTAGTCGAGCTCGGTCCTAGCGGAGTGAACACAGTGCGGTTTGCACCGGAGGTCTCCGGGAAGTGGATCGGCTCGACCGATCATTCGACACGTGTCCTATCTCCATCCCTTACCTCCTTCTCCTTCCCCCCCATCGTCTACGTCGTCCTTCGATTATGAAAAGGAAGGCAACGACCTCAAACTCGACTACTCTGATTCCCCTTCCTCTCAGCCTACGTGTCTACCTTCTCCCCCATCGCCATGAGTTTTTTTACCAAGCAGGTTATTAGCGAACGCCTAATGAGACCTGGAGGGCATATTTCGTTGATCCGGCAGGTACAGCGACCTCGATTGAGTCTCGTTTCACGACTTTCTTCAGTACAGTAGCCATCCACGCGACAACAGAATTTCAATTTGCCTGGACCAGCAATCGAACACGGGCGTTGGCTGAGCCGCCGAGGTGTCGTCTTTTCTGCGGCTATCTCCACCAGTTGTCAGCCACGTGACAGTGATCGTTGCCTTCACCAGTGACGTTACGGCGTTGCATCCGTCCGTTCATCCAGGCGCCCTCCGACAGCTGCGACTCTGGGCGCAGGAGCTCATAGATGCGTGGATCCAGTTGTTAGCTTGGCCAGGTGATTGGATCAATTCCACCAACGACATCGACCTCAGCCAGCTTAGACTCTCTCTCTCTACGCTGGAGGTCATCATCCCAGAGCTTCTTCTCTTCCCGCCGCCTCAATGAACCGGCACCGCCTCTCGACCTTCGGGCGTCCCTCTGATCTCCCTACCTTTTGCCACTCCGCTACGGACGTCCCTCTCTCTTTTCGGATCAGGCCATTGGACATGCCGATCCTTGACGTCGGCAAGTGGGCGGAGTGGTGGAACGCCTATGTCGAACTCAGCTTCTGCCTTCTCAAAGTGATCTTCCATTGGGCGGAGCCAGCCGATAAGGACGAGGAAGACGAAGTCCCTGAAGATGACGTGGAGCTGTTGATAATCTAGGCGTGGAGAACGGACACGGAAGAAGAGTTGTTGGGGATTCTGTTCGAAAAAGTGAGGGACGGCCACTTGGAGCCAATCACGGGCGAAGTTCTGGTGTTCCTGGCGCAACTCCTGGACGATCTGCCTCTAGATATAATTTTGCGTTGTGATGAGCAGTCCACACCGGCGACGCTCACCCGTACGTTAATACCGCATTTGTTATGGTCCACATGTACGGAGCTCGACCGAGACAACTCCTACTACCCTTCCTCGGGCCACTATCTGGTCATTGACGTGACCGATCTCACCTTGTGGGATCCGATCACTCGAAAGGTGGAAGTAGAAGAAGAGGTAGACGAAGAGGAGGAAGAGAGAGAGGAGGGGAGCGAAAAAGAAGAAGAAAACTCGGGATCGGGATCTGATGATCCCGACTACCACGAGTCTAAGGAGGGCGAGCTGGAAGAAAGTGAGTCGGGTGGATCGGACAGTTCCAACGGACGGAGTGAGGAGGAAGACGAAGACAGCCCAGAAGAAGCGGGAAAGGGCAGAAGGAAAGCGGTCGGTGGAAGAGTCAGACGGACCCGAGGCGCGGCTACTACAAGGCGATCCGGTGCGCAATCCAGAGCCACCACAGGAGGAGCCCAGAGAAGATGGTGTCACCACCGAGGAGGGATCCAGATGCCGACGCCGTAGAAGAAGTTCTTTGTCGGCTCAATCCTGTCCACCACCGCAGACCACCGTTCGCATACGTGGAGATGTGGATCATGCGGGCCCTCGGGCTTCGTCCCTGGTCGTTATCACGTTGTCCCCTTGATTACCTCACCCTCCATCAGCTCGTGGGCTGCCCTCCGTTCGCTTTTAACCGGCATCCTTTCCCACCTTCCCTCTTCCACCAACTCTACTCTACCCGCCTCGTCGCCACCGTTTTCCTGCACGCCACCACTCGCTCTCTCGTAACCTCTTTTCCTCTTGGAGTCCACATCCTTTTCTTTAGCGCGGCATGGTAGGAATATAATAATATAGAGGTTTATCGCATAATCGCAGGTACTATCCCCACGTGTGAACAGCATGAGAATTTCCTCGTCGCGATTCCCCGCACCCTTTGTACCCTCTATACTGATTACCTCGCCTTGATACCTCATCAAGACCATCGTTTCCCCCGCATTCATCGCACCATCCACGACACCCGCCTCCTTGTTGGAGATCGATAGCTCCGCCACTTTCTGCCACCCCTCCCACAAGTTTATCCTCCTCCTCCCCCACGTGTCATAAGGCTACCCTTCCCCGACAATCTCTAGAATCGGAGTTCACGGTGGCACATGGATGACTTCCACACTCTCATCTCACGGTAAGTGACACGTGTCGGCTCCACGTCGATCGCTGGTGCTTTCTTACAAGATCGATGGATGATTGGGAGAGCAAGCAAGAGCTTGCTCAAGATTGGAACCCCCTGGGCGTCACATATGTGACGAACTGTTTTCTGCAACCGCGCGATTTTCTGCGCAAGGCTACTTCGGGGGTTGAGTTGGGAGGGCCCGCGAGATTACATGGGTGCCCTTGTTTTTTCTTGTTTTCGGAATCGAGGCCGGGGCGATCTTGTGACGATTGGTAGCTGGTCGCGCCTTACCGAGCACGAAAGATAATTGTTGTCATAGCTTCTTTCTTGTTCTGCTGTGGGAAATGAGAATTTTGGGGGCGGTCGTCGCGAGGGAAAATCTTTTTGAATTTTCGACTGAGGTCGAGCCCCCATGGGCCCTCGGAATTTGCTTCGTTCGATTTTTTTTTTTGCAATTAGAATTTAGATTAGGAATTTAGGCGCGTCTCAATTTTTGTTGCACGGCGCTTCTTGCTTGCGCACGCCTTGCCGCGTCAGGACCCATGTTCTGACTTTCCCACGCCTTTATCCTTGCGTGTAACTGTAATTTTTGTTTTGGCGGGCATAATTCCAACTGTAATCCTCATGTTCTTGATATGTTTTGTGGCGTCTATGTGCGTGCGTACTTCTTCCTCTGTCCTAATTGGCCGGAACGCTTGCATGACTGAATCGATGTGTGGAGTGACGCCACGACCCCCACGCCGCGGCCTGGCCATGTAGACGTAGGCACTTCCTTCCTCCTCCTTCTTTTTCCACTTAACCACAACCTCGGGTATCTCGCGCAAGCATGCATGCTATTAATTTCGCAAGCGCGATTAACTCACTCTCTAAGAATTTTGGGAGTTAGCGAGGTAAAGAGGATCGGCTAACAAGCGAGATTTGGAAGGTGAGTAGGGAGTTGGGCGATCCGACGAGTTGGTGTTAAGCGTGCGGGGTTGACGTGGGGCCACGACGGACTGTGGCACACGGGCGAACCTGGCTGGCATGCTCAGACTAAGCAGGGTGACAACTTTGTGTGGGTGCGAGGCGACGGACTGCCCGCATTGGGAGGTTGTGAGGAGAGAGAGAGAGAGAGAGAGAGAGAGAGAGAGAGAGAGAGAGAGAGAGAGAGAGAGAGAGAGAGAGAGAGAGAGAGAGAGAGAGAGNAGAGAGAGAGAGAGAGAGAGAGAGAGAGAGAGAGAGAGAGAGAGAGAGAGAGAGAGAGAGAACGAGAGAGACAGAGAGAGAGAGACAGAGACAGGATGTGTTGTGGTGATGTTCTCCTCCATTCTTCTGAGTAATTTTGGTATCGGCGCTAGTCGTCTTGTCTTTGCTTTTTATCGACATCTCAAATTTCTCGTTTTCCTTCCTTTCTTCGAAGACTGACATATGGATTGTTTTTTTTCCACTTCCCATCTCTGTGTTTTTTTAATCGGCAAATCTGATTGATTGGTTCCTGGCGATCGAGCCTTGTGTGATCTCGGGGCTCACTGGCCAAATAATTGTTGCATGATCCTCGATTCTTTTTGTTTGTATGTGAGCTAGATGCATGGATGATAAGCGTGATTCTGCGTGTGTATGAATTGGATAGGCATGCTAGATTATTAGATGACTGTCTCACTATACGATGATCCATCTCGCGAATCGCTGGCTTTCACCCACCTGATCGAAGGATAGGTCCCGCACAGGCAAATGTAGCATCGGCCAAAGACGAGCGCCGCCTAGACGCGCGTCTACGAAAACCTGAACTCAACTAATTTCCCAAATGGCTGGTGTTCCATCCCGGCTTGCAGCATGAATTTCGACGTTCCCTTTCGTGTCACTGACCGCGAGTGTTTGAGGGATCGGGAATTCCGGGAATATTGGGAGCACTCTTGTTTGCCTGCACGACCCTGGGCGGAACCTCCGGAATTTCCCAGCTCGACGGGGAACGAATGTATTTGCGAGTGGGACCTTGACCAGGCCTTGGGACGTAACCCCCAGCTACTCTAGCCCATACACGTGTCACGTCCTCGCGTGGCCCGGAATCATTATCTTAGGGACCCAATTCCCTCCCTATCATCGCATCCTACCCTACCACTCCCTAACCATTGTCCCCTGGCTCGCAATTGCTCCTTACTGGCCCCAACCCCCGTGCTCAGAGTGTCTGCGAGACCATGAGTACCGAGCCTCCGGCTTCATCCGGAGAGCTCGTTCGGTGGAAGAACGATGGGTGCACAGTCTTAGATTGAGGCCCGCTGCGTCGAATTCGAAGACTTGCGACATTCGACATCGGTAGGTGACGAATCAGCGGGATACCCATAGCGTCCCAATAGTGCACCAGATACGCCCCTGACCCGGACGACAACACCAACGGAGGCGGTAGCTCTGCCCCCCCTCCTGAAGCAAAACGGAACTCCAGTCCGAGCCTACCCTCCTGTATTCACATCTCAGGGCTTGTCATAGGAGATCTCACTTCCGACGTGGGACTTCACCCCCACTTTCCTAAAATCCTTGGCACACCCCCTTTTCACACTTCCAGGCCCACTCACACTCCGATCAGGAAGTCGCGCCGGGGCGTGAGGTTGGGCGTCACAGCACCCTCATTTTGTCTGTATCTGGCCGGAAATACTTGTATACATTCATTTGAAGGGTGAGTTATGTTCGGGGGAAGACGGTAGTAAGCTTGCCACATCGGCAGGGAGGGGTTCACCTTAGTCGATCGGTTTGATGCTCCTCAACTAATTCTGCCGTATACCAATCTTACCGTGCTCCCCTGGTCTGCAGCGCCTTCCAATTGGAAACCACAGTTTAACTGCAGGTGGTGCAAGCTCGGAAATTCGTGTTCCTGGCGACGGATGGTGCTGGGGTATCAAGGTTCCATTCGATTCCCGGATCTCACCCATGACGCGGGCGTGCTTCCAGCGAACTTCCATGTCCTGGTACCTCCGCCCCAACCGCCATCAGATAGTGAAGAGACAAACCGATGCGACAAACGAGATTAACCTCAGTCCGACGGACCCCTATGCCTCCCTCTTCCTTGGTCCTCGTGTAGGAGAGGCTTGAGCTTAGTACGGAGTAGGCTTTGCTTTTGTTGGTTGCTTTTTCTTTTTTGACAGACTTGTGCCTTGTGGCGGAAATACCCCTGGTGATCGGAGGGAATTTTGAAGTTACTACACTGTAGTCTGTACCTTTCTTCCTATGCCCCACCATTTTGCTCTTGCCCCTGTGAAATTTTGAGTTTCCAAGGGTATCCTCGGAACTGAGGCAAGAACCCCAGTTTGGCCCTCGCGATTCAGTCCCCCAACCAAAATCCTAAGCCCCATCCCACCTACTCTGATCAGCATTCTTGAGTGTACGAGATGATGCATGCGGTGTGAGGTTGTGTATCACATGCTTTGCTCTGCTGTTATGTCTCGAGGGGACATTGCAATTTCTTTTGCCCCAGGAGCTTACGGCCAGAGAGGACTGAATTATCTGGGGAGGAAAGGTAGCCCTGACCCACACATCCTCTTTGGTTCTGCATCTGAGTTTCAAGTTGAATGCTTCTCTCAATCCAACCCCAACCCCAAATCTGAGAAACCAATGTCAAAGTTCAATTCATCGTGTAGTCACTGTCACTGCATTGAGATGTGCAACAGTGGCTTGAGGAGTTGTTGGGGGGGTGGGGGTACCTCCTGATACACAATCAGTTGAAGGTTGACATTGGTATCTCAGATGGTGTTCAAGTTGTTCTTTATGGACCAGAAATTCCTTTCACTGTGAGCTACAAGGCCGTCCACCCACAGACGTCCCGGGTCCGGGCCGTCAGGGTCCGGATGTCCGGATGTCCGCTGAATCAACCTTCCAGATGCCTTATCCGCCGTCCTAAAGAAAAAGGCTGCCGGCGGCATCTGGCCGATGTTGCACTCAGCGCTCATCACTTTGCACTGGCCCTTCTTTACTGTATCCGGTCTGCGTACCATGTCTTCTTGCTACGTTGTGTACAAGTACGGATTGTAGAGCTACATTATTAATACCAGAAATGTTTTCCTTCATTGCAGCATGATAAATGAATGACTGAGAGCAGATAAAGAGCTGCGGACCCTACCCCCTTGGGTAATGTCAGTCACAGTTACCTCGGCATGAAACCAACCTACCCTTTTTTTTCCCCCTTTCCTTTTCCCTCCTCCAGATGAGGAGGGTGGCAATAAGAAGGTCTTTTCAGTTTGGGGCGGCTAAATGCTGGGATGAACGGGCCTGGAGGGCTGCCATAAATTTCATTCAAGTGGAAAGGGGACTGTAGCAATGATGGCTGGCCACATGAGCCCACACTACCTACTGCCAGCTGCCAGCAGGTATTGCTCCCCACCGATGGGACGGAGTCTCAGCAGTGTCTGACCCACTCCTTAAACAGCAGTCCAACGAGTGTTGCTTTCCTGTACCCAGGGGCAAGGTCCCACTTGCCCAAATTAGGAGATATAGGCCGTTGATTTTTGCTATCTACGGTCAGTATCTCTTAATTCGTGCAAGTGGGACCT
Organism: Chara braunii; assembly: GCA_003427395.1. NCBI lineage: Eukaryota > Viridiplantae > Streptophyta > Charophyceae > Charales > Characeae > Chara > Chara braunii. Next base: position 1,371,934 of record BFEA01000025.1, on the reverse strand, counting down.
AGCCCCAGCACACCGTATACCCCAGAACTTTGGTACAGGAAAATGTCAGCAGTATTAGCACTGGCTTTGTGGGGCAGTGTGGGCGTTAGTGATTCAGTTGGACAGGCCCAAGATAAGATTTTGCAGGCGAGGTCTGTTTGTAATCAGGCATGGGGAACGCCTGTGGCTGCTCAGGAATGAAATCAGGAGATCCCGGGAGCGGTGGTAGGTAGGTAGAATGGTGAAATTGAGAGAAGAATATAGCTTTCAAAAGGAAAAAAAAAAAAAAAAAAAAAAAGGTACAGTGGGAGCGTTCGTGACTGCGACGCTTTTGGGAAACCATTTGCATCGGAACTCGAACTCACCGAACAAGAAGCTGAGACTCTGGTCCCTTGGTTCACATCCTGAAGAGGGCGGGGCGGTAGCGAGTCTAGAGGGGTTCGGGGTCAGTTATTGGGTGGGGCAGAGAAGAAGATAGACCGGTGTGTATGAATGAAATGCTAATATGATAAACTGAGCACTCAGTTCAGTTTTGTAGTCGCTCTACTCTACAGCAGACAGGCAGGCATCAATTGTTAATGAATTAATTAACTAAAAAAAAAAAAAAAAACAAGGCCTTCGTCTCGACGAAGGAAGGATTGTGATCGTGTGATGGCGTAGCGACCACAAATACCATCCGATCCGAGTCGACGATTCCTTGTCCCGACGACTTGATACTGTCGGTTGTCATGTGAGATCCACCGTATATTAACCATAACGTCCCAAAACCCTCCAGTGGCGCTCGGAGTTGGACTCAGGAGGACCAGTGGCGGGCGGAGATCGATGACCAGTTCCAGTGGCATGCCGATGATTCGGGGGAGCGGAACCGGCCCCGCCCCTTCCTCTCCCTCCGCGCCTCTTCCCTCTCTGCAAGGGGAATTGCTACTGGCTAAACGGACGACAAAGGACAAAAACGAGCAACACCCGCGCGAAGGCGATTTTCTTCTCTGCCGTGCTCGATTACGGTGCGGGGCGGAGGGCGCCGCGCGGGCTCGGGCTGAATACAGACAAACGAAACGCGAGCGGAGGGGCGGCGGGCATGTTCACACACACAGCGCGAACAACACGACCGCGCAAACACAACCGGCGGTGGTTGGCAACAAATGTCAACGACCTTTCATTTTTTCACAGTCCCGCGCGCTCACATTTGGCACGTTAAACACCGAAGAGGTGGGCGGGCTGCGTTTACCGCGCCAAAGTACGGGTGGGTGGGTGGGTGGGTGGGCGGGAGATTCCGCGAGCGTGGTGTGAAAGGGTCCAAAAGCCGGTTGCGCCGATGGCCTGCGAAGAGCTGTGATGGCAGGTTCGGCGCTTGGGCGCCAGGCTCCGCCAGCGCTCTGGGCGGGGAAAGAGCGCTAAGAGGCGCGCTGTCGTGCTGTCCGCATCGCCGCCCCCGGCCGATCTCTCATAACTTCGATTCCGGCGGACATGCAGAGGCGCGGGCGGGAGACCGGCGCACACACACATGTTTTCGGATTCTCCGCTGTGTACGTTACGCGGAGTGCGGCGGAAGCGCAGAATCATCCTGCCGTAGTTGCCGTGCGCGTGCCGCTTGTTAGGCGTGGTTTTGGGTTCCCGTTCCCCCGGCCCATCGTGCCTCCGCTTCTCTGCTTGTCCTTTTCTCCCTACTACCCCTGATCTTTCGTTTGTCGCTTTCTTTCCCGTGATAACCTCCTTCAAGGTGTTTGCCAGACTGTCCCTTACCTTACCTTCCCTCTTTCCTGCGTTAATAACTCGTTCATTGACAACGGAGGATGTATCTTCCGCTATAACAGTGGCACATACACTCGCAATAGCTTTTGTCGTTTTCGCGTTTGCTGACGGTGAGGCACCGTGCCGCCCATTCTTTTCAATAATTTATTAATTGTATTACTTCTACGTACCGTTGGTTTGTCGGTTTATGTGTTTCGTTCTCCCTCTTCGCGCTTTGTTTCAACTGCCCGTGTCCCCCTCTCACCCCTCCTCCTCCTCCTCCTCCTCCTCCTTCTTTTCCCCCCCTGCCCCTTTTTCTCTTCTTAGGGCCTACCAGTTGTTGTACCACTCGCCATCCCCAAGATTCTGAATGCACCTGGACAGACACACGTTGTCCGGATGCATTCATCGTCTTGGCAGATCGCGAGTGGTGCACCTACCAGGCCTTTACCCCCCTCCCCCCACACACACAAACACACACACCCGGCCCCCCCCCGCACCCCCCCCCCAAGACTTCCCACAAACAACTATCCGGGACCCATCACATCCCCCAGTTCCACCCTTTCCCAAACCCCCCCCTTCCCCCTCGCCTCCCCCTTCTACGTGGCTGCGGGAGCTTTGTGGCTCTCGCCGAACCGCGCTTTAACTACACGTTCCCAGCCTCGCTGCGCTTCGTTTCTTTCTTTATTCTTTTTTTAACCTCCAGCGGGACCGTACGGAACGGGAAGGGCCACGGCGACGGAGAGCTGTACCAGAGGGCGGGAAGCAGGAGCTGCTCTCTTCGCCAGAAACGCGGGACTTCGCCGCACTGATCACCAAGACGGGAGTGAATCTTCCGCTGGAACATGGAAAGATACACGGCCATGATTTTTGCCTTTTGTCAAGTTTTGTGCAAGTCGAGAGCAGTGGCGCGAACCCGTAGTGTGCGAAGTGGAGAGTGTAGCTTCCTGTACAACGTGGGCAGATACATCCGCCATAGCTTTTTTTTCTTTTTCTCATTTGGTGACTGACGCGTCACACTTTGGGCGGTCAGTCAAATTGCTCTCTTGGCGGGAGAGACAGGATTTTGCCACTGATGGCCGGTCGGTCAAATTGCTCAATTGCCCTTGGGCGGGGTTTTGGTCCCAGATCAGCTCCAGGCGTGAAGTTGGGCTCAGCCGCGCCGCCACAGCAAAGGCGCGGACCACGTCACTGTTCCTTCGGGCACGGGCGGGCTGTAGTTTGGTCCAGAGTAGAGCGCGCGAATGTGATCGGCAAAAAGAGTCCGGGTGCATTCATAAGTGTATCAAACTATAGACCAGCGTTTTGAACTTGTGGTCCGAGCGCTGTCCGTGCCCGTCCAGTGCCCTTGGGCCGTTCGCGCAAACACGACATCGCAGTGAATGTAGCTGAGCGCCCTTTCTTGGTCAGATTCGCTCAAAATGCTCGTGCGTCTAATCTTGTTCTTTTTTTTTTTTTTTTTTGCGATTAGACCGTACGTATAGCCGCCGGCAAGGAGGGCGCGGACAGCTCTACTGGCCGGTCGACTTCGCGGGACGTCGCCAGTCGTTTCCCTGCAAAGCCAACTGCTCATCGACCGTAGGATGCCTGCCTGTATTGCAGATGGAAGAGTTTTTATTTTATTATAATGTTTTTTATTTTTATTTTTTCAATTGTTTTTTTTGGGGAACTTTTTTTTTTTTTTTTCAAATGCAAAGCTAAAAAAAAAAAAAAAAACTTTTTTTTTGAGGGGGAGGAAAGGGGGGAATCGTAGTTTCATCGTGGCGGTTCAATGAGGCATAGTCTACGGTCGATAAGAAAAATATTGCAATTATTGTTGTTTTTTTTTTTATGTTGTGTGTGTGTGTGTGTGTGTGTCTTAAATTTATTTTCTTTCGCGTTTGTTTTTGTCTTTTGTTTTTCAAAACTCACAGTCTTTTCCTCGTTTTGGGCGGGCGGGGTGTGATGGATGAGTGGTTTGATTGCCCGTTTGTTTCGCTGCGCTAAGCTCTCG
>BFEA01000025.1:1341615-1355624 GCA_003427395.1 Chara braunii | reverse complement strand
GGTTTTTTTTTTTTTTTTTTTTTTTTTTTTGAAATCAAATGCTCCAATCAATTCGTGGGGAGCAACACGTGTTGGGAACCGGGCCCAGCGTCCCATATCAAATTGTACAGATCATTAAGAACATTTGAGAACATTTGCGATCAGTTGAGATACCAGGGCCATTACCCGGCTTCGGCTGAGATCAGTCCGTGAATATCTAATGACCTATTAAGGAACTACTCGTGCAGTAGGTTTCCACAGAGGTCCTACGAATGCTCACAACCCTCATAATTCCTGACAAGCCCTTCTAAGACTTTCCAACACAGTCTTACTCCCTGTTGAGCTCTTCCATGCCTCACGCCCCCACCCTGTTGGGTTAAAGGGCAACACAACTCGCCCCAGCTCCGACCAGCATCGTCCCAGCAGCAAACCTTGGCTGTCCCTTGGGATGCCCACCCCAAAGCATCCCCAGATCTCTCTACCAGGCCTCACGCTCCTGCATCGGCAGGTTACAAGGCAACACCCTAGCACCGGCCAGCGTCGTTTTGGCATCGAACAACCACATCTTATCCTTTGCCAATAAATCAATACTGTTTCTCCCACAAAAAAAAAAAAACAGAGGGGAGGAGGTGCAGCGATTGGCCCATCGAAGAAGCTCGGTCTTGATGCTACTCGCTGACCCCTAGCCGATGTTGCCCACCTTGAGGTCGGGTGCAGCCTCCGCAAGTTCCCTCATTGGAGGCTTGAACTCGGGCTGGCTGCTACAGGGTTCCCCCTAATACTATAATGATAATAGGGGGGCCCGAACGGTTGTGAACTGCGCTAATTTTGTCCACTATTTCGCATTAGCGCTAATCCCCATTCGGCGCTAGACACGAATTAGGTTTAGGGTTAATTCTGCCAACCTCCATCAGGAGCTAGGGAGTGGTGTCACATCTCCAAGTCTGCCCTTGTGTAGCATGAGTCTCCTCCATAGTTTTTGTGTGCTATGTGGGTGAAGCTGCTACGAGAACTAGTTTTTCTCTGACTCATGCCATCTCTACCGAAGATCCCTTCCTGCGTGGGAAGTTTTTTTGCCTAGTATGGTCGTCGCCCTACCTGGGTCATAGCGGATTGGAATAAGACTCCCTGAGGCATAGGGGAATCAGTTCGACGACGAGGGCTATAGCACATCAGCCAGCTTCGTTGGCTACAACACATCAGGAAAGCGAAGGTGAACTGTAACATTCGGGTCCACTGACACATAGTTAGTAGTGTATCCTCTGCCAGGTAAACTTTTATTGTAAGCCCTAATGATTAGGAAGGATTCTAGGATCTTGGTAACATTTCTCACCCTGTGCGTGACGGTTTATGTTGGGGTAGCGGTCGGAGTAGAGGAACTTGTGTTCAGGCGTGGTTTTGTCTGAGTCTATGTATGAATAGGATAGGTGTGCTAGACTATTAAGATGACCGTCTCACTATAGGATGATGTTGTGGTGTTCTTCTTCTATCCCTTTGAACAATTTTGGTATCTGGCGCAAGTCGTTTTTGCTTTCTTTCGAACGGCATCTTAAATATTTTCTTTGCTTGTCTCTACTGATTGATGCATGATTGTCTCTCCCACTTTGTTCGTCCCTCTATATGGATGGACCACATTGATTGGTTAATGGCCTACGATCGAATTTTGTACGATCTTGATGCATGAATGATTGTCACATTTGTTTTTTATGTATGCATGAAGTTGGACGTGTGGACGATGGGTATTCGTCTGTCCGAATTAAATAAGCATGCTAGATGATCAGATGTATGCCTCACGATCGGACTATCCACCTGCGGTTGACGGGCCAGCGTGTACGAGACGCGGGTCCTTGGTCCTTCCCCATCGGACCGAAGGGCAGGCCTTGCGCACGCACGTGTAAGCTCGATCAGAAGAACGTGGCCTACACACGTGTCCGCAGTGTCTGTGCTCAGTCCAACTTTTTGAATGATCGAGTTTGCGCCTCACCCCACAACATGAATATTGAACTCCCGCTTCGTATTACTGACCAGGGGTGTCTGAGGGATCCAGAATTTTGGGAGTATTGGGAGCACGTGTGTCTGTCTGCACAGCCGAGGGGAGAACTACCTGAATTTCCATACCCGGTGGAAAACAAACGTATCTGCGAGTGGGACATCGACCGAGCTCGAGAGCGCATTCCCCACCATCGCGAATTCCCCAGCTCGTACACGTGTCACCTTGTCGAGGAACCGGGAATAGTTATTCTGGAAACCGACTTCCCTCCCTACCACCGCATACTGCCCTTCCATTCACAGACCATCATCCCTTGGCGCGCAATCGCTCCGTATTGGCCCCAACCCCCGTGCTCAGAGTGCTTGCAAGACCACGAGTATCGAGCCTCTGGTTTCATCCGGCGAACTCGCTCGGAGGAAGAACGACGGGCGCACAGCCTTCGGCTAAGGCCAGCCGCGTCGGATTCTGAGACCAGTGACACACGACGCCAACAAGTGGTCGGACTGCACGACCCAAAGGACGGAGCCAACAGAGGTGGTAGCCCCACGCTCAGAAGCATAGAAACAGACTTTGACCCGTGCCTATCCTCTTGCATTCCTATCCTTGAAACTTGCCACAGGAGATCTCAGTTCCGACCTGGGACTCCACCCCCACCTTCCTAAAATCCTTGCCACACCCCCTTTTTGCACTTCCAGGCCCACTCACACTCCGATCAGGAAGTCGTGTCGGGCGTGAGGTTGGACGTCACACAAGCACTAAGGAGATTGCCTTGTAGAGGCTCCGAGAAGGAGAAGACAATATCGAGATGGATAAGAGAAATTATAGGGTAAGATTTCGACCATGGATGACAGACATATAAGTACTTCTGGATTAAAGTGCTCCAGGTTCCAATCTCGGTTCTGCCACACATCAAAGGGGTGGTGAAGAAGGCTTTTGGGGACGTATTGAGAGCTGCCCCAGCCTTTGCCGACCCGGTCGCCCCGGACTTGTGGTCAACCCACCTTCACCTGGTGCCTACAGCGCAAACTGCTTATAAGAAATATTTGATTGTGGACATGCAAAAGTAGAGTTATGTCGAGCTGGAAGTTGCATGTGTAGACTCCGCCTGGTGTAGGGCCTATAATGGATACTTTCATGAAGAGGGAGATCCGGACTGTCCAGAACATCGGTGTTCGAACTTTCGTAAATCTGACTTCCGGGATGTAGTGGTAAAAGGTAAAAACCATGAGCAGAAGGAGAAGGGAGAGAGAGACGAGGAAGAGGAAAAGGTACAGGAAGAGGATGAGGAGAAGACAGGCTGCTCCGGAATAGGGTCTCAACAACCCATAAGAAAAGTTTTGAGAAGAAGGAGAAGAAAAAAAACCTCCTTCTGGGTAAAAGTGGGGAGGGGAAACAGAAGGTGGCGAGTGGGAAGAAGAAAAAGATGAAATGGAAGAAGAAAGCCTCCAAAAAGGAGGTGTCGAGGAAGTCGGAGCTGCCAGTGGGAGATAACCAAAACAATAGCTTCTGGTGATGGCTGCAATTTGCAAAAACTAGGCAGGAATGAATTAGCTGTCCTAGTGGGAAAAAAAAGGAGAAGAAAGATGAAGGAAGAAGGTGGAGTGGATGGGAAGCGGTGGAAGATGGGAGCAAAGAGTAGAGGTTTGATCGTAAAGAGTCAACTTGAAGGTTGGCGCAGAAAAAAAACACGGGTATTCGATCAAACTGCAATCATAAGCACATCGCTCTGCAGGAGGAGAAATCACATACTATGAGATTGTTGGCTATATTATGAACCTGACCCCACGCGTCACCTTGGTTTCCCAGGCCGGCCCTGCCAGGCAAGGGCCAAGGAAGGTCCCTCTGAAAAAAAAGAGAAAACGACGGTGCAGTCAGGGATTGAGTTTGTAATTGCACTTGAGGCAAAAGGGCCGGTAATGCTGAATGTATATGACCTACGTTTCGGGTCCGGTGGGGTCGCGTGGGGGTGTGTTGTATTCGCGGGATTGCCTGAAGTGCAATTACGAACTGTTTTCGTGACTGCGCCGAAGTTACTCCAAAAAAAAAAGAACAAATCCAACGAATCCAGAAAAAAACTGTGTTGTGCAGAAAAATAAACTTTTGCCTCAGGGTCAGATCGACTTTTTTTTCCCAATTTTTGTTTTTTTTTCCATTTTTGGACTGGTTGAGAAAGTGGTCCTGGGCCATTCGAGTGTGGTTGCTCGGTTCTTGTCGAAATTGTTCCGGAGCTGGCTATGGTGCAGGATGGGATTTTCTTGGCGACTTGTGCTTAAACCACCAGTACTTCCTAAAGTTGTGCCCGTTAACAAGCCAGAACGATTTTAGGAAACGTACAGGCCACTACAGTAGCGCCCAAATTCATCCGACGAGGACGTTCTACTCTATTTTAGGAAACGTACTGTTCAAATTGATTCGGCCCCTCGTTGCACGGCAATGCGTGCGTTCTTCTTGGCTTCAGCGACACGTGTGCGTTCGCTCATCTGTTCCACTGGCCCTTGGCCGCTTTGGTAACGTAGGTTGCTGAACAGGCATTTAGTTAAAAAATTACATTTTTTTTCTATTTTCACAAAATTGGGTGTCCAAAAAAAAAACAGTATTTTTTTGGTCTCCACAGCGTTGGACCTTTGATGCCTGGCGTCCGCAGATATCTTGACGTAAAGTACAAAATACATCTGAGGGTCCATATGTGAGCCAATTTGTGATTATATGGCACTTCCCAGTCACACAGCACACCCGTATATGTCACAAAACAGGAAGGACACAGTCTCAACCTGCTCTGGGGAATGCGATTATACGGCCCGAGAGGTCACACAGCACGATGCATAAAAATCCATCATTTTTTCCTCTTTTTTTTTTTTTTTTTCTTACCAGAGCTGCCCACCAAACGTCAAATTCTTTTTTTTTTGTTTCCAGAAAGAAACAGGTCTAAAGAAATACGCAATTCAAAGGACCTCCAAAGGTTCCTGTAAAAAACGTAACCCGGCGGCTGTCCAAGCCGCTGACATTTGCGTGCCTGTTTGAGTGAAAACGCAAAATACGTAGCCCTTGTGACCCAAAAAATCACCTATAATTTATGATTTTATGAAAATGCATGCTAGTGTGAGTATGCCCTCAGATGGTGTGATGTTGTGGGGACAGAAAAAAAAGCTGTTTTGTTTTGGATGCCCAATTTCATGAAAGTGGCTGCCCAATTTCATGAAAGTAAAAAAAAAAAAAAAAAAATGTCAATTTTAACTAAAAGCCTGTTCTTGGCCTATTGGTGCAACATTTCACCTAAGTATGTAGGTTCATGCAAAGGAACTGTCTTTTCCCCGACACAACAGCACACCTCATCCTGACTGACAGTGTGCTGGACCTGAAAGATAGCTTGTATGCATGGCATTCAGGGGAAGAGGGAAGAGAGTAAAGGACACCTTGTTCCATCACTCAGGTAAGCCATGCAGTGTAGGCCTGGGCTCTGCTGTCCTTACGCTCCCTACTAGTGCGTAGTACCCTTGTTTTCGAGAATTTGAGATCATACAGTGTGGGCATTCAGAAGTGAATGGTCCTTTTGGACATGTCGGATTCGTATTGGCCATGAACTAAACAAATTTCAAATAAAACAAGAAAAAAAAGGGAACTAACAGATATTGGCCATTGGCCTGGGCCAAGGTCCCACTTGCATGGATTAAACCACCAGTACCTTTCCCAGCCATTTTGCCGTTTGGTGCTGGTTAACACGGAGGCTGCACTCAGTCTACGGCAGAGGCCAGATGCGCCGCCAAAACTCGATGCGCAGGGACCGCGCCCGATAGCTGGGAAATGTACTCGCCGTCCTTGGCACGCTGGTCCCCTTAGCCGTGATCAAGGAACCAGGCTGAGGTGTTGAGTGGTGTGTAATTAATTATGTTCTTTTGGCTTGCTGGTGGAAAAGGAACCAGGCTGCCACCTCCCAGAATAGAAGGGCCCTGGGCCAGAAGTATTTGATGGACCATTTCTCGATTTATGCGTGTCATCCTTGCGAAGGACCCCAGAAGTATTCCTCTTCCTTTTTCTGTTTCTTTTTGCCCTGACCCAGAAGGCTTTGGACCTTTAGATAGCAATCAAGAGTTTAAAATTCAGTGGAACTAAAGGAGAAACCAAAACAAAAAAATGTGTACATGGCCAATTATGGCCCTATCTCATGCCTTAAGGCACCAGGGTTATTACCCGTCTTCGCCCAAATAGAACGGCCAGTCATTAAGGCTGCATCTGGACTGAAAATCGTCGCAAAATACAGCTGTAATGACAGGGCGTTCTATTCTAGTGAAGACCGTAGTATCTGCTGGAGGTTCTGGGTGTAAGCACTTAGCACACCTATTCCTGTTTTTTTTTCCCTTTTCTTAACCACTACTACCTCTGAGCCTGTTTTTGCCGACTCGGATTTTGACTGTGCGCTGGTTTTTGCGGAGCCTGGGTTCCATTGTGTTTCTTTTCTGGTACTCTTCTGAAAGAAAGGAAAAAAGCAAAACACTGCCAGACTTTCAGGGTTTTTTTTTTTTTTTTTTTTTTTTTTTTTTTTTTCCCCTTCAGTCGCATGCCGCACGGCTGAAAATCAGGGTCGGCAAAAACAGGCTCAGAGGTAGTGGTGTTTTAACAAAAAGTTTACAAACTACTGGGTCTGTTTTATTGCCTTTTCAAAGTCGGTGCGGGACTGGCATGCAGGTGTGTGCTTCTTTTCCCCTGTTCGAAACTCAAAATGGACGCAACCGTGGTTGGCTCAAACAAACAACATCATGAGAGGAGATGAAGCATAGTGGGGAAGTCGCCGACTTCATGCCTGTTCTGACATGCAGGGTCATGTGATAAATTTGCAGACGGCGCCCCTCATATGTCTAGAAATCCAACCTCTACAACAACCTGGACTTTTATAAAGTGGGCGGAAAAAAAAAACCTAAGTGGTGTTTTGCAATGTAGCCATGAATGCCTGTCATTGATTGGTTGCTTCAAGTTGTGCACTTCACCGCTCCACTCCCTCCGCCATGCGCTAAACACCATTTCAAGGTATCGCCGCGCTCCCTGATGAACCGCAGCCCAGGCAAGGCTTGCAATGGTCCGTCCAAAAGGGGGCGGTGGGCAAGTTTTCTTTTTTTAGGGTGGGCAAGTTGGACCCACCGTTAGTCTGCATTTGCAGTCATTTGCAGTCATTTGCAGTCAAACAGTGTTTACCTTATCTTGGATAATGCCTCTGGACACCACATAGGAGGTAGACGGTGGGCAGAGGCTGGGTAAAGGAGGGAGACTCCACTGGTGCCCCTCGGTGGCCACCCCCCCCAATACCCGCCTACGCCAAGGGATAGGCACAGAGGTGGAAGCGTTTGGATATTGGACACTGGACCCGGTTTCCAGCACTGTGGTGTCATTTTCAAACTTCACGAATTGCCAAGATGTATTCAAGGGAAGCTGGACCCGGTTTCCAGCAGGTGATGCTCCCCACCAACAGATGGAGCGGCTACTAACAGAAAAAAGAAAAAAAAAGAAGAAAAAAAAAAAAAAAGTTGGACCCACCGGCCTGTATACTACTAGGCTGCTGGCTCCTGGTAGGCCCGGCTTCATGACGGTGCAGACATTTGGGTTCATGTCAAAACTGATGCGGAAGAAAGTTTTGCTTAGTGTGGAGGTGGTCTAAAAATGGAGGCCAAATGCACCCGTGAGTTTTGTTCTGTTTCTCAAAAAGAAAAACCTTACAGGGGGGCTGTTGTCGGGGTGATAAGAGCATCCCCTAATAACAGCCCCTCGCTACTGGGGTCGCTTCGAGTCCATTCTATAGGCGGGGAGCTGCACCTACTGGAAACTGGGTCCAGCGTCCCAGATATCGTTGAGCCATTGAGAAAATATTTGTGTAAAGCCTTGTCCAAGCTCTCCCAGGTGTCCTGCCCCCTCGCATCACTAAATCAGTGACACAGACCTCTTTAAATTTGCCCATCTCAGGCCGCCGTATTCAGCTTCTCTTCCTAGTCGGTCTAACTGTCCATATAATCATCCTCCCTTTCTGATGGCCAGGACAATGATGTTTGACTGGGTGGGCCACCACTTCATTCCCTGGGACCTGCAGCTCATCAGGGCACGCTGGCGGTTTAGCCACGTCGACCACTAAACGGGTATCCCCCGCCTTTTTCCGCATAGAGTCTGAACCAATGTTAGGCCTGGTAGTTCTGTCAACCCCCCCGTTTGCCAGGTGGAAAAAGAATAACCGAGTTCCCATTTGTTGGGCCCCGAGTCCCAAGCCATGGTGCACTGAAAAGTTGGATGGCATGCATGACCATTTATTGGTAAAATTTGATAGACAGAAAGAGAAATAACCGCCGAAATAAGGCAAGTTTGGGGAAATCCTTCCTTCACCTGGGCCTTCTGTAAGGTTCCAGCTTACACTGAAGTGAAGAGCTGCCTGGCATGCTCACATTGGATGTCACAGTGTTTGGACAAAACCGGGCCAAGGGCGAGCAATCCGACATGCAAAAAAAAAGAAACAAACATAGAGCTTGCAGCTTGCAGCTTGCGTTGCGTTGCGTTGACAAACCTGAACGTGTAAAAAAAGGTTAAACCACCTGAACGTGTAAAAAAAGGTTAAACCACCTGAACGTGTAAAAAAAGGTTAAACCGCCAGTACTTGGCCCAGCTATTGATGCCGAGCCGGGATCAAGTTTTGCCGAGCCGCTGGGGCACCGTTTCGTTTTCATTTTGGCTGGCGCTTCCAGTCATTGTGGTTCGGTGCCCCGAAGTGCGCAACTACCGGTGCATTAACGGGAATCACCCGCGGCCAATAGCTGGGCCAAGTACTGGTGATTTCAGTGATGAAGTGCCACAGCAAAACAATTGCTCGACCTCATCATGACGAAACGAAGCCTGGATCTGAGGGTTCCGAGCGCTGAAATAGGGAATCATGGCATACTTACAATTATTTTAGGACTTTGCAGGATGTATCTGGCCAAAACTATGACCAGCATTCAGACGGGCAAGTCCTATGACTGTTGCCTAGTAAGTCCGAGTGTCCCCTGATTACACCCAGAGTTTGGAAGGCGATCGGCGTGGGCCCAGGTACAATCCTCAGCATGCTCGAGTGCTTCCCCTGCCAAGGAGGAGATGTACCCAGCGCCTTTTGTATGACTATATCCAAGGTTTAGGGGCTCAGGTTTTCATGTCTGCTTGTTCATTTCCATCTATGAGTACAAAAACAAACAACAAAAAAAGGTACCATCTCATGACCCCTATCAATGGGACATTTTCCATTATGGACCTTATAACCCCACTCTGAAGTTATAACAGACAGGAACTTTCCATTTTTCTGCTCCTTCCCTTTGAAAGTATCGTGTAAAAACGCCCTGGCTCCGGACTGGTTGAGCTCCGCAAATTCTCAGTAATAATATGATGAGGGCCTTGTTTTGCAAAATAACCTGTTTTGACGTGGAAGGAACATCATATTGAGAAATTCTAGAGTAACTGTTACAGCTAACACAGAACGTGTGAGCGTGTATTCATGGGAAAGACGGAAGCTCATAAAGGGCAAGTTTGGACACAACTATAATAAGTCCTCCAGTTGGTTATTGTCCTTTTCTGGCGTTCACTTAAGTGGAACGAGTTTTGATTGGCCCATCACGATGGCCTGGCAACCTTGACTAGTGTTTTGATTCCCGCCTGCCACCCCCCCCAACCCCCCACCCCCACTCCAGGCTATGACGTTTTTGGCATGCAAGTCAATAGACAAACTGGTATTTTCTTTCTTTTGAGAAACACTGGCATAACCTGGATCAGTTGCTATTGTCCTGTTTTCTCGTGGAGAGTTTTATGTAATTTGTCTGTCAATGTGATCACAACTTCACAAGGGACGAATGAGAATTTCCAAATCCCCATTCAAGTTCAGTCTAATGATCAGAGGGCCATCAGTATGGTCAACAAAAAGTCATAATAAAAATAGGGTAAGATGGAGCACGAGGGCAAATATGCAGCCACAACTAGGGATTATCAAGACCTGCAGGTGGGTATGGGTAGGAGGACGGGTTGGCGGAGCAGGGTGTGAAAATGGGGGGATAACTGGTGGTGGGGGGGGGGCAGGGAGGGGGAGGGTGAGGGGGTTGGGGGTGGGGAGAGTAACAGGTGACCAAAATCAAGATTTCCTTGGCACTTATCATCCGGATTAATAACCTCTAAAAGTGTGGGTTAAATCGGGATCAATCGTCTCTTTTTGTTCCAGCCCATGTGTGAAAATACAATTCGAAGCAAATGAAAATGATGAGGCTCACGATCTTGCATTTTTGTCTATGGGCAGTAACGAAGGTTTGGGCAGTAAAGAATACTGATTAGATGCCTAGGCACCAGGGGAATAACTATGTTTTAAGAAGTCTAACAATCGGGGATTGTTGAAAATATTTTTTTGCATGCAAGTTTCATCATATTGCACATTATCACATTTGATTCAGGTGTACAGTCGTCTCCTCCCAAGTTGCCATGACATTTGGATTTTGTGGAAAAATCTTCTTTTGACGGACACGGAGCAAGGACCTTAGTTAATTGGCCTTCGGTGATAAATGAAAAGTGATTTGAGGTTTTTACGACATTCACTTGAGATGGCATGTACTTCAAGTCTTTGGGATACGTGTCAATCTTGCAATCTAGTATACATACCATGAGCTTGCAACTGTTACATTTTAAACACAAATGACGGGTAGTGAAAAGTTTATTGCAATTTTCTACTGTTTCAAAGTTCTTCCACACTCTTGGCTCCTGCCCAGACTTACTGGAATATACTTTGTTATAATTTTTATATACAACTGAAACACAAATACGGCGTTTGTCAAAAAAAGCATATTAATCAATCTAATCATGTTAAAAAATTAAGCTTAGTAAACGCATTTGAGTTCATAATAGGTGTAGACCATATAGTGAAGTCGATCAAGCTCAATCATCCTTATTAGAAAAATAAAACTCTTGAAATTTGTAAGCGGAAACCTTTTAATATGAAATAGGAAAGAGAATGTAAGAAGTAAGTCAGTGAATAAGAGAACCTCACAATGACACACAATTTGTTTGTCAGGTCAGTACAACCGACAAGGGCGTCTTCGATGCCGACAAATATGCAATCACGGGATCGGCCTCCCTCAACAATGATAGTGAGAATAAGAATTTATACAGAGATATTAAGTATATGCATATCATACCTTCCAATGCGATTTGTTACAATCAGTTATATTGCATAGTAGACTAATGTACTATTATTAAGTATGTGCACCAATATGAGCATAATAGCCTTTGTTCGGTCTAGAATGCAACAACAGTATTTGTAGAAAGTGTTACCATAATACAAACTTTATCACTACAGTGAACAATCAAGTTCGATGTAGCTTTTAAAATATAGCAATTTATTAAATTGAAACAAATTTGACTAAACTAATGAGCATGATAATACAATTTTTACTTTAAAAATCAAACCTTGATATCTGAACAAACATTAAGTCCCATTAGTGTAGTACCACGTACCCATATGCGAGCTCCCTGTAACTGACATTTCGTTAAAAGAAACATTTTTTTTCAAATTCACGAAAGTGGACTTAGTCAAAATGTCATTGCTCATTGGGTGAGAAAACGATTATCTCACTTTCACCATTTGATGTATCTTTATATACAGTACTGTCAAAATACGTTTGAGGGCTCAATTACCGAGCTTCATCAGGATGCCCGACCATCAGATGGTCCGGTGTCATGGGGACAAAAGAATACAAAAAAATATTAGTTTTTTATACGGTCAACTTTGTAATTTATTTTTTTAATTTATGTTTTACAAAAGGTAAATTATATACGCTCGTACACGTATGCACATACAAGACACATACATGTACGTGCGTACATTGGAATCACGCCCGTGTATATGGTTGACGCGAACCATTTTTAAGGTCTGCTCTTACATAGTTTGGGTTGAGGGGGGAAAGCGGGGTCGCGAGGAGAGGTAGGGAGAGAGGTCGATCGTCCCACCAAAAATTCTGAATTTGTGGCAGGACAATTCCCCCCCCCCCCGCCATTCTCCATGATCCTATCCCCCCCCCCTCCCGCCCCCTCGCCCCCAACCCCCCAAAACGCATATTAGCAACGTCTTTATCACCTCGTTATTGACTGCTCGTCGTCACCGTCACCTGCCAGCCTTTCAGACAGTACATGCCATAGGTTAGTATTGCCAGTGTATGTGTCTGCGAGAGAGACAGGCAAACTTACCCGATTGTCAAATTTGTCACGTTGTTGGCTGCCACAGGCGTATAGTTTTTCCTCTTTTTAGTCCTCCGTTATTCTCCCGTTAACACGTCATGCATATACTGCATGATACGCATTTTATTTTTCCCCCTTATTCGACTCTTCAACCTCTTTCTCCTCTATCTTGGACCTCCTCTTCCTCCTTCTCCTCCTCCTCTTCCTTCTCCTCCATCTCCTCCACCACCAATCCTCCTCCTCCTCCTGCGTTTTTCTCCCCCTCCTCCTTTGAAGCACCCGTCATATGACATATAACAATTTTATTTTCTTTTCATGATCGCCATCTTTTTTGACCCCGCCTCCTTCTTCATCTCTCCCACCTCCTCCCCTCTTTCATCCCTTTCTTCGCAACTCTTCCTCCTTATTGTCGTCGTTGTTTGACCTCGTCCTCCTCCTTCAAGTTCTCGTCCTTCAACCTCCTCCGCATCGTCCTCATCCTCATCTCGATCTTCAAACTCTCACTCATTTTCCTCCATCTCCTCCACCATCTTCCTCCGACGACGACTACAACCTCCTCCTCTTTTTGTCCTCTCCTCCTACTCGAATGTACATGTCGCGTGCCACTTGCCTGGTTTTTTTTTTCGATGATTTTTTTGTTTTCCACGTTCTCCTCTTTCTATTTCATCTCCTCCTCTTCCTCTTCACCTTCTCCTCCTTCGAATCCAACTCCTCCATCTCTCGTCCTCCTTCTCCATTTCATCCACCTATGTTATTGTCGTCCTTCTCCCTCGACCATCTCCTCCTCCTCTCCTCCTCCTCTCCTCATCCTTCTTGCTTCCTACTTCAACGTGTGTGCCACGTGTCATGCACTTGTGATAGTCGCGAAACCACTCATCCTTTATTGTCATACACTGCACGCTCCGATCATGTATTCACAAATAACCGTAAAAATATGATAGGGGTATCCTCTACACCGATATAAATATGTATAAAAAACAATAAAATTGATACCCATACGCATGTTATCAAGAACATACACGTACGCCACATTATGTATGGGTTTATATACGCAATGCTACCTAGGTCTAATGTTTTATCTTCAAGCGTCACAAAGAATAAGCCTCGAGGCAAAATAATATAGATCAAATTTTTAACCAACTCACTTTTTATTTTTTTTTGTCTACTTTAAAGACAATTGAGAACTTAATTACACAAAATATATAGATTAAGATTTTACTTTTCTTTGTTTTTTTTTAAGATGTGATTTATTTGAGTGTTAAAGCTTATCTCGTTAGATCATACCCAATCAATGTCTCACCATATCCACCGCTGCGTAGCACGACAAATGTGTTCGCGGCCCTTTCTGTTCGAACGAATGCGTTCTCCCGTTTGCGCGAACGGGGCGAGAACACGTTCGCGAGAACGTGTTTTCAAGGCCCGCGAACGGGGTTCGCCTAGGCCGGTACCGGTCGCCTGCGGGGCTTTGGAGGGCCCTAGGGAGCATCGGTATGTGTATGTGTGTGTGTGTGTGTGTGTGTGTGTGTGTGTGTGTGTGTGTATGTGTGTGTGTGTTTGTGTATGTTTGTCTGTCTGTCTGTGTATGTGGGTGTGTTTGTCTGTATATGTGTATATGTGTGTGTCTGTTTGTGTATGTATGTATGTGTGTGTCAGTGTGTCTGTGTGTAAGTGTGTCTGTGTGTCAGATTGTGTCAGATTATGTCAGACTGTTTCGCCGGACTTTGCATCAGACTGTACTGGATTGTTTCGTCAGACTGTGTTAGTGTATGTGTGTGTCAGGGTGTCTGTGTGTCAGACTGTGCCAGACTGTTTCGTCGGACTTTGCATC
>BFEA01000025.1:1306447-1317260 GCA_003427395.1 Chara braunii | reverse complement strand
CCCCCGGCCTCCTCTCTCCCTCCCTCCCTATCCGAAGAATTCTGTTGGTCTATACAACTTAAAGTTTAAACCTGACTTTTCCATCACCGCTTTTTCTCACAAAAGAGAGTTTGCCCCCGTTCCAAAAAAAAAAATGGGTCCTTCGGGACATCCGTTAAAATTGGAACGATACAGAGAAGATTAGCATGGCCCCTGCGCAAGGATGACACGCATAAATCGAGAAACGGTCCAAATTAAAAAAAAAAAATAAAAAAAAATGGTGTGAGCCTTTATCTTTCTCTCATGAATATCTGAAGATAACACCGCCATTTTGTTTTTGTCTTTTGTGCTTATTGTAAGTAGTGGAGCCCCTGGAGCGAGGCTCTTTCCCTCACGAGCTCACACTTCATTCTTTGGTGATCGCAGGTGGAAAGAGATCCAGGGCAGTATCCCTTGTGATCAGTCCAACATTGTTGGGGGGGGGGCGGTGATTTACGGGACTTGGGTCCGTGGACCAAGTCTCTGGGATGCAACCCGTACGACCTCGGTTCACGGACCCAAGTCCCGTGGCATTGGGTGGCAAGATGTCAATCCAAACCACCTTCATGTGCGGGCCTTCACAGCATCGACGGGAACCCCTTGAGTGGAGGACCAACCGCAAGGTCCCACTTGCACAGATTAAGTGATACTGGCCGTAGATAACGGAGATCGACGGCGTAAATCTCTTTATCCATGCTAGTGGGACCTGGCCCCGGCTCGGTCGATGGTTCCATTCTGGTACCTTCTTCCCTCGAATACAACGAACGGTCATTGAAAGCTGTATGTAGACGGAAAGATACCCCAAATACAGCTATAATGACCGTACGTTGTATTCGGGGGACGAAGGTAGTCGTGGGGAGCTGCACCAATTGGTGCGGAACAACCCTCAGCATGCCGCGGCCGCCTGCTGCCCGCCTCTCTCTCTCTCTCTCGCTCCCACCCTTCTCCACGACTACGTGCTCCTGGCATACTCGGACTATAGGACTTTTCTAAATGAATCTGACCGTGATGACGGCAAGACCCGGACGAACCTGACCGCAATCACGCCAAAAGCTTAGTACGAAAAGTCGTATTGCGAGTATGCCCTCAGTTAACGCAAACAGTTGGCGAAAACCAGTCCACCTCCTCTATTGCTTTTTAAGTCGTATTATCTTTTTAATACACCTCCTCTATTTAGCTATAGCATGGCGGAGGAGCACGTTGTCTTTTTTTTTCCCTCCTTTTTTTTCTTCCCCCCTCGACCTTTTTTGCTCGACTGGGCCGGTATCTGTTTTTGGAAGTTTTTCCCTCCTCGACTGGCGTAGCGCTGCGGCATTGACAGTCGCCCGTTAACAACAAATTCGCTACTTGTACTATAGGAGATAACTTTTTTTTTTTTTTTTTTTTTTTCGGGAAAAGGTGGAGGATCCTTTATTCAGAAAAATTCCGAGGCCGAGAATCCTCAACAAACAACCCGGTTGTGAACGAATCCGGAAACTCAAACTCACTGGCCTGCCAGAATCTGCACTAGTTTGCTTAGGACGAGTTGTTCTTGCAATACTCTGTCTCTGGCCTGAGCGTTTTCCTGTCTGGGATAAAAGTCGAGCCCTCTGCTCTTCATAACTACTGTTCCTAACTGCCCTCTACACTAAAAGAACCAATAGAATCAATAAAACAAGGAGGAAACCGGGCTAAAGCGCAGGTCTGCCCCGGACTGCTAGACGCCCGGACCTTCCTAAGTACTCCATCCTGTCCCCACAAAAGTTCCCCCATTACTGCCTGCCTCCTGCGACAGTAAATAACCGAGTACTGAGGTTGGAGCCTACTCCCCTTTGACCAACCAAGAGCAAAATTCTAATTTTCCTTCTGCATCTACATTAACTAGCCAATTATTAACTTTCCCCGCACCCCAAGTTCTCAGAAACCAGCGAGAGTTACTGCTGAACCTGTTTCCTTCACACCTTTTCCTGTTCCAATCTGCCAAAATATAATGTCTCAGTCTTGAACGAATCATTGCTTTGATTTCAGTATCTGCAGTACCCTTGCCCTGAAAGCACGCTCTGTTCCTACAGTCCCAGATGACTGAAAAGATTAACGCCCTGCATGCTTGCACTACATAACCACAACTATCAGCGTTCGACATGCCTTCAGGTAGGATGCCAAGAAGTACCCAATCCCTGTCCCAAGCCCATTCCCATTCCGCAAAATCGTACCAATGAGCGGCCCACCAGTCCCAAATTCTTTTAGAAGCAGGACAATCCCACCAGAGATGACAGGTCGATTCAAAAGCCCAGGTACATCGAGTGCATGAAATTCTGATTTCCATCCCTTTACTTGCCAGCCAAACGGCCGAGGGGGTGACTAAGAGTGATAATTGCCACAGAATTGCCGCATGTTTCTGTGAAGGAAGTAGTTTAAGCTGAGACCAGAGTTTCCGAACGCCTACATTAAAGGTACTTGGAAGAGTTATTGGCCTGGTGCCCCATCGTTCAGTAGCCACTGCTATCGGAAGTTTCTGATGTGGTATAACTGAGGCACTTCGAAGGCCCTGATACAAGAGCAGAGTTTCACCCTTTCTTCCTCTACCCCTCCATCCCCAACCTCCTGGATCCAGTTTACAGGACCTTAACGTCTGATTGGAGATCCTCTTCACAACATGCTGCTCCTCATCCCAAATCTCCTCCTTTCTGACTTGATCCAGGACTGTTCCCGGTAACGGAGATAACGGATTGACAAAGATAGGGAAAAAAAAAAAAAACAAAAAAAAAAACAGCAAAACAACTTTAAAAAAGAAACAGCAAAGATAGTAGTGGGCAGGTAGATGACAGGCGGGCAAAATTCAAATTTTCAACGACTACCAGACTGGATCGGCCTCTGTTTATTTTCGGCTTTGACATCGAAAACAAATCGGAGCTTGCGCCGCCTGACAGTCCACTGACACGTTAGGGCCAGTTTAGGGTACTTTCCCTTTTTTTGCTTCTTTGTTGTTTATTTGAGTTTAGGGTACTTCGGCTGGAAAGGCCGTCGCGTGGTGGGCTGAAGCACACCTTTTTTAGTTCTTTTTCCCTTTTTCGTTTTTTGATTGGACCATGGACCTCGCTCCACTAGTTCCAAAAAGGCTCAGAATGAGAATGAATCTTCCGGTAGAACATGGAAAGATGCACCGGCGTATTTCTTGTTTTTTGTTCATATGGTGAGTAGTCGAGCGAGGGCGGATTTTGCGAGTATGCGTGTAATCTCTGCCTCGTTCCGCTTTCAACGGATCGTCCGGAAGTTGTTCATTTCTGGCCGTCGATTTCTGCAATCTAGGTTCCGAATTGAGGGGTACAGGTAAGTGGGGACTACTGTAGTCTTTTTTTTTTTTTGTTTTTTTGTTTTTTTTTTTTGGACGAGTCCAATTGTCGAAAGAAAAAAGGGCTAGCCTTTTTTCTCGCTTGCCCTCATTGTTTCCCCCCCCACCCACCCCCCACCCACTTCCCTCCCGAATGTTTTGAATCTTACAGAGTGTATTTCTTTTTTATTTGGGCCGAGTCCAACATGTCATTCCAAAATTGTCTCTCATTGAGGGCGTGGTCCAACTAAGGTAAGTTTATAGCCCATAGATCCTTCTCATCTTTACTATATGTAACGGAATCCGACGGCCCGTAACGGAGAATGCTGCTCGATGGGACCTGTCTCAAGATAGGTCCAATCTGAACGCGAAGAGGCTACGCTGACTCGTATGTTGCAGCAATGCCGAAGGCTAGCCTAGCCTAGCCTACCCTATCGTGCACCCTACTGTACCCTACCCAACCCTACCGGTAACCTACCCTACCGTCTTCCCCCGAACATAACGCATCCTTGAAATGAATGTATACAAACTATATTTCCGGCCAGATACAGCCAAAATGCGGGTGCGTTGTGTTCGGTAGAAGACGGTAGCCTACCGTAACCTACCTTACCCTAGCCTACCTTAACCTACCTTACCCTAGCCTACCCTACCCTACCCTAGCGTAGCCTAGCCTAGCCTTCCCTGTTGTCAAAAGGGCTTTTCTTTGCATCATTGACGTCCCCTCGCTGAGATAAATACCCTTTGGCAGCAAGCAGCGTCGCAGTTAACACCATTCCGTGTTTGTGGCCGTCGATCGTTGTAATCTACGATCCAGGATGAACGGAAAAATTGCAGGCAAGTGGGCCGTCGCCCCGAAATGTCTTTTTTTCCCCCCCTTTTCCTTTCCCGAGTCTCTGTTATCGCCCCGAGACATTCATTCACCTAATTTACTGTTTTTTTTTGTTTTTTTTTTTACACTAATTTGCTGTTTGGATTCGCTTCCGGACAACAAGTTGGGAGCGGTCTGACAGTGTGTGAGGGCGACTGTTTAGTAGGGTTTAAATTTAGTCTATCTTCCTTTTCCTTTTTCCTCATTTAGCCGTTAGTACCTCTTAAAAATTTTACGGAGGCATATATGTGAATAGAAGACAGAAGTTCCAAAGCGGGGCTTTGAAGCGCGTAAAAAATAACAATTGCACGATTTTTTTATTTTTGTTTTTTTTGACGTGGGGCTGTTGGGTTATGGCGGCGGAGGGGGGGGGGGGAACGCGTCGAGGTGTGCACGCTTTGTGGATTGTCTCTATACCATACCGTGTGTACGCTCAGTAGGGAACAGTATTAAAATCATACCTACTGTCTTCTGCCAGCCACAAAGCACCCTCGTCATGAACGTATACAAGCCATCTTTCCAGCCCGGTACATTCACTATGAGGGTGCGTTTTGTGTTCACGGCAGGGGACGATAGTCCAAGCGATCACTAGCTGAGCAGATCGATCATTCTCGCGGCCAACAATCGAATGGCTCGCCTTGCTCTGATTTCACATGTCTCCTGTTTTTCTTTTTTGGATCTCTGATCGTCTATTATCGACGATCGACGGGCTGGAACGCAGAGACAAGCTGAATAAGTGGTACCTCGTCCCCGGGGCGAGGTCCCACTTACACTGCTGCTTAWTTTCTGGCCGTTGATCTTCGCAATCTACGGTCAGATGCTCAGAATTTGGCTGAGTGGGACTTGGCCCCCGGAGCACGCACGCATACATTGCTACTATCGGTAGTGTCTGCTGAGTTTTCCGGCAAAAAATAATAGAACCAAAACATAAGCTTTGAAATTCTATTTTATACAGAACTTGGGCAAACACACAAGCTAAATGAAGGTAAGTAAATGGGCCCACTAGTTACGGCTGCTGTGTCGTAATCTCTCTCTATATGTGTTTATTTCTATTCTAGTTTTTATCTATTCTTTTGCGTTCCATGCGACACTCAACTTTAGTCTCCAGTAGATGCGGCTGCCCACGAATATAGACCGGAGAGCAGCATTCGAGAATACAAAAGATGAATGGGACAAGAAAGCTAACAGTTTTTTGTATTTACGTTTTCAAGGTTAAATATCTATTTAGACTCCTTTTTTTTCCCTCCTCTTTTTTTAGCGAATATCTGAACTCAGTCCTGCAAAACTGTAGGTGATA
Organism: Chara braunii; assembly: GCA_003427395.1. Classification (NCBI taxonomy): domain Eukaryota; kingdom Viridiplantae; phylum Streptophyta; class Charophyceae; order Charales; family Characeae; genus Chara; species Chara braunii. The sequence goes on along the minus strand of BFEA01000025.1, from coordinate 1,311,767 downwards.
ACCCGAGTCCTTTTTTGTTTTGTTTTTAGTGTAGAGTCTTACTTTTAGTGTGGCTGGCCGAGCTTCCTTTCCTTTTCTTTTCTTTCGCTTCTCTTTTCTCTTTAAATTTCCAGAAAAACGAGGACAACAGCGCAGCATCCTTGGCTTACAGTTGGTCGACCATTCGGGGTGAACTCAGTGCACTCCACTACTCTATACTCTAATCTAGAATCCAACTGTCAACACACTGCACAAAAGGAGTCTCGCTCTACTGATCTAGACTCTCGAAAAATTTTGGGAGTCCGCCGTCTAGAGCTCTCAGAGCGGAACAAGTCACGATTAAACCACATGCTCCGCGGCTTGTACAGGCCCCCGTCAATTGCTTGAGAGTTTCAGCCGCGGCCTTGCGATCGTACTCTCCACGCGTTAGCTAGGTCCTTCATCGAACAAAACTCCTCCCTTCCCTCCACTTGCTCTTAGATTGGGAGGCGGGACTTAAGAAGTTGGACTGTTGGAGTGCACTACTCCGGGATATCACTCGCTACCTCACGAAACATCACTCACTACCTTACCACTGAACGGTTCGATTGTAGTGATGTCTCGCTGTGCACTGCGAGACATCACTACCTTAACAACTAAACGGTTCGTTTGTAGGGCCCCTACTCCAGCTCTACTCAAGAAAAAAGAGGCCGCACGTGGGGAAAGGAGGACCACCCTTGAAAAATGCGGAGCTGTTGGCGGTGGGAGGTGCAGGCAGTGGGAGCTTCAGGCGGTGGGAGCTGCAGGTTGTGCAGTCTAGACGTTTGTAGAGCTCCTGGCATGAATGCATCTAGATGCAAATTTGGTGAGTTCAGTTCTAGAGGTTGGAGCAGCAGGCTGTGCACTCTAGAAGTTTCCAGCGTTCCTGTCATGAATGCTCTAGATGCAAATTTGGTGATTTCAGTTCTAGAGTAAGTGGAGCCCGGACTCACGAAATTTGGTGAGTCTACAGTAGTGGACAGAGCTTGGTGGAGCGAGACCCAAGCTGTCTCGCTCTTGTCCAGAATCCAGATCGTTTGTTTCTGCCCGTCGATTTTGGCCATCTACCACAAACAGTGAAGAATTCGGGTAAATCATTTACCAGAATTGCGAGATGTATGAGTAAATGGGATGTCTTTGGGCGGCACACGAAACGAAAAACGAAACGAATGAATATTCCCACAGAAAATGGCCAGGTTCATCGGTTTGCTATAAATGGTAACGAGTGTATTTTGCCACCTTTGTTAACCAGATGGACTCGTTTCGTTTTCGTTTCGTGTGCCGTGCGGCGAGACCCTTTTACCCCCCCTAAGTTGCTCAGGAGACTCGGACAACTGGCACGGGGATAAGGTCACACTTGACCCGAGTGATCGTTTTTTCTTCTTTTATTTTTTTCTTGTCTTTTCTTTTTTTAACACAAGTGATTGTCGGTCGTCGGACGTGAATGGATCTGGAGGGTCCGAGATCAAGTGGTCGAAACTGAGGTCGAAGCCTTTTGTTTCTTATAGAAGGACGGCAGGACTAGAGAGGGAGAAAGACGTGGGGGAGGGAGGGGGAGGGAGGGAGAGTGGAAAAGGGGAAGAAGAGCCTTTTCCTAATCGCTACCTTCAATGCTGGCAATGTGTCATATTTGACACGTGTCGTACCTAGCTCTCGTACAACTGGCAATATCCTATACCTTGGCCAGCGCAATTCGCAATGTAATGGATAACAGGAGAATACGTACGGAATTGTTGGCCCCCCCCAAAAAAAAGAAAAAAAAAGAAAAGAAAAAGACGCGTCATTGAAAAGAGTCATAAAAGCGAAAGTTGCAAAGTGGAAATAGCTCTCCGAACATTGCAATTCATAAAAACCAAATGGCGAGTCATGAGAAACGAACAGCCTCGGTAGTGAAATGATGTATCTATTTATTCTCATTCTCGAAATGTGTATTTGACTGTTTGGGCTCCCTCCCATGTGTGATGGAGACAGGACGCGAAAAGAGCGAGAGCGAGCTAGAGAGAGAGAGAGAGAGAGAGAGAGAGAGAGAGAGAGAAGTGGTGGGGAAGGTTCACTTTAAGATCAGATGCGCTGTTGGTCAAAGGCCTCCGATTTTCCTCGGAGAGTCATCTGCATCCGGTGAAGCACTTGAAAGTTGTCACGCACAATATATATATATCGTCACAAATAGAACTGCCCGGTAAACCGTAGGCAGAGAGAGAGAAGAGGACAACAAACGAGGGGCTGTGACAAACTGTTTCGTCGGAGTTTCACCGACTCATCAGGAGGCTGTATATATATATATATATATATATATTTGTATGTAAATATAAATATATATATATATGACGATATATATGTAGTTGAAGTATCAAAATGTATATTTTGGAGGTGAACGAGGGCGGGAAAAAAAAGACAAAAAAAAAAAGAAACGAAAAGCATGCCACGAGTGAAGCAACCTCCCCAAATGAAGTAAACATTTAATGTCGAAAATTCGAGACGAGTGAGCCGATTACTTGGACACCGTGTCGATGATTGCACCGTTTCCAATGCCCTGTGCTACGACTTCTCCCGGCCCGTCCTGCTCTTCATCTGCCACAGACCTGCCACTGACCTGCCACCGGCCCACCGGGCTGCCACAGGCCTGCAGCACCTGCGTCACTGCCGCGGCTGTCGTGGTACTGTGTATAGACTTTTCTGACGAACAATCTGCCTTTCTTTTCTGGAAGGAGAGTCGTTACGAAAACGCCCAACACACATACACACACACACACACACACAGAGCGAGAGCGAGCGAGAGAGAGAGAGAGAGAATAATAGCAAAGCAACAGTAGCAGCAATTCTGTAGATCGGCAATGTGAAGACGATGGCTAGAGACCTTTTCCTTGTTGTGCTTTTTTTTTTTCTTCTTTTTTTTCTTTTTTTTGAAGGGAAAAATTGGAGAACAGAGAGCTGTTCGATGTTTGTCTGTGGCAGTGACGTGACCATGAACACCTCCTCATCACCTACCTTTCCAAAGACTGTACCAGTTACGTCGTATCGAATGCATGAAATGATGTCGTGTGCTGGAAATTCGATGTGATGTGAGGGCACGCGTGATTCTCTCTTTTCGTCTTTCGTTCGTTTCCTACCGTCCAACTTGAAGGGGAATGTAATATGTAATATGTATGGGTAGGTACTCTCTAGGGGGTAACCTACCCCTACTCCTACCCCTACCCCTCCTACGTGAACGGTTGCAGATGTGAGATGCTCATTTCACTGATTTCAGACGTCGGGCGAATCTGAACCAATAAGACGAAGCAAGCTCTTAGTTTGACCCCTCCGATATCTGTCCTTTTAATTCCGTGAGAGCCGTTTCCTGGCGTTACCCCCTGACCACTCTCTTGGAAATTGTTAAGTGCCTTTTTTTTTGTGGATCAAGTGAACAAACTCATTCGCGGTTCCTTCGTTTCATCAGTAGAGAGTCAGCTTCCTCTTATTCAGTCACGGCTGAATAAGCCATTTCTGTGCTTAATTTAGAAACCTTCTTACTTATCCGCCATGTTCCCACCCCTTCTCTCTCTCTCTCTCTCTCTCTCTCTCTCTCTCTCTCTCTCTCTCTCTCTCTCTCTCTCTCTGTGTTTGTGTGGTCGGTTCGAACACGATAGAACCCGGCATGCTATAATTTGATTGCGAGTTTAATGTATGGTTGAGGAATAAAACTTTTTATTTCTCGTGCTTGATGAGTCGCTGACATGGAAAGAGAAGAGTTGGCTTGGATGGAGAGGGATTTGATCTCAGACGTGCTTCGTAGTCTATTTTCAAATATCGCTACTGCTTGCGCAGTTGAGCTTGACCGCATCGGATTCGGCATAGGGCAGACGGATGGACCAAAAGGGAAGCTTGCAGATAAGCCTCTGCTGAGCGGCTGCACGCTTGCTACTGACCTCACTGCACCTCAGTACCTCTCGTTTCCCATCGTTAGCGAGGGATCTAGGTACATCTCTCTCTCTCTCTCTCTCTCTCTCTCTCTCTCTCTCTCTCTCTCTCTCTCTCTCTCTCTCTCTCTCTCTCTCTCTCTCTCTCTCTCTCTCTCTCTCTCTCTCTTGTTGTTTGGATAAGTCACTTACTAAATGATTTCTCTGCTCGATAGTGATATCGGGATGGGAGAGCTGGGAGAGCTGCACGATTATTTGATGGCTCATCAGCATAGTACAGCAATATCAGAGCAGGAGATGACTTAGCACGCTAAAGCACATGGAGAACGGACATGGAGTTCGGCATAGCATGCCATTTAGCATGCTAAGGCACGTAGAGAGGGTACATAGAGCACATCACATCACAGCATGCTACTTAGCACGCCAAGGCACACAGAGAAGGGATATAGAGAGTACAGCAAACCATGCCACTTTGGCACTTAGCACGTCAAGTCACACAGAGACGGGACATAGAGTACAGTACAGCATGCTACGTAGCACGCTAAGGCACACAGCGAAGGGGCATAGAGTACAGCACAGCATGCCACTTAGAACGCTAAGGCACACGGAGAGAAGGGACATAGCCACATAGAAATGGCACATAGGCACGTAGCGAAGGCACATAGAGTACAGCACAGAATGCGGTGGCCTCGTGCTGTTTGGCTATTTCACAAATGAGAATGGCTAAGTGTGACTAGGTCTGAAAGACTGAAAGGAGATTAGGGGAAGTTAGGCTCTGTTAGATTGTGAGCTCTTCCGATGAAGATAGGGATGTGTATCGCACTTGGTGTTGTCAGTCGGGACAGGGAGTGTGGGGGGGGACAAGTGGTGTGAGAGTATGTACTACGTACATATCATTGGAGTTTGTTTCTGAGCTGTTTTTGGTTTGGGAGGGGAAATATGCACTGTAAGGGTGGCAGTGTGCTTCGATAGGGATATAGAGGGAGGTGAGGAGGAGGAGGCGGAGGAGGAGGAGGAAGAGGAGGAGAGGAGGGGGAGGTGGTTTCTCTAGGAATGGAGGATGGAAATAAATTATGGCAAATTTGAAATCCATCCATTTGGAGAAAAGTGGCATTCCAAATCGTACGTTATCATCGCATGATGGCCCTTGATGGGTCAATGATGTCCATGCATATTCCAGGGAAGAAAGTTGGCATTAGGTGGTTTCCGGGTCTTTTCCCCGCTAATGTTAAACGCCCCCTTTACGCTTTCTGTTGCATGAACAGCCGTCCTTGCCTACATCTACGTGCGTTGGGACTCGAAGAAAACGATCCCAACAAAGAATTATGTGTGCTTTAATTTCTCGGCTGCTGTCTACCCCACCTCTCTCTCTCTCTCTCTCTCTCTCTCTCTCTCTCTCTCTCTCTCTCTCTCTCTCTCTCTCTCTC
>BFEA01000025.1:1267100-1282305 GCA_003427395.1 Chara braunii | reverse complement strand
TGTGTGGATGTCTCTACGTCTGTGTATGTATGTTTGTGTGTGTGTGCATGTGTGCGTGTGCAGGTGTGCGTGACACTGCGTGTGTGTGTGTGTGTGTGTGTGTGGAAGTCTGCTCTCAGCAACGCCGCCACGTGTATCAGGCTGGGCAAGGCAGTGTGTACAGGCCCCTTTTTTGTACAGCGTGGCCGACGAATTTGCCGTTGACAGGTGGAAAGCAGAGGAGAGGGAGAGGGGAGAGGTCTAACTTAGTGATTTGGGGTATTTTCTAGCATCGGTGGGAAGAGACTCAGTACTGATGTTACTCGCTCGATGGGAAGACGCAACACCGAAGCACAAAAATTAGATATTAGATGAGATGAGACGGAAGAGTTGGACAAGTTAAAACATAGTCGAAGCTGAAATTTGTAAATGTATATAGAGAGAGATCACTCCTGTCTTTGCATTTGTTCTGCGTACTAGATCTGATGAGAATAAACCATGCAATTGCTACTCCTCGTACTCGATGGTCGGTGGGAAACTGCGACTATTTAAAGAAGAAGAAGAAGAAGAAGAAGAAGAAGACGAGTGGAGAAGTCTTAGACGAGTGTAGAGGGGAAGTGTAGAGGGGAAGAGGGAAAGAGGGTTCCTACCCAAAAGCTTAGTCATTGCAAGCTTTTGGGCTCGGTCAGCTCAGAGTCTTTCCTCCATTGCCTTCCATCGCAATCATGCCATCCATGCCGTCTTCTTGTTGTGTTCCGAGCGGAAAAGCTACCATCGTCAACAAGGGGCATGTGTGAAAATGAAGGAAGGTAAGTGGAGGGCTGACGGGAACCACCCACCCACCCGACGTTTGGTGTGTGCTCTCTGCTTTCCTGCCTACGTTCTTTCTTCTCTCTTTTTGAGTTTTGTCGATTTTGGTTTTCAATCGTGTTTCAAACCTCACAGACACACGCAGAGAGAGAGAGAGAGAGAGAGATGGTATTGGAGATCAGATGGACTTGATGATTCAATTTTCCACGTGGTGGATTGGTTTTACGGTTAGCGGATAAGTTCCGTTTTGTTTTTCTCTTTTTTCTTTCTTATTTTTTCCACCTTGTTTTTTTCTTGGTTCTGTCTTTTTTTTTTTACCTTGTTTTTTAGGTCAATCGAGGTCAACGATTGATTCGATGTATTGGGCAACAATTTGATTGTGTTTATCCTTTTTTTTTTTTTTTTTTTTTTTTTTTTTTNTTTTTTTTTTTTTTTTTTTTTTTTTTTTTTTTTTTTTTTTTTTTTTTTTTTTTTTTTTTTTTTTTTTTTTTTTTTTTTTTTTTTTTTTTTTAATCATTGAGTTTTCACGACGACGGTTTTCTCGATGTGCGGCCGACTTTTTTTTTTTTTTTTTTTTTTTTTTTTTTTTGAGGGTTCTTCACTGTCCATTAAAATTAAGTTCGCAAAACAAGTCTGTAAACACCATGGAAATTCATTTGTTTTCGTTTTTTTTTTTTTTTTTTGGTTTAAAAGGGGTCCTTGAATCTAGTAGGAAGCATTTGAAAAGAATCATTCATCGAGAAAAGGACGACACGCATAAATCGAGAAATGGTCCAAATTTATATGTCTTTCTTTTTTTTTTCTTTTTTTCTTTTTTTTCAACAATGGCAGCTAAATGTCATATGATCCAGGCACTGAGGCCTGATTCATATGACGGCTGCTTTAGAACTATAAAAGCCGAAAAACGGGTCCGGCATCCCTTACATCATAGAAAAAAGTTGAACACACCCAGGAAAATATCCTGTTCCATTTACCCTAAATTAATCTAATGTGTGAGTTATCCCTAATCTATCAGTATTCAATCCTACATCCCTCACAAAGGCCAACCATTAACCCTGGTCACAGTCAGCAGTGAAAACTGAAAACTCAAAAAATCAGCAACTCAACACAGAAACATAGACAAATGCAATGTCCCTAAGTCGTACTAAAACTCACATATGCAGACTCAGTGACCTAGGGAAGAAAACATAGAGGAAGAAAACATAAAATAAGGCATAAAACCAACAAGCAGAAGTTAGTACGAAAAGGCAGCAACTGACCATCATTGTCTTAATCAGTACAAAAAGGCAGCAACTGACCATGGTTTTCATAGGAAGAAGGTAGAGAATTTCAGTTCCGGGTACAGTGGAGGTTGCTGTTGGACCCTCGGCAGTGGAATTTCCGCCCGAACCATTGGGGGCGTGATTCTCTCTCCCCTTCTGGTTGCTGAATTCCGAAGTGTCCATAATGTCCAGAGAATGGAGGCTCTCGAAGTTTCTTCTGCATAGCCAAGTTGTCCCGGAACTTGCGTACGTCTCGATGCAGACCCTAGCAGCACAAAATCATCAGTCCATCTTTCAGCTGTTGCCGGCACGGGCACTGATGAACTCCTCCACCATGCCCACAAAGGGCGGGCCAAGTCACAAAACAAACAGAAGTGTTGCAGGTCTTCCAATATCACTCCCGGACATAGCTCACAGCATGGCGAGGCCGTGTGCGTTTTTCTGGCACACCACATCGCTGTGGGAAGGGCTTGATGAGCGATCAACCAGAGGAGTCCTGAATGCTTCACCACTGACAAGTCCATTAACAGTTTCCAAAAAGCTGGCAATGCAGCTGCTAGACGCGGCAAAGAATCCATTATCCAGTTTGTGGCCATCCATGTCCTGGCCACAATCCAGTTTACATCCAGTTTTGGCCTAGCAATTTGATACCCTATTCTAACTATGTAATCATACAGCGGTACATAACCTCGTCTTTTAAGTGCATGATCCCATTCCCAATTTCTTGGGTCTACTGGCAAGCTATAGGCCGGTACCGACAAGACGTAGGGACGACATTTGTCATTGGTTTCCGGCACACACACAGGAATCAACTGGTCTAGTGAGGAAAAAGCTCTGTGGGGGCAGTGTCGTTGCATCACTGGGCCCAGAGCGGTGGCTGCATTCTCGGATTGCCAGGCGGAAGCATCGATGACCTGCGCAGGTGAGATAGAATCCACCCTCCAGATGCAGCCAGAAATATCATTCTCTGCAGATCTATACCGCATCCCTGCTGCAGGCTGTATTCCCAGCCGGAATACATCAACCCATTCCTGGGGGATCGCGTGTTGGAGCATCTGTAAGTGTTGTTGCTGGCGCCAGAGTCCCGTAAGTTTGGCACTGAGTTGGTCTTGTGGTTTCCAGTCCTTTGTCACCATATCCCAGATGTCTGCAAGAGTACCCACCCCTCGTGACAACCAAGCATCCCCAAAGGCTCCGACCCCAAAGCAGGGGAACGGGGTGCCTTGCAGGGATAAGACGTATGGGTTGTCAAAACACGGTTGGGTGAGCAGTCTTTCTGCAGACTTATCTGGCTGTTTCAAATGCGGTATGCAATTTTTCCATGCTGCCAAAATTCCACTCCACAATCCTTGAGTAGGGCGGTGTGAGAATTGGCAACCACAGATAACGGCAGTCTTCCCAGCCCCAATGGTTTCGCAAAATAAGCTCTGCCAATTGTCTCCATGTGGGAGACGGCCCTTCAAGGATGGCCCAGATTATCCATCTAACCAAAAGTGCTCCGATTTGTCTTTCGGGATCCAAAATCGACATTCTTCCTTGCTGCTTAGGTTGGGTCAGTACATCCCAGGCCACTTTTGGAAGGAAATTGGCCTCCCCTCCATCCTCCTTCCAGATGTAATGTGTTAGGATGCAACGGCTAAGTTGCAGTGTAGGCACATCGAGTTGGCGGATGGCTCGCTGATACCAGATTGTTGATAATATCGCGTTGTTTATTACCAATCCTCTGCCTGTGAGACTGACCCCTCTAACTCGGAACCATGGCCGAAGGGCTTTCCTCAAGGAAGAGATTACTGGAGTCGAGTCCAACAATATTTGGGGTGAAAACGTGACCCGGTGGCCTAGCAAAGTCTGTGACGCGCTAACCTCACGCCCTGCGCTGTCTTCCGTTCGGAGTGTTTAATTTGCGGAAGGGGGCCCCGGAAAGATAGCGAGATGGGGTGTGCCAAGGACCGAAGTCCCCCGTGCTGGTCCGACTTGGTAAGAGGGGAGGGTCCGTCACTATGCGGATGTCCAGGGAGAGAAAGGCGCGTGCGGGACGTTCGGCGCGGGGAAATTCAATCCAAAAAGTATCGTTGAACTTCCCAGCGGGCCGTTGCCCTTCGCTTCGCGTGACAGGGGGCGGGTACACATTTGGTGTCTCGTTTTCAGATCAAGTCGCCACGCCGCTCATTGCACAACTGAAAGTCTGACGTGGAGGGTCTCAACCGCGTAGCTCATTCCTACTGTTCGTCCTCACTCCATACACGGTAGTGGAAGCCTTTTGATTGGTAACACTCGAGGCGACAACAGTCGCTGCACAGTGTTAGGCCAATGGGGCGCCACTGCCCTCCACGGATTGACAATCAATTCCTTGAATGGTAACAGCGGTGAATAAGGCGGAAAATGCGTATCAATGATGACAAAGCCCGCTCCGACAAATCCTGAGCATCGAGTTTCGGGAGGGAAATATTATCGGCTGCCGATCTTGGCGATGGCTTCTCGTACGTCCCACTTGCATACACGTGTCCTTTTCTCGTTATACGGGAAGGGACGTGGTGGGAGTACGGGAGAACGACACCCAGTCGGAGTGAGGCCTTCAGTCCACATGGCAATCTACTCAATCGCAAGAGTCGGTATCAGTCATTCATCTTTAATCCCCCGTCTATCGATCGGACTTTTCTGCTTATCCCCTTTATTTATCCGAAACATGCGAAGCAGAGTGGGAGCATTCCTTCGTTTCTCAGGAAGAGAGAGAGAGAGAGAGAGAGAGAGAGAGAGAGAGAGAGAGAGAGAGAGAGAGAGAGAGAGGCAGAGAGTTTGCAATGGTCTATGGTTTCGCCAAGCAATTCTCATACAGGAATCGTGGGGACAGTACGCACATCAGGTGGGACACGGTCGGTGATCCACGCATGCAGGCCGCACGTGTCGCCCTTCTTCTCTCTGAGCAGACAGATCGCCTGTCAGGTTGTGCGCAAGGCATTTCGAATCACATTATCGATAGATCTAAACACTCTTGCATTCTCGAACAAAATCCCAACAACATTGTCCTTGCTAATAATTCAATCATTCTCATACATCCTATTGCAACAACTCTTCAGCCTAATCAAAGACCAGTCCATCAACGATAATCTTCATTTGTGGTGACTCGTCGTGGAAGGTGGGAAAATGGCAACCATACATTACTCGGTTTTCCTCGTGCTCTGCACCCGTGCCCCGTCATCATCCCTTGGCTAATCAAAACGCCGGCCCATTAGGCAACCATTCCATGACAAACATACATAGTCATAGGGTAAGCAGGGAGAAGAAGTGCGAAATGGATACAATAAATGACAATCATACAAAAACCCAGAGATAGAAGAATTTTCGGCTTAACTGCCGTGAAGTTACACTCGCACCAAAGAATAGACTCAAAACAAGGAGTCGCATCCGTCGTAAAGATCCGTCATGGCCCCGGGTCATTCATCCACTCAACTCTGGTCACTATCCTCATACATACACCGACGATCCCAACCGTCGCGTGCCACCTGCCACCGTTGTGATCGTCACCCCGCCGACTTAGTTTCTGCGCGAGCTTCCCCCGATCCCACAGTCCGTCGTGGCGATCAGGCGCACAAGCAGTCAGTCTACAGTCAGCCCGTCGGGACTTTTTGACTCGCACCACATGCACATCATCTAGCCACTGCTTCCCGGAAGCTGGCTGACGAGTTGAGAGAGAGTTTTGCGGATGCGCCGACGGAATTTATAGTTGCGAGAAGAGAGAGAGATGCGGGGAAAGATGAAGAGTAGGGTACAGGAGGGTAAGTGAGGGCTTGAGGGTAATCGCCCGTTGAAAGCCATGTTGATCCCTCACAATCCGATCTCAGCCAATCAGAATCGTCGCGCAGTAGGAATCTCCTCTTACACGGCGCTTCTCCGTGGCTAGATGGGAAGAGAGGATCGACCGGGTTTTCGAGCGGAAAGAAGAAGAGTGCGAAGGATAGCGCGAAATGGATCCAAGATTCAAATGATCAAGAAAGAGAAAAAAGGCTCGCGCGTGGAATGAGAGAGAAAAACAGTTACAGGGGGAGAGGGCGAGAAAGCATGTGCGCACGAGGGAAGGCGCTGAGAGGAGCGCGAGAAAGAAGGAGGAGGAAGCTCGTTTGCATGGTGCCGAACAACAAAAGAAAAATGGGCACCGAAACAGTTGTAGTTTTTCCCAGCCCTACGCTAATTCAAAAATTGAAATCACCATATCCACGCGAAAAGTAGACACAGGAAAAGAAAGAAAGTCCTACGCTCGTCCCTATTCCTACAAAATTTCCAGAGTTTTCCATGTCGAGACCGAGAACATTCGCAAGTGAAAGGACACGCCTCGTTCCGTTAATTCCGGAATTCCTGACTGTCGAGCCAAATTCCGAGCGCGCTCACTAAGGCGCGTGTAATTCTCATGCACTTCCAAATAAAAAAATGACGGAATTTCAAGAACTACTAGTGCTGACCTATGTAACTGTTTGAGCGTCGTGAACGCGCGTTCGCGTTCAACTGTGCGTTTGAACGTGGATTTAAATTCGCGTTCAAAATTGAACGGCGTTCAATTAGTTTTTATTTTTTAATTGTTTTTATTTTTTTATCGTTTTAATTTTTTTTGTTCGATATCTAAAAATAACGTTTTTTTTCTGATTTTTTATTTGTGAGTTCTCTATGATGTGGGGTACATGCCTGTTAATTTTGGAGTCATTTTGCTAAGGCAAAAAAAAAAAAAAAAATCGCCAAAGATGGCGGTGGATGGCGGTGTCAAATCGTGTTCGCCCAGTAATTTTTTTACTTTTTATTTTTTGTTTCCACTTTATTTTGCCACCTAAAAAAAATTATTATTTTTTTACAATTTTTCACGAGTTTTGTATAATATGAAGTACACATCTGTAAATTTTTAGGGCATTTGCCTCCGCCAAAAAACAATAAAAAATCGCCAAAGATGGCAGTGTCACAAACGTACTCGCGCACTCACTGATTTCAATTCTCTTTTTACTTTTTTCTATTTTATGTTTTCTAGTTTTATTTCCAATTTGGTAACGAATTTGGATGTAATGCTCAGGCAAATGTTGTTTATTTTATTGTTCTTCACAACATATTTTTTGTTCGGAAATTTTTGAGGTTTTTTTTTTTTTTTTCCCCCCGCGGAATTGAACTCCCCGTTCGGTCGCGTTCATCGCACGCGCGTGCATTCCGTTCAGTTTCTGAACGGAAAACCTGCGTTCAATGAACGCTCGGTTTCATAGGTGCTGACAAACATACAGATTTCGACGAGGTACCTTTAATCGAACAAAAACAGAGGAGGGGTCTCGGGGGCCGATCAAGACACATCTAGATGCAGAGAATACACGGGAAGGGAAGGGGTCCGAAAGATGGCGCAGGTCCGAAAGCTGGTTCATCACATATGTGATGCGCAGGGGGTTCCAAAATTATGCGATCTCCTAATTGCATGCCATGGCGGAGGAGGAGGGAGGGGGAAGAGAGGATGAATGAGAAACCAAGCGTATCAGGAGAGAGAGTGTCCACATCAGCAGAGATAGTCAGGCCAGAGTTCATGTTGACGCCAACGTCAATTGCAATATCTTCGCGAGTTTGCTGGCTCGAGCTGCTGAAATCCCCTTGCCTTCTCAATCACCGGAGATTGTCCAGGTTGTGCCATCATCGTCCATTGATTCTCCGTGTGCTCTGCACCCCTGCCCCGTCATTGGAAGTCCGTCCGCCGGTAGTCGACAAGGAGAGGGTGGTGGAGAGGTCGAGGCCACTCAAATGGGAGTGGAGGGAAGTAATCCGCCGCTTCGTCGCCAAGATCGACGAAGTGTACGATCCCGTGTGCGTGGGGGAAGCGATGATCGGGTCGGGACAGGGATAGCAGGTAGTCGGGACGAGGACGGTATGTCCGGGTCGGGAGGAGAACGGGGACGAAGCGTGGAGGGGGCGGAAATGGAGGGAGATGGTGAGCGAGAGCGGCGGCGCCAACGGGAGGTTGTTGCGCCATCGGGTCGACTCACGGTGTCCGAAGGAATGGCGGGATTCAACGCGGATCCCCCCCGGACGATAGGCGATGCTCGTGCTGGAGGAGCCTCTTCTTCCTCCCTTGACGCGTTGAATCCTGCCATTCCTTCGAACACCGCCTGTCGAAACGATGACCCGGGTGACATAGCCATTGTCGGGCTATCACAGGAAGAGGAGTCGGGGCTCAGGTGTTGACGCCTCTTCTTTCTCCCTTGACGTCGACCGTGCCTCCGACTCCTCTTCCTGTGATAGCGCGACGATGGCTATGTGACCCGGGTCATCGTCCAACGACAGCTCCCCGTTCTCCCGATGGGCCTTCCAAAACTCGTCGAAGTCGGAGTTATCCGGCGCAAGTTCGTCCAGGTCCAAATAGTACCATACCGTAGGATCAGGATTGCTTAGATACTGCCCGTAATCCTCCGTGCAATTCGCCCAGATTACGATTGGCATCAACTTCCTTTCCAGGGTCACAGGTCCAGCCTGGCTTGGATCGCTCGGATTGTAGGAAATGATGTCCGTCGGCAGGTCGTCGACGAGCTGAGACAAGAACGTGAGAAGCTCGTAGGCGACCGTTGCTCGCCCGCCTTTAGCGATTTCGCCGCACAGGAGACCTACCAACGTGCCGTCGGTGGTTGTATCTTTTGGCCACAGCTGCGCCAACACAAGCGAAATCTCGTGACTGTGCTCCAACTCCCGATTGCTGTAATACCGCGACCAATGGTACTTCACTGCGAGCATGCACACACTCACCGTCGCGAATTCAGCCCACTTGCAGATGTAAGCTGGACTGAATGGAGGGGTTGAGGTGGGACGAATTTCCAGAGTGAGAAGGGGATCGGCCCAGGATGGCCAAATGATCGGAAGGTCGGAGGGGAGAGAGAAGGTGGAGAAACGATTCATCGGCGCTCGGGGTAGGAATGGAGATGGGGAAGCGGGCGAGGGGGGCGACCAGTGGCGCTGGTCCGGAGGGAGAAGGTGTCAATACAGTCAGTCCCCACTACTTGTCGCCTTAGCTGGGCCAGCCGCTGCCGCCAATCTGCCGCTAACTCCTGCCCCCACTCATAAAGGCTGGTCACTACTGCATCACGTCGTTGCAAACCAATGATACATAGATCGCCACTGAAAGCCACGATTACCGTCACGTCGCTATGAGTAGGTCGTGAGAAGCGATGAAATCCCGATGCCTCTGCCAAGATGACTGCCGAGCCTTGATCGGGCTCGACGACGGCGCACCAAGCCCAGTGGGTGAAGAGCTGCGCAAATCGGAGAAGGTCAGGACTGAGACGGGGGTGCGCGACTTGGCGAAATTACAACAAAGTTCGAGGTTGAAGAAGCTGGGGTGGAAGAGTCGGCTCAATGACAAAACTCATGGCGAAGGTGAGGGGGAGGTAGAATCAGATGAAGGAAAGGAAGCAAGCTCCTCGTCTGCGCTGGAGGAAGGAGAAGGAGAGGGATTGGGGTTTTCAAAAGGAGGGAGGGGGCGAAGGTAGGAGGTGTGGCGGACAATGGGAAGGGAGCTATGGTTGGCGTTGGCCTCAGGCGCAATGCGCACCGTGTTGGCTCCGTTAGGGCCGAGTTCTACGACGCGAAAGCAACCAGAGAATTTGGGAGTGAGTTTACGGTTTCGTGCACATTTGCGCACCTGCACAAGATCCCCTAGCTTATATTGGTATTGTGGGCCCGCATTCCCATTCCGAGCCTCATAGCTACGAACCTGTCGACCGTGGGCCAGTTCGGTCATTTTTTGTCTTTTCCAGCCTAGCTTAGGAATGAGTCAGACCCTTTCCATCAAATCCGCATACCGCTTCGCCTTGGCTTTAAGGCTCGCACATGTGTCCCTGCCCCCTTTTCGGCAATTTCTGTGATACCTCGATTATCGACGCATGGAAGGCTATTGGTCCGAAGCTGGAAGGGGGTAAACCCCGTGGATTCATGAGGGGTCGATCGATGGATCCCAAAGATCTGATAGACGATCTGGGGCCAAGGATGCGTGTCACGAGCCGCCAAGTTCCTACGGAGGGCGGTCTTAATCATGCGATTCGCATTCTCAGCCAACCCGTTCGACTGGGAAACATGGGGAGCGGTGTGTCGAAGAGTAACGCCACGACGCATTAGTAATTTCTCTACCTTAGCCTTGAATTCGGATTCATTATCGGTTAGAATCTCCTCTGTATCTAAATGGGTATTGAGGAATCGATCGATGTATGTGGCTATTTCTGAGGCCTTACGGGTCTTACACGGGTAGACTTCGATATATTTCGAGAAATGGTCGACTAATACCAAGAGGATGGAATACTCGCAGCGGTTGGGGCCAGGTGGCACGTCAATATCTATCGTATCCATTCTGACCCACTAAAAAGGTCGTTCTACCTCTGTCGGGACTATCGTATTTGGTCCACGAAGGGGTGCACGGTCGGCCGCGCAGCCTACAAGGTTAGCAACCACGTGCTTTACATCATCCTGGATATTAGACCAGAACCATCGATTTTGATCGATAGTTGCCTCGGTGACACGTATTGCAAAATGAGCGGCATGTTCTTCGTGCACCGATCTAGTCCAGTCATATCTCTGGAAGGGATGGGGAACCGTCAACCATAATCCCGATCCGTCCACTTTACGCTTCTCTAGATGTCCGTTGATCCATCGATAATCTCGGGACCTTTCGGTAGCCCGACGCCTGCCGTGCTTAATGAGATGGTCCAACGGTTGGCCAACTAATTAAGCTAATAATATTTTATCCGTCCATACCTCCGCCCGTCGATACTTCTCGTCGTATTCAGGGCCGTTCGTTCCGGCAGCCTCAAATCGAACCTCCGTTGGAAGTTTGTCCGTCCTACAGAGGGGGCATCTCCATTCCTTGCTACTTGTTCTGTATCGA
Source organism: Chara braunii (assembly GCA_003427395.1). NCBI lineage: Eukaryota > Viridiplantae > Streptophyta > Charophyceae > Charales > Characeae > Chara > Chara braunii. The sequence goes on along the minus strand of BFEA01000025.1, from coordinate 1,271,373 downwards.
ACACACGCGCCATATGCACGATTGACACACGTGACACATTCTACCTAGTCAGTAAATCCAGACTCAAAGGGATAGCATTCTACCCCATAAACTCGGGAAATACACATGCAGAAATCATAAAACTTGTTCGGGAGAGGCGAGAAAGTCCGAATGAGCGAGGGGAGCAGAAAATGTGGGAGAGATCGAGACAGGGGGAGTTTCCATTGTATCGAGAGAGGGAGGGAGAGAGAAGCAAGGTGCACGTGTCCACTTAACCCTTCGGCGGGATCTCCACTTGTCCGTATTGAGGCTCGTTCTTGGGCTCTGGATCACGCCAAGGGATCACTTCCTCACTCCCGGGTACCTTGTCGGGGCGGTAGAGTCGTGTCAGTCCGTCCTCGTTGTCGTGTTTCTCGTGTTTTCGATGACGAATGTCAAAGTCCATACTCTGCAACGTGGTGGCCCATCGCCTGATCATGCCCGAGTAATCCTTTGACTTCTTCAGTGCCAGCGGCGGTTCGTGATCGGTCACCAACGTAAACTTCCGACCATATAAGTACGCTCGGAAGTGACTGATCCCCCACAAGGCCTCGTAGCATTCCCCCGTCGGGGCAGAGTAGTTGCGTTTACAGGACGACACTGTCCTGGACGAGTATTCCACCACGTGTTCGAGGCCGTTTGGTCCCACTTGGGCCAAGATCGCTGAGACCGCCTCGGGCTGCTAATCGGTGATGAGGACAAAGGGTTTTTTCGAGGACTGGAGCCGAGATCAGGGACGCCTTGAGTTCTCGGAAAGCCCGATCGCATTGCGGCGTCCAGATCAACGACTGATCCTTTTTCAGCAAATTCGTGAGTGGTCTCGTGATCGCCGCAAACCCCTTGATGAACCTTCGATAGTATGATGCCAAACCCAAAAAGGCACGCACTTGTGTTACGGATGTCAGTACTGGCGCGTCTTTCACGGCTGTCACTTTCTGAGGTTCCGGCTGCAATCCATGGTCTGTAACCATGTGGCCGAGGAAAGAAATGTCAGTGAGGAAAAACTGACACTTCTCAACAACTACTTTGAATCCTGCGTCCTTCAGTGCGTGTAAAGTCCATTCGATGTGTTGCACGTGCCCCTCATAGGAACTTGAAAACACAAGGATATCATCCAAATACAGAATCACACAGTAATTGATTACGCTCTGCACCAGCCGCATTTTTTGCACGAAGTTCTGGAAGACCATGTTCATCTCGCACTAAAACGTGGTTGGGGCGTTGCAAATCCCCATCGGACATCGAAACCATTGCCAAGTCCCTTCGAAAAGAATGAACGTCGTTTTCGGGCGGTCTTGTTTTCGAACAAGGAGATGGTGGAATTCATGCCGAATATCAAATTTACTGAAAAATCCAGCACTACCGATAACATCCAGAAACTCATCGATCCGGGGGAGGGGATACACATCCTTAATCGTGATATCATTCAGTTTTCGATAATTGATGCATATGCGAATTCCTCCTGCCTTTTTCGGTACAATCAGTACCGGAAACGACCACGGTCCGATGGCGGGTTCGATCCAACCATTAGCTTCAAACTCCTTGATCCTTTGAAACGCGGCCGCTCTTTACGCCGACGAATACCGATAGGGAGCGCAACTAATCGGTGGATGATCCCCCGTGAGGATCGCATGCTCAATCACGTTAGATAATCCAATATCGTTGTCATGCACACGCATCATCTCTGCATACCCATACAAAACATCAATCAGGGATCTTTGAATTTCTCAGGGGACATGACTGGGTATGACAATCACGGAGTTATCGGCGATGTTTAGGGGCGTCTCGATCCAATCCATCCTTCGTGATCGCCTGTCATACACGCTGGAGAACATGGAACTACTAGTCCGGACCGAGAAGACGGTGACGATCATCTGTGATTCGGCCGGGCTGACCATCTTAGTCTCCTTAATTTCGGTGTCGATTTTAGAGTCGGCGTTGCTCTTTGCTATTTCCAACCCTGTTAACCCGGTCATTTCCCGCATGAGATCTGGAACATCATCTATCGGAGTCTCTGCTTCTTGCTTGATCAAAGCGATCATGGCTCCTTGTGTGAGTAGTGATCTAGGCAGAGAGACAGAAAGATCCAGATACTGATTCATCTGCTAATACCTAGCCCGGAGTTAAAGTGCGCCCTCGTATAATGTGCGGGGGGGTTCCAAAAGATCTGCCATATCTGAAATTTGCAAGATCGGTTCTCCTAGGAATGTCGTGGGGGGGATTCGTCTTTCTGTGGACAGGACATGGTTCGGCTCGCTAACTTCCGAGCTCAAATCGAATGTTCGGACGGTTGCGGGGACCATTCGAAATTACTCTTTGGACTCGCAACCGAACATTTCGACTAATTGTTCGCATTCCTTTTCACTAGGCATACCGTTGAGCTCCTCCTCATAATCACGTTCGTCGAACTCGTCTTCTCCCGCAAGTTGTGTTACCGCGCGTTCGTTGAACGCGGGTTCCGCGTTCAGTTTTTGAACGCGTTGAACGCGCGTTCAAAGAACGCTGGTGCACGCTTTGAACGCGAACGCGCAGAGCGCCACCCACGCCTGGGAGGCCCGTTGGGGGCGCTGGGGAGCGGCGGCGGTGCGTGGGGGGGCTGTGGGCAGTGTGGGGAGCGGCGGCGGTGCTTGGGGGGGCTGTGGGCCAATGCCCCAGGCAAAACGGGCAAAAAAAAAAAAGAAAAAAAAAGTGTGTGTGTGAATTTGTGTGTCTGTGTGTGTGTGAATGTGTGTGTTTGTGTGTGTGTGAAAGGTCCTTTTTTTTCCGGGGGGGGGGAATCCCCCGAACACGGCTCAGACGGCCCATACAGGCTATCCGAAGGGTCCCCGCAGCCATGTGGCGCAGACCCTCGTTTTTCTTTTCTTAGTAGGAATACGTGCAGTGGCCCTAAGGTCTTCTACTCACCACATGCACAAAAGACAAAACATATGGTGGCGTATTATTCCATGTTCTGCGGAAGATTCATTCTAGTTTTGCACATTTGGTGAGTAGTGCAGCCAAGCCCTAAGAGTCACGTGCAGAGACCAACAGGCCCTAGCTACGTGAGCAACCCATAAATGTTGAAACACAGACCTGAATTCGAATCTTGAGTATATATTCGGCCAGCTCGTGCTCTACTTCATATTCACTGCCTGCCTTGATTTTGGTGGGGGGGTCTGCGCTACATGGCTGCGAGGACCCTTCAGATAGCCTGCATGGGCCGTCTGAGCCGTGTTAGGGCGATTCCCCCACCCCCCCCCTAACAAAAAAAGGATTTTTCACATACGGCGGGGGGGGTGATGCGGTAGCGGGGGTAAGCATTCGGGAGGGTTTTTTTTTGCACTTTCGGGGTTCGTAGAACGAGGCCCGCCACCCCGTAGTTCACAACGCGCGCGTGCGCCCCCCGGGGTCGCGTTCAAAATTTTCACGCCACGTGGCGCGCAGTGCGTTTGAACGCGATTGAACGCGGCCCCAGGGGGTATGAACGCGCGTTCCGCGCGTTCACCCGGTTACATAGCCCGCAAGGTGCTGTTCTTCGTCATCGTTTGGGAGAGACTTTTCCGGGCCTGGGATCCGGATCATTCCTATCCGGACAATACTGGGATTTTTCTTCAGCAATCGAGTAGAGATTCGTAATGGCAGTGTTCGAGGTTTCCCCCCCGTATGGATGAGGACGAGTTGTTTAAAATCGAAGTGTATTCGTGCTCCTACCGCCATCGCCTAGGGCAGTCCCAACAGTACCGAATAAGAGTGCACGTCGATAACTCGCGCATTAAACAGTACTTGTACTCGACCTACCTTAACCACAACATTCTCGATGAATTCTACTATGTTCATGGCTTCTTCATCCGCCGAGACATAGTTGAGACTGCAAGTTTTTTCATTAGTGACAATAACTGGCCTCCATTAGGAAGCCGGCCTGATCTGCATTGATCCTTCTAAACTTCTCGTACGTCATCATGTCGTCCTCTTTTATTCGGGGGTAGAAGGTAGTTCTGAAGGGATCATGAGGTAAGGCTCTTAAGAAGTTATTCATGATGTGAGCGGAAGTTACACCCTGTTCGTGACATTGCAGTAATTCATCCATGGTGACTTTTAATGCCGACACACTCTTCCACTTTCGATCGGCTATGTTACTATGAATCCACCTCAGCGGCGGCCATCTGCGGCCAAGTCCCCGGCCGAGGTCTAGGACGCGACCCCGCGGCCTTTGTGGCCGCATAGCGGCCAGTGGGGAGGGGGGTTCGGGATTCGGGAAGCGCCATGGGGCGGCGCA
>BFEA01000025.1:1229988-1245305 GCA_003427395.1 Chara braunii | reverse complement strand
TCTATCTATCTATCTATCTATCTATCTATCTCTGCTGCTCTTACTCTCACAGTCCTCACTTGTCTCTCTGAATGTTTTCCTCTCACCCTCGCTCTCTCATACTGCAGCTATGGCTATGGCACCCGGCACCGTTGACCACACTGCCCTACACACTCTCACTTGGTCAGTCGCCGCTCCAACTCACAAGACCACGGCAGCGCTTCTACATTTAGCGCCAAGCATAATGCCAAGTGCTGCTGCACTTTGTCGTTGCTGATCCTCCTTACGGGCTTCTTCTGCTGATTATGGGTTGATTCTCTTGCCTTTGTTTGCTGCTTCCGGAAGTTTAGTACTTTCCTTGGGTCTGGCTGCTTGGCTGGACTGACTCAGTCTGACACTTGGCCAAGGACTTCTTCTATCTTGGCTGATGCTTTGTTGTGCCTACCTAAAACTAGACTCCTCAACCGATACCACGGTCTATTTAACTAACTTACCTTGTCATCTGTAATCATTGTACAGACGAACGCTTCTTTTTTTTTTTCCTTTGTCTTCTTTTTTTTTTAAACAACCCGAGCTGCTGCTAGGGGTGCTGATAAGAGCAGACACCGCTAGCACCCTCGGGGAGGCTCCATCCATTGGTGGGGAGAGGCACCTGCTGGAAACCGGGTCCAGCGTCCCATTGATACATCATTGCTGAGAAACAGGCTCGTACATCAGATTGGTATTCAGACAGCTACACAGGGGATAGGTGCCTTCTGACCACAATAATTGCTCTGGGTTCCAGAGGATTGGCTAAACAGGGCATTTGAAAGGAGGAAACCTCTTCGCCTAATGAGTGGCGCCAGATACTACTGATACTCCTAGTTTCCCCTTTCCATCCTCCCTTTTCCTCTCCAGCTGCGCTCGACATTTATCTGCTCAGCCTTTCCCCTGCTGGTCGCCTTTGCAGATCATGTAGCTCTTCCGCACCGCCGGGGCCTCCACTCGCTCGTCACCGTCCTTTCTCTGGGGGGCACCAGAGGGTCAGAGGTTGTCATACTGTCGTGAGGCTACCGCGTCCTCCTGCTCTGATCCTCGCCCGATCCCTGTCCTTTTTAGTGGCCATACCATGCCTTGTCAACTATTGCCAGGGCATTTGGGGGGAAGGGATCAGGGAAGTCATGTGGGGGGCGGAGGGGTACTGTTGGGTCTAAGTCTGTCCAGTTGTTGAAGACTAACTTATAATCCCAGTCGTTTATCTATGCTTTCTTCAAGCTTGTGCTGTTGGGTCTATTACCTCTAGGCCGCATGCGCTTTTTGGTTGGATGACCGATTCCCAGGCTACCCTACTGATGACATTTTGTAGGTCGCCGTCACCCTGTCATAAAAAGGCCGCCACCTTAGCCTTCAATGCCCACACGACCTGTTTGCTTAAGGGCCAAACCAAGGATTTATACCATAGTGATACAAATATTACGTTGTTAATCACCAGTGCCCTACCTAGAAGGAAGGTGGACCTTTTCCCCAGTTAGCCAGCTTGGCCAGAGCCTGGCCCTGATCCACTCATCGTTGGTTGGCAGGCAGCCTGCTGCTGTCATCGAGACCCCAAGGATTCTGAGCGGAGCTTCCAAGGGTCGCCAAGAGATGCGGGGGGTCTCTGGGAGGCGCCCGCCTTGGGAGTGGATCCACCACCCTTGTGTCTTGTTCCCCCAATTAACCATCTTGTCCGACACCTGGGTGAAATGTTCCATCATGCGGTGGATCTCTTCCGTATTCCTGGTCGTGGCATCCACCATTATTGTGAGGTCGTCAACAAACAAGGAGCATACTGGGACCGCCTCTTCTGGGATGTGGGATATTTTGATTCTAGAGATGTCCTTGTTTGTGCGGAGGTTTGCAGACAGGGCTTCCATAATGATTAAGATTCTGAACAGGAAAGGAGCTATCGGATCCCCTTATCGCACCGAGCGTTCTAGTTTTATGGGGGGGGGCAGTGAACCATTAATCTGCATGCTTGTGGTGACATTTTGATGAAGGATTTGTACCCATCTCCTGAATATCGGTCGGAAGTTCATTTTCTAAAGGCAGCTGTCCAAAAAGATCCAATCTACGTGGTCATAAGCCTTCTCAAAATCTATGAACACCAGTGTAGCGTTTTGTTTCGAGTGCCTAGTTAGTTGGAGGACCTCATGTACCAGTAATATGTTTTCCTGGATGTTCCTATTTTGCATTAAACTTGTATGTACGGGGTGGATAATGTTTTCCATGACTGGGATCATCCTATTAGCCAGCGCTTTAGCCAGCAATTTGTACGATACCGTAAGCAAAGTAATAGGTCTGTGGTTACGTATGTTCATGCTGTCTCCTTTTTTGTAAAGCAGGGTAAACACTCCCTTGCCCACCATCTCCCTCATATCCCCCGTCTCCCATACGTCAGCGTAGAAATCCATCAGGTCTTGATTTAGGGAGTCCCACATTATTTCCCAAAATTCCTTAGGAAAACCGTCTATCCCAGGCGTCTTGTCTTCCTCCCTTTGCATGAGGGCCGTCCAGATCTCATGTTTAGAAAGGGGGGTTTCGAGACGATTGATTGTGGCCTAGAGGAGGACCCTATCCAAGGGGGCTAGGAAGTCGTTTATCATCTGGTAACGAGTCTCTTCTACTGCGGGTGAGATGTGCGAGGCAAATAAGTCCTTGTAGAAGTCTCGGGCTATTTTCATGCACCTTGTTGTTGTCAAGGCGGACAATGCCTCGTCAGTGTCAGGATCATATAAGGCTTCGACGGTGTTGCGCCTCGCTTTCACTTGTGCAATGCCAAAAAGTTGTGCATTCATTGCTCCTTCTGTTTTGTATTTGGAAAGTTTGACTCGGATTCTTACCCCCTGCCAACGGTACTGGGTTTGTCTCAGCAACTGTTCTTTCAAGTTTTGGATACGTGTATTCCCTCCCTGATCAAGGGGGTCCTGTGCATGCGGCGATTCTTGCTGTTCTAGCTCCAGTAATTGGGTCATTGTTTGGATTTCTTGTTGGCATCTTTCTGCCGCCAAGTGCTTGGCAAACTCGTTGCTTTTCTTTGCGAGGAAAATTAGACCGTTATTGAACCATGTGACATGGCTGTCCAATTTGGGTCGGCGTTCCTTCCAGAAATCTCAGGCGTGCCGGAGGTATTGTTGGAAGGATTTTAACTACAGCAGGGATGTGTTCAGTTTGTAATAGCTTGGTCCTCAATCGGGTCTCTTTCGAAAGGTTAGTGTTGTTATGCACATTTTGTGATTCAATCCCGGGAAGGGGTTTAATGGAAGAATGGATGCCATGGTCAAAGCCCCTTCGAGCGAATCTGCTAATAAGATCAGGTCTATACGGGATTTAGATAGCCGAGTTGAGTCATTATTCCTTATGCATGAGAAGACGTGTTCCGTGGGATACCGACGTCTAAAGGAATCAAAAAGTGAAAGGGTGTCGCATACATCCCTTATCATTCATTCGTCCTCTTCTACGTTTCATATTGTGGATGGGGGGGGGTTTCAGCAATCGAGCCACCTATCTGGGGCTGCATTGAAATCCTCGGCTAGGATCAGAGGGATGTTGATGTGCGTTATAGTTGTGATTTTTTCCAGGAAGGTCCTACGTTCCTGTAGTGAGTTTGGCGCGTATATGCACACAATGTGCACCACTTCTAGTTATAACATTCCCAATATGGATACCCACCTGCCCTCCCCCTTGTCCGTCTCCCATTGGATCACCTCCAATCTTGAATTGGGAGGGACCCAGAATGCCACCCCTGCTCGACCAGGTCCCGGGGAGTGCACGTGATATGATTGGTGTGGCTAGACCAATTTGAGTGCCCTGCGGTGATTTGGTGTGTCCATTAAGTGTGTCTCTTGGACACATACGAAGTCCGGCCACAACCTTCCTCCCACCCCACGCAGAAGATCCCATATTGCTTGAGTTTTTTCGTGGTAGGTGGATGCTAGACCGTTGACGTTGATGGATCTGAGGTCCAAATCTGCCCTTTGTAAGGTTTGTTTCCATGTGCAGTTTCTACCGTACAGCGCCTCCACCCAGTCCATCTAACCGTTGGTGTCTACCCCGTTCACTGTCTGCCTTGTTGGATTAAAAAAGTTTTTCCTTTTTTAGAATTGTTATCAAGGTTGTTGATCCCATGTTACCTTGCCGTTGGTAATGTCCTTACGAGAAATTTTACACAGACAGGTGATCAAATCATCCCCGGACCATATTTGGCTTGACTTCACCTTGAGGCTCTGCATCTCTAACAGTGTGTTGTGACTGAGCCAGGTGAGGCCGAGTTCTTTGTGCTCCTCAAAGAGCACAAATACGTCCCAGTCTGCTACCTTGTTCAGACCCCTTGAAGCAATTAGGGAGATCGTTGCCTCTGGCTCATAGTGGTCCATCATAAAGCTCTTAACTTCTCTTAGTCGAAACCTCCCCGGGTCGTCCTGGCGCCACCCATGGAGGGTCACTCCTCCGAAACTGGGGGTGTAGTCATTGTGGTCGGTCGGGGAGAGACCCAGTTCCCATCTCCCCCCCTTTTTTCGTATTGGGAGTACCAGGACTTTGCTGTCTTCCATCAGCGTTGCCTCGTGGCGTCCTTTTTCCACCAGGTGACACAGTTTAGATCTACGGGATGGTTCCTGGTCTTCCTTTTCCTGTTTCGGGGGTGTCTGTGGTTTGGTCTCGTCCCGATGCGGATATGTGCTGCCTTTGCTTGCTTGTCCCTGTTTTTCATGATGTTCTGGGCCGCTTTCCTGATGTTCTTGGCCGCTTTCCTGATGTTTTGGACCGCAGGTGGGGTGCTCTTGATTGTTTTGCTGTGGAGGACAGAGAAGTTGTCCCTGCACAATGTGCTACATGGTCCACACCCGATGGAGGGTCACCTGCCAATTTGTGCATGGAGGTAACCCTTGCTCCAGAGCCCGCTTCAACGTCTCACTGTTGTCCAACATGGTGAAAAGGTGGACGTACGCGTCGTCCCACCAGGTCGTCGCCAAATGCTGGTATTGTGGGTGCAAATGGTCCAGGAGTCAATCCGCCAAACCCCTAATTTTGATCTTTGTGTCCCCTTTGGCTAAAGGGAAATCTTGTTGTCTCATTCCCACGTCTGACATCTCCTCCTCCGGTATGGGAGGGGTACTGTCTACCTCCATGGGTTGTGGCCCAAAGGGTCCTTCCCTTAGGTGGGTAATAGTGTTGGCCATGGGGAATTCGAAGGCGGGCCCGAGTTTCCTTCGAAATCCATACTTTCTGACACTACTGCCTCTTCCTTTTCACCACTTGCCTGCTCTCCCTTCTTCTGCTTCCCTTTTTGAGGAGCCTCTGTCTGATTTTTTAAAAGTTTTCTTCGGTTCCTCTTCCGTGTTCTTAGCCTGTGTGGATTCTAAATCCATACTTTCTAATACTACTGCCTCTTCCTTCTCTCCACTTGCTTGCTCTCCCTTCTTCTGCTTCCCTTTCTTAGCAGCCTCTATCTAACTTTTTAAAATTTTCTTATGTTCCTCTTCCGTGTTCTTAGCCTGTGCAGATCATGTTCCTTCCCCTCCCTCTTCAGTTGATTCCTTTCCTATTTTGAGGTGGTATACTTGACCCCCATGGCCCATTCGTTCCACCTCCATCTGGTCTGATCCTAGAACAGAGAACTGATTTGCGACTGAGTCTCGGTAAGCCTTGTTCTTTTGTTGTGGTTTCCCTTCTTCATACCCGTGCTTGTCTTCTTTCTGCTGCATAGGGCTTTTTTTATTCTTATGTGTTACTTGTTGCCATAGTCCCACTACATTAGATTTCTTAACATAGTCTTGAGGGTGGGGTTCGACAGTCTTTTTTTGTTGGTTTTGTCTGACCGTTTGGCTCTGTGAGGGAAGGGCAGGGAGTTTGAGGGGTTCGTCCATGTGTTTTTCCACCGTTTGTGGGGGGACCCAGCTATCCGAGGGTCTGGTTTCATGGCTCGCTTCCTCTTTCTTTTCCCATTCCCATCCTCTCACTCCCCCCTCCTGCTTCTCTTTATCGATATAGACCCAACCTTCATGTCCCGGGTCAATCGTTTGCCAATGTGACTTTTTGAAGGGGTCCCGTTGCAGGCGGCTCGTGGATTTGACCTTCTTTGTTGGGTGGTAGGGGCAGTCTGCCTCTGCCGCTAAGTGGCCATTCTTTTGGCACTTGAAGCACCACGGTCGGGTTTTTGGGTTATGTGGATTTTGTACTCTCGGCCCCCTAGTATGCGAAAAGGGATTACATCGTCAATACAGAAGACATGGTCTTTTGGGAGGTCGATCGCCACCATAAGGTAGTCATCTCGTTGAGCGGCGTATGGGGGAAGTGGCTCAATGAAGTCGACTACGTCATATTTTTTAGCGAGATCCTGCACAAAGGTTGCTTGGATCTCGATGGGCGCATGCCTGTATTCCACCCAATAATACTCCATCAGTTGCTCCCTCTTCTCCTCCGGTCTCTGCTGACGTTGGGGGGACCATGGGTAGATCCTCACCTCGAATCCGCCGCAGCGAATGCTGAGACAACTGTCCATGGTTCTCTTATCCGCATCGAACATGCATATGATCGTGACGACCGACGAAGAGATGGGTTGGATCAGGGAGAATTCTCTTGCCCCAGGCTATCTTGTCGTTGGTCGTTTTGTAGGCTGCGTTGTCATAAAAAACCTTATTGCTAGCGTGGGCCTGGCTGATCAATCGGTCCTCTGCTTTGGCCAGGAATTTGAAGAGGAAGAACGCACTGGCGGTTGTGAGATTATCTAGTGGAATATCCCACCTCCGCTGCCCGTCTTCCAATCCCTCTCCTTCTCTCCTTACAGACAATTTTTCCCCACTATAAGGTTTCTTTAGTTCGCTTGCCCAAGAGTGAGTGAAAGAAGCAAGGGATGTGTTTATCCTGTCTTTTGTTTCTTTTAGTTTCCTCTGTCCATTTGTTGGTTCTTGGGCTAGGGGTTCTTTGTCTGCCTGTTTCTGTTCCACTCTATTTACCTCTGATTCAGCCACAGACTCTCCCATGGGGAGGGGTGTTTGGGTTCTTACCTCCCCAATGTTGCTCCTAGTGGGTTGAGGTCTGCGGTGTGGGTGTTGCCGCATTGCCCCTTGGTATAACAGCACCGTCTTTCCACTTTTTTTTCTCTTGCGTGCGTCCTCCTTGATTAGAGCCATGATATTTGTGGAAAGGCAGTTGTTTAAGTAAAGGGTTTAAACACTTGTATGTGGCGCAACAGGGTGCAGGGAGTCGGGGTCCACCAGGGGGAAAAAAACGAAAAGGTGAAGACAAGAAAAAGAAAAAAAAAAAAAAAAAAAAAAAAAAAAAAAAGGAAAAAAGAAAAAAAAAAAAAAAAAAAAAAAAAAAAAAAAAAAAAAAAAAAAAGACGGAAAAAAAAAAACGGCAGGGCGCCGGTATCCCCTTCTTCAAGGTGGCTCGAGCTTCCCTGAAGGCCCCTAAGGGGAGGTCGGCCGGCCTATTTCTGATTGCCCTTAGCCTCATTCCGATAGTCGTGGTTGTAGAGACTGGCGAAAGTCCCCCTGTTGTGAATCCTCCGTCTGATTTTCCAATACAACAGCGTTCAACCGTCTCCCTATGCTTCCTTTTTCCTTTCCTTACCCACCCTCCTTTCTCTCTTCTCCTTCGCTCCTTGTCACTCCTTTTCTCTCTTTCTCTATCTTTCCTTTCTCTCTCACTTTCTCTCTCAGAGTCTCTCTCTCTCCTTTTTTCGCCTTCTCAATCCCTCCCTCCCTTCATGCGTTTCCCCGTTGCCACCCTGTTGGTTACTCTAGGCGATCTCCGAATATCTGCTCACTATTTCCACTTGTTCTTATAGTCTTGCTCCCCCAGTTTTCACCCCTTAGTTCTTCTTTGAGCATGAGAATGCTCGAGAGACAATCACCTCTTGTTCTCCGGACGTCCCGTATCTGGCTTTTTTTTTTTTGCGTCACTTACCTCGCACCCTCTGTGACTTCCACACGAAATACTCCACAGCTAACGCCCCTTTAGGAGGCTGTAATGCTCAAGCGAGTGGTGCAATGCCAGTGTCGGTGGAAGAAAGTGGAGTTCACCCCATGGAGACCGAAGTGCGTTGGACTTCGCTTGTCTACGTCATCACAGCGTTGGCCCGCATTCTCAGGAGGAAGATCATCAAGGTGTCATCATCAAGGGAGCTGCTCATTTTTGTTTTTTTTATTGTTTATCTTGTGCAGGTTATCCATCAAGAGCATCAAGATTATCATCATTGTCATCTCTGCGGGGAATCATCATCCGGAGTCATTCATACTAAAGTGTATCAATTCATAATTCTTCATTATGGGTCAACGAGTCATCATCTTCACTGGCCATTATCTTCCTACTAATCACTGTCATCTTCTTTTATTATTACAACAATAGTGAGCTGTCAATCTTCCACACCGGTGCCATTAGGGTATCACAAGTTCAAACGTTCCTTATTTATTTCTCACCAATTTTATTTCATCATCATCATCATCATCATCATCATCATCATTATTATCATCATCATCATCATCATCATCATCATCATCATCAGCAGCAGCAGCAGCAGCAGCAGCAGCGAAGTTTCTTTATTCTTTTTTTTCATCAATCAGTAGATATCTCTGTGTTGGTGGTTATATTCTCTTCGCCCAGATTGGTTATAGTCTAGTTGGTAGGTAGGTTGGTCAGGAAGGGAGCGCTACTCCGCAGGGGTAACACAAGGTGGGAGGTGATTGCCCTCTAGGGAGTAGACGCAGATGATGGGAGCTGACCTGGGCTGGGGCTGGGAGATATGTATGGGGGCACATTATATCTTGGTGGAGGCAGACTAGGTCAGAGTGTCAGATTTGAGGTACACCTTTTGGGGAAACTGGTTACTTCAAGGCAGAAGGGAATAGGGAGGATATCTCTCTCGTTGGGGTTGATAGGAACTTCATACTGATAGTGGGGTTCCGATCAGCGGGGGCAGCGAGAGGAGAAGAGGAGAACAGGAAACGAGGGGAGAGGAGGAGAGCACATGGAGGAGGGGGAGGGGTGGAGAGGAATAGTCATCAGCATCCTCATCATTATCCACCAATTTAGTGATCATCTCAGGGTACTCGTCAAATTTCATCATCAGAAAGGTTTTTTATCAGGATCCTGATATTATCAAATCCTAGATTTCTAGTTGGCATTCTAGCTTAGCTAATTTCCTAATTGAGCCTTTTTGTGTAATGGCCAGGTTGAGTTGGCGCTAGAACGACGCTGGTCGGCGCTGGGGCGGTGCCCTGTAACCTGCTTTAGTTGAGGCTTTGTATAGAGGTCTGGGATTGTCGAGGGAGGAAGGTGATCTGCAAACTTGACTAATGGCTACAATCTGGCCGACGATGGTCGGAGATGGGGTAGGTAGCGCTGCCCTTTATCCGAGCCAGAATGGGGTGTGAGACCAGGAAGAGGCCTGATTGGTGCATAACACAGGCTCAGTTGTGATTGGTTGGTTGGAATGGATACATGAGTTTAGGGATAGGATAGTATTTGAGTGCTAGGTAGACAATCATTCTGATTAGTCATCATCTATCTCTATTTCATGATATCAATCATTCACTCTATCATCCTGAATCATTCTAAATCATCCTAAGTGATCCTCAATCATCCCAAATTATCATTAATGATCATTAATGATCATCAATCATGAATATATTTCCATTATAACGGACGCTGGGCCCGATTCCCAGCACGTGCTGCTCCCCACGAATAGATTGGAGCAATAAAAAAAAAAAAAAAAAAAAAAACATAGAAGATTCCAGTGAGCCTCGTCCAGGAAGGGGGGAGGGCGAGGGGAAGGAGGGACGGGTGATGACGAGAGAGGAGAAAACGGTCAGAAGAGGGGGGAGGTAGGGAATCTTGGGTAATCGAGGTGAAAAGGTCAATGAGCAGAAGTCAAAGAAGAGGGGAGAGATCGAGCAGTGTAGTTGGGCAAAGCGAGGAATGGGGGAGGAGGAGGAGGAAGAGTGGTGGGGTGATATAGTCAGAGAGGAGAGGGAGAGTAGAAGAATCAAAGGGGCTGATGGAATAGAGCGAGGGGGAACAAGGAGTGGGGGGGGAGGAGAAGGAGAGATGGGGCGATATAGGATTGTCAACGATCGATAGATGGGGCAGGACGAAAGAGGAGGGGGGGTGGGGGAGGGGGGAGCAAACGAAAGGTTCGAGGGAAGGGGGGAGGAGAGGAACGAGGGGAGGGGATGGCCTTCCACCTGGAAACCTTGATATCTTGTTTATGTGTTCTCTTCATGCCGCAACTTCCTCCTTACTTGATCTTTTATGTGTGTTAATAACACTTAATGCCCCATTTTCATCTACGCCGTCTCGCACCTGCGATGTCTAGGCTGTTGAGGACGCAGTCTGAACCCCCACCGCGCTAGTTGCCTAGCGCGGGGCCCCAAAGGGAACGGGTTCCATTCCACTCCCTGCCTATTTTCATTGCTTTGCTTATTTCCCTTGTACATCACTCCTCAGTGTCCTGCTTGGCTTTCTTATCTGTTATTCTCGATGACTTGCACTAGCTTCAGATTGCAATGGGAAACATGCTGCACTCTCAACTATTTTGCTTTGTGCAACTCCCCACCTTGATTCGAAACCCTGTCGTAGCAACTTGAAAAGACCAACAAACCTTCCATTGACTCCCTAGTACACACTATTCATATCTTTTTCATCGCCTCCGATATGGTGGTTAATTGGGGATCAAAGACCGAGGGGTGGTGGCTACACCCCATGGGGGACGCCCCGCCGCCAGAGCCGGCCATTTCATGGAAACAAAATGAGGAAGCAATCCGGATAGGGGGTGTACGATTCACGGCATTAGGCCCCCCAAAGGACAATGGAGCTTCGTTGGTGGAGGATGCCCTAGCGTCCCTTGCAAGGTGGAAAGACCTACATACCTCTATTGTCGGTAGGGCCCTGGCAGGCTAGCACTAAATACGACAATCTTCTCGACTATTTGGTATAAGGCGACATGCTGGCCGATCCACCCCAAACACCTGCAAAAATTGAGAAGGGCAGCAACAACTTATATCTAGAAAAACAGCGGGGATGACCCGACCTTCATATCCAGAGCGGCATGGAAATACATTGCCCAGCCCCGAGCACAGGGAGGGTTGGTGATGCGAGAGCCAAAGGACCAATTGAGGGTCATCTCATCTAAGGTCATTAATTGATTCCTCTTGGGTAACGACGTCCAGTAGGCGCTATATGCACAGATCCAAATTGCCAACCTGACACCCCTCTCCCCTGCTGAAAAACCAGTACATCCTTTGCAGTGGTTTACAAACACGACCTGGGGTGGTAGCCTGGAGGGCGCGCTGCTCATTCGAAAGATTCACAATTGCCTTGAAGTTTGGTTTCATCCAGGCCAAGGAACACATGCCAGACTATCTGCACGTTACAACCAAAACGGCATGGGGCATACCTACTAGCACAAAACAAAAATTGAAGATGACCAACTCCTCACAGACACGATAAAAAAATAGAAAGTGAAGGAAGCCACAACCCAATTCTCTGTGTGTTTAACCTCTGTCTCTCGCTTCTCCGGCTCTTTGATGTCATGGGTCGTTGAATCTGGACTAAATCATTTGTGAAGCTGTGTTGACGGGCTTGACATGGTCATTCACAATGCAACCACGTTCGGGGAGTACAAGGGACGCGGGGGCGTCCCAATAATCTCTTCTGGTTGGTGCACTTAGCCGTAAGGCTATACTAACACCGGTTGTGGGGAGGAGAAGTGGCTCCTTCTATAGGAAGAGGCAGACGCTGAGTTTGGTCTGGGCAGCGGTCGGGCAGATGGATAAGGGGACTGCGGGAGCAGAGTGATGCATAATGGTCTGCAGTGATTGGTGATTTCAGGTAAAGTTCAAGGTGACATCACGTAGCGACGGAAGCTCTGAGTGCAGTATTTTTGAGAATTTAACCCTAAAGTACTACTCCGTTAGATAATTTAATGGTTAAGGATGTCTCATTGCTGCTTTGATATTTCCTGATATTTTCTTGGATGTTGAATTGAATATTGTCGATCTCGACATCCGATGGATGATCTGTAAATTTGATTTTTGTCTGATTCTCGATTCGCAGTTTCATTTTTTCATAAATTGATGGTTGAAGTTTCTAATTGAGTAGTTTGTTCTATACTCATATAACCATCTAAATTAGTCTTCGGATTACAACATTTGGTAAATTTTCTGAGCTATTTTTTGTCTCAAATTCCCAAAGAACAATTATAGTCAAGTATTATAATTTGTACATTTTTTCTGATGTTGATTTTCAAAAAAACTATCGAAAGTCATATTTGGACATCCTATTCGTAACTGCTAATAATATTTCATATAGGTTTTCTAAATTTCGTCATAGATCGATTTTCTAAATTGTCATAATTCTATTTTCTAATTTATCATGATTCGATTTTCTAATTTGTCAATGATTCGTGTCAAACTTTGACGTGATTTTCCATGTTCCAATTAGTGTTTTCTGATAAGGATTCTCTCATTGGAGATTGTTAGCAAATCTTCTTATGTGTGCTTGTTGCTGTCATAATTGTGAATCTGCGTTTTTCCTATGTCAGAACGACGCTGGTCGGTGCTGGGGTGTTGCCCTGTCACCTGTGAAGCAAGATCATGAGGTCAAGTAGAGAGATCTGGGGATGCTTAGGGGCGGGCATCTCACAAAATAATCAAGGGTTGCTGCTTGGAGGATGTCGGTCGGAGTTGGGGTCAGTTGTGTTACCCTGTAACCTAGCGGTGGAGTGTGAGGCTGGGCAGATTCAGGCAGAGAGTATGATTGCGTTGGCGAGCCTGAGTAGGGTTGTTATAGTCTCCTTGACTTTTCTGCAAATTGTCAACTAGGTATTTTTTTAGCCAAAAAACATACAAGTAAGGGAAGCAGATTATTCGCACAAACGGGTGGGAAGTTCGTAGGCGGGTGTAACAGGGAAATTGCAGTAGTCTTCGTCAGTAGGTAAGAAGGACGTGGTTGACACGAAGTGGTGGCCAAAACTGCTTAAAAATGTATCCTATTCAGAATCTCAAAAAAATCTAGTCTTATTATACATTCAATATCAGTATACTTTGGTTAATCATATGGATATAAAAAAAAGTACTACTTTAGAAAAAATCTCTATATCTCAGCAATTTTTTGTTTATATGTTGTACCCAACTCACTCTTTATGTGGTTGTTTGAATCAATTAACTTTTGCATGGACTCACTAAAGTAAGGCCTTCGGCTTCGCCTACTTCGTGTCCTGAGGTTGCCTGGACGTCCACGTGGGAAACTGGTCACTTGATCCAGTGAAACCCCACCAAATAGGTAAGAGAACTCAAAGCAAGTAGAGTTAGTGAACCGTGAGTCAGGTGAGTTTGGCGATGAGTCGTTGCGGCACCCTAAACCTGGCGACTCTGGCGATAGAGCAGACGCTTCTACTCTGGCGAGCGGAGTGAGTACCAGGATAAAATCAAGAAGTGAACCACGAATCTCAATTCTCTCGTCTAGACCCAAGCAAGTGCACACACAGCCCAATCTTATATTTTGTTTGATGGTTGACTTGCAATTTTGTTGAATAGAAATAAGATCACCACTGGAAACTTGAAAGTTAGGTCGAGGGATAATTTGAGTATTAACACAAATATTTTTATGACTTATAAGTTGTCTTGCTGTAAAAATAGTAGAGCAAAAATTCATACGTACAAGAAGAATGTCCAATCTTTTCTCCATTAATTTGAGGTTTGACGGTTGGCATCCCAAGGGACATGGAAAGAGAGCAGTCCTGAATGTATCATCTACGTCCATATAACCACCTCACGGAGTATATCTTGCGTCTAAAGCTTTCATAATATAGTATCCAATTTCAAAACTGGGAAATTCTGCTAACGCGCCTCGATTGACACAAGAGAAAGAGGTAGGCTAGCCAAGCTATATATACGTTGGACGCAGACCGTTGTTGGAGCGTTGTGACGCCCAAACCTCACGCCCAGCGCGACTTCCTGTTTCGGAGTATTAGTGGGCCTGGAAGTGCAAAAAGGGGTTTGCCAAGGATTTTAGGAAAGTGGGGGTGGAGTCCCATGTCGGAACGGAAATCTCCGGCGTCAAGTTACAGGGGTAGAAGTGCAAGTGTCTCGTTTTAGCTCAGAATCGGGGCGATCGCCGATCTCACGGCCTGGGTCGGGGACGTATCTGATGTACAGGCGGAACGCTATGAGTATCTCTCTGAGAGTACATATATCGTCGTCGGCCAATACACATCTCAGAGTCTGATGAGGACGGTCCGTCACGGTCGTAGTCGGAGACTGTGCTCCCGACGCTCTGCTTCGGAGCGGGTTCGTCGGACGAACCCCGCTTCGTGATACTCGTTGTATTGCTGACACTCCGAGCACGGTGTGTGGGGCCAGTAACGAGCTATGGAGTCCCACAGAATAACAGTTAGGTTGTGATACAAAAGAAGGACGTAATAGGGAGGAAAACGGGTAGTAATAGAGACGAAGCCTGGGGTCCGATAATACGGTCTATTGCGAGTATCGGGATAGTCCGGAATCCGAGAATCCCGGTTTATTTCCCACTGGAAATCGCCCGCGCACAATCGATCGTTCTCAGTCTGACAGGGGTAGTCAGGATTCCGTGAGTTTTTTCGCCACCTAAGTCGTTCCCCCTCCCAATACGTCCGATACTCTGGGTTCCTTAAGCTCTCGCGGTCAGTGACCCAAAAGGGAGTTTCCACAACCATATCCTGCTCAATGGACTTTAATTGCACACATTTCCTATCTTGTCGCGCGGATAAGTCGGTGATAGGCGCTTTTGTCCGTGCGTCGGTCTATCCCGTATGCATGCAATTATTCTCCTTATGCAAACATCATCATTCCAAGTGAGATCCAACCGTTATATACATATCCATATATCATGCAACCAAGAAGCGATTGTCGAACATCAAAGACCAATACATCAGATCATTCCTGCAATCATACATGAACTAAGAGCAAATGCTCAGGCAAGACATGCGCGCCGAGCGTATCCGGCAAGATCCAGGAGAACCGAAAACTCGCGGATCATGATGCACGCAGCGCAGATGGGTACTAAAAAGTGACGAAATTTGAATTAAGCCAACACTATTAAACAAAACAAAATTGGAAATTAAAAACAACTCGAGAAAAGAGGCACGAGTTCGTTCATCCGCATGCATACATACATACGAAACAGAAAATCCGAGATGATTTACAAAGAAATATGAAACTGCCGCAACAGAATTGGCCACGTTGGAGTCAAAATTACACAGGTGGGAAGAAAGGCATTGTTCCACCATATCCCCGTTCCTCTCTCTCTCTCTCTCTCTCTCTCTCTCTCTCTCTCTCTCTCTC